>OZ038491.1:37706067-37833567 GCA_964036315.1 Acanthosepion esculentum
TTTATGTTTCAAATATTGTCTTCATCTTTGTTGTTTTTATCACCTGATTTCTTTTAGTCTGAAATTCTGGGATGAGGAGTTATCATTATTTTCACTATTTATGTTTGGACTATTATCCTCATCTTTGTTGTTCATATCCCCTAATTGACTTCAGTCTGAATTTCTGGGATGATGAGTTATAATCACTTACACTATTTATTTTTGGACAATTGTCCTCATCTTTGTTGTTCTTATCACCTGATTGCTTTCAGTCTGAATTTCTGGGATGAGCAGCTATCATTATTTACACTATTTATATTTGGACTATTGTCCTCATCTTTGTTGTCGTTATCACAATGTTTCAGCTGTTGTGCCCCTTTGGCGATCTGAGCATTTATCCATTAGTTCACTGTTTTCATATGTAGTAAATATAAATTTAACTGCTGTAGATTAAATAAAGCGTTCAGTGTGGAATCCTTTTAGATTACCCAGATTGATATTACATCTGAGGAAGGCCAGAGATCACAACAGTCGAAATGTTGTGATAAAAACTGCAAAGATGGGAACAATAGTCCAAATATAAATAGTGTAAATAAGAACAAGTGATCTTTCTCTGTGAATTGTGAATATTTTTATTGTCCATTACCATTGATTTTTTTTTTCTCAAATTGATTTTCTTCAGCTGTCATTCCATATAAGTTGAAATATATATCTGTGAACTCCACAGAGACTGAATTAAATTTCTGTTTCCCTAAAATTAGTGGTATAGTAGTTAAAATAAATGATATTGCCTTTCAAATGTTATTTTTTGTCCTATTTCTGATGTACAGTTGAATGTAGTTAGAGAAATGTAAGGGAGATAATTCAGCAATTAAATGAAAATTGTTTAGAGCAGTAAAATCAACAAGACTTATATAGTTTTTCTTTTTTCTACTAATTTACTGAGTATATAGAGTATTAACTTTAATTGAATTTATAGGTTTTAAAAATTGAAAGATTTTTCTTAAACTATTAATATTTTCGTATGTAAGAAAAAAATAAAACAATATGCAAATTATTACCAAAAATTATGCATTAATTATTTTTTGTTGTTTTAGGAAACTTGACTTTAATTACTGGACTCTACACACGTAAGTTTGGTTACTTCATGCTTTATCTTAAAACATACTGTAGACAAACACATATACTTTTTTTTTTGCAAGATTGATATTTTTCGGTTAATTTGCAGATTAGGACCCACACTCAGTTTGCATTAAAAATTCCTCAAATACTTACACTTATGTGTAAATGTAGATGTTTCATTCAAAAATGACTAGATAAATTTGATAAAACCTATCATTTTGGAATTATCAACAGTAAAAGTTCGGATTCATTCGCGTCGTTGGTGGCAGCCATTACCGGCGTTGTTTGCATACATTTGTTGTGGAAAGCTAAATGCAGAAGAACGTAGTTAACGCCCTTATTTTTACTGATCGTACTCATTTCAATTACTCTGCAAGAGAACTATATTGTGTGCACAATAATCTAGACAAGTTAATATTCCATTCATAGATGTTCAGCAGGAAATGTATGCAAACAACGCCAGTAATGGCTGTCGCGATGCGAATGAATCCAAATTTTTATTCCTGATAACTCCAAAACGGTAGATTTTATCAAATTTATCAAGTTATTTTCGAATGAAGCATGTACATTTACATCTCTAAATGTAAGTATTTGTAAAAATTTGATTGCAAACTGAGTGCAGGTCTTCATCTGCAAATTAACCTATTTTTCTTCTTTAAAAAAGTTCTAAATGCAGACATTTTTTTTAAAGCCATGTTCATTGTTTAATAAGTTTTGTTTGTGTTAAGAACCTAAAAAAAAAGTTTTCTTTTTTTCTCTTCTTTGCAGTGTCTTTTTTTTATGAAAATGGAAATATCTGTATGTATGTAAAAAAATGACTGATTCTTCCTTAATACTTCCTTTTATTTTTGCTATTTAAAATCTTCTTGCTTTTTAAATACTCTCTCAGAACTCAAATGCAATAACTTTTCTTTTCGTTTTACTGTCAGAGGAAATCTTATTCTGTTCATTATTCTTCAAAAGATAAAATTTTAATTTCTTCATGATAACCAACTTGAATTTAATGAAACCAAAATAAGAAAATCTTAACTTTGTCTAAAAGACACTTTATCATACATTAAAATTGCGTAGACTTATCATACAAATACAAAGAAAAAACATGATAATGTTTAACCTTCATGCCCACAAAAAATGATTAGTCAATAGGACAGCTTTTCCCTTGACACCGCTATTATTTTGTACAACCTTCACTCCCTTGGCAATGTTACAATATTCTAAAAATATGTGACAATGCAATATTTCTTATTTACCTTTTATGAAGAAATAAACGTAAAAAGAAATCTTTTTATTTAAAAAAAGTACAAAATCATCAAAACTTTTAAAGCATAGAACAAAGAAAACGTATAAAATTCACTTCCATATGTTTGGGTTTTATCAAAATTTTAATCATATTTTTTAATGCAATAAACATTGCTGAGGTAGTGAATATTTTTATGCTTTAGTAAAGTTTTATAAATTTATGAATAACAAAAATTGTTTTCATATTTATTTCTTTATAAATTGATAAATGATAAACATTTGATTAGTTGTTTTGCATTTTTAGAATGTTGTTAATATAAAATTATTCTCATAAATGAACAATCTAATGAATAAATAGTGTTTAATATTTTTGTTGTAAATTCTTAAGAATAAAAATCACGCATAAATTTACTTTCATCATATGTTTTGGTTTTATACTATTATACTACAATGCTATTCATCACTTCGGAGTAGTTAAAATAAAAGTGGTGTCATGGGAAAAACTGCTTTTGTCACATCCCATGGTTTTTTTTTTGGTTTTTTTTGTGGGCATGAAAGTCCATGTTTGCCCAATTTAAAAAATTTTAAAACAAATTTTTCCTTTTGAGCAGTCAGTCAATAGTGAGATAAAAGTAAAATGAGGCAACCCACTATTCGATCTCAGTAAAACTGCGAAGGTAACTTGGGAGAAATTGAAAAATTATTAAAAACTACTAACAATTTAATACCAAAGAACAAAGAAAATATATAAATTCACTTTCATATGTTTGAGTTTGCTTTTTAAAACAGCAAACATTTCGAAGGAGCGATGGTAGTTAAAATAATAATGGTGCCAAGGAAAAAAAAAATGTCCTTTTGACCCACCATTTTATTGAAGGCATGAAGGTTAAACTTTGACGAAAAAAGAATGTCTTTTTAAATAAATGCAGAACAATTCAATTTAGAGGAATAGGTAAGTTTTTATCTAGGAATGTCATTTTATTATAGAAGCACAGGATTAAAACAATTAAAAATGTCACTGTTTTCTGATTTGAATTTTCTGATGAATCTTAATTCTTAAGTTAATGATTAAATAAGTTCATGACAAGTTCTACGACAATAAAATGTCTGTGGAAATTTCCCCTGTCATATTGTTAAATATTTGAACCTAACAACTTAACAAAATATTGCAATAACTATGCTGGTCATTATTTTAAGAAGTAATGGGTTACAAATAAAATGATGTGGTATTGACAACTTTTGTTGAAATAGACATTAAACATATGAGAGTGTTATCGCCTCTTATCTTCTTTCTTTCATTTTCTGACTGAAACCAAGTTTCTGTCTTTCCATGTGCAATCAAAAGAGAATTGTCCATTTATATATTAGGCATTGGCATGGTGTAATATATGTACGTATATGCTAACTAAGGGATGTACAAACAGAATTATTAAAACAATACTGAGTGATCTTTTTTGTTCTATTTTATATCAGTAAAATGGTGGGGAAGAAACACTTGACTTGTTCTCTCAGCTACAAACATTTGGCATACTAGTTGTACCATAAAATATGAAAATTTTCTAGCAAAGACAAAAAAAAAATCAGTCTAGTTTTCAAAAATAAATTCCTGCTGGAAAATTTTACCATGTAAAAGTAGCCAACTGTTTTTACTGATAAAAATATGTTATAAATATGTTACAAGAGTGTTACATAAATAAAAATTTATTTCCATTTACTTAGTCATAAAAAAAAAAAGAAACTAATTAATTTTTTTACCGATTTTGTTTTCTAAAACACTAAAACACAATATAATAATGTACAAAAATATCAGTTTAAAGATTATGAAAAACTCATATTTCTTGATCAAAATGAATGCTTTATTTAAAATTAAAATATTAATGTCTATTACAGTAAGACAGGCATACAAAGTTTTGGGATGTGGGTTCAAATCACACTAGCGGCTTTTTTCTTTCATCTTTTTTTGTCTTTTTTTTTATTTATTTCTTTTTTGCTTTCTCCTTCCGTTTTTCTCTTTCTTTTTTATGTTTTTTTTCTCCCTCTCTTTTTTCTCAGTTCTCTAATGAGAGAATTGTAATAAAAAGCAAAATAAAATTCTAGTTAAAAAAAAAAAATTAATAATCAATTAATTTGAAATTTTTGGCTGCTTGAGTAAATGAGAATTTTATTACTAAATTTAAATTACTGACACTCTCTCTTTATTAACCAGTTTTTAAAAATCCTGGGTTTAAAAAAAATTACTTTTTTTTTATGTGTTGTATTTTAACGATATATTGTCATGTCAGACAAAATTGACCAGCTTGCTTTTTCTACTCACAATTTTTCTTTCTCTTTTTTATGCATCTTTAACCTTATAATTGTTTTGTCATTTTTTTTTTTTTTTTACTTATCTGAATTAAAAATGATGCTAAATGACAACCGGAAATTGATCCCAAAACAAAATCAATCACTCCAACAACTATTGGAATAATTTACAGTTACGCCTGACATGAAAATTTGAATGACTTTCCCTGATTTATCTCATCTTGATAAACATCCCAAAGATTAGACCCATACACTCAGTTAAAAAGCAAAAATAAAATCATCCTTGATAATGGCTAAAAGTATAGACGAAAGCACTCGGAATTTTTTTTTTTTTTTAAGCGTATCACCCCAAGCAAGGCTGGAGGCCACTATCACGCATGGGATTAAAGAAGGGTTGGAGGAAGAGCAGATAGGAGTGGTAAAGGAGAGGATGTGGAGAAAGAGAAAGACAGTGGGTCGATCAAGGCAAGGGGGTTACAGAAGATTTGGAGCGAGAGCAGATAGGAATGAAAGATGAAAGGATGTGGAGAAGGGAAGTGGATAGATCAAGGCAACTGGAGATGTCGATTGACACTACACTTAAACTGTTGGAGATTGTATTTGTCAGGGAAACAGTAATAGGGAAGGGAGTTCCATAGGTGAGATGTGCGAGACATGAAGCTATTGGAGTAAAAGAGACGTCTACATCTAACAGTTTCAACGGTGAAGGGGTGGGAACGGGATGCCAGCCTCGTAGGACGTTTAAATTCACGAGGCCTAGGGACAAGTGAAAGCAGCTCCTTGGAGCAATTACCATGAAAGTACTTGTAAAAAAGGCAGAGCGAGGCAACATCGCGTCTGTGAGAGAGCGACTGCAGATGAGATGACAGATCAGGGCCAATCACATTGCATATCCGTCTCTGGATCTTATCAAGAACACTGAGGCAAACAGCAGGGGCCCCAGACCATATATGGCAGCAATACTCCATGCAAGGGCGAATGGTCGATTTATAGACTTGGAGGAACAATTCCGGGGAGAAAAATTTCCTGGCTCGGCACAGGGAACCAACTTTTCTTGCGGTGGATGATGCAACTGATTACAGTACATTTGGACAGTTTCTACACACTCTGTGTCCAGAAAAGAAAAATTAAATAAAAAGCTTAATCACAGTACCTTGTCTGTTATATTTAATGAAATATATATATATATATATATATATATATATATATATGGAATATTGAAATGACCTATACACAATTTTATATAAATATATATAAAAAGAAAACTTAAATAAAAAGCTTAATCACAATCCCTTGTTTGTCATCTTTAATGAAACATTTATTTATATATATATATATATATATATATATATATATATATATATATAATTGTGTATTGGTCATTTCAATATTCCATGTACTATATGGACAGACTGTATATCAGAGAACTTCATAGTCAAAACATTGATGCCAAAACAAAAAGCAAAATCAGTTGCTCCAACAATTTTTGGAATAATTCATAGTCATACTTGACATTAAAATTTGAATGATTTTCCCTCATTTATCTCATCTTGATAAACATTCCATAGATTGGATCAGATTTTTTATTTATTTTGCTTGTGATTTATTAAAGAAAAATAAACAAAGGAAAAAAGAATGGATGACAGATGAAATTCTCAACATGATGAAAAGGAGGCAAGAAACAATGCCAATACACAGTACAGAACATAGAACTCTGCTCAAAGATATTTTGACCAAATGCAGGCAAGCTAAAGAGGAATGGCTCAATGAAAAATGTGCAGAAATAGAAAGAACGAGTATCACAGATAAAGGAGATATGCATAAAAAAAATAAGCGAACTAACGGGGCAAAAGACAAAAAGCAGGATGCATAAAATTCAAAGATAGGAAACTGATATTAGAGAAAGAAAAAATACTTCAGAGATGGAATGAATACATCAGAGAATATGAGGAAAGAGAACAACCAACAATACACAGAAATAAGAAAGTCCCAGAAATATTAAAATCTGAAGTGGAATAAACATTTTGGCTAAATTGAAAAGATAAAAAGCAGCAGGACCAGACATGATCGTAATGGAGATGCTCACAGCTTTATATGATTTCGGCATTGACAAGATTACAGACATAAATGAGATATACAACAGTGGCAATATACTGGAAGACTTAAGTATATCCATATTCATAGCATAGCCTAAGAAGCTAGGTGCAAGGGAATGGGAACTCTATTGGACAATCAGCCTAATGAGCCATATAACAAAACTTATCAAATGAATCATGATGAATAGAGCGCACAGAAAAATTATACTGGAAATAGGATAAAAACAGTGCGGGTACCTTAAAAACACTGGAACAAGGAATGCAATATTTATGCTAAGAATGATATCAGATCACTACAAATTCAAAAGTATGTACACCTATATTTTATAGATTATGCAAAAGTGTTTGATAAAGTACTTTACAAAGAATTGCTGGAAGTGTTAGGTCATCTTGACATGGATGATAAAGATATTAGAAGAATCCAGAATTTATAATGGCAGCAAACTGCCTGCATATGGATAATAAATGAGTTCAGTAAATATACAACAATAAAAAGGGGTGTAAGACAAGGAAGCATCTTATTACCAGACTTTTTGGATCTATACAGGGAGGCCATTCTGAGAGAATTAGAAGTCCTACCAGGATTCATTATTGGTGGCCAAAACCTTAGCAACATAAGATATGCAGATGACACAGTGTTGATAGCAGAAACAGAAAGGAAACTACAAGAACTCCTACAGAATGTAGTGAAGGAAAGTTAAAAGAAAGAAATCAATTGCAAGAAGACTTGAATACATGATTGTTAGCAAAAAGAACTGCCCAACATGCAAGTTACAAATTGGAGATACTGAAATGAATCAGGTGCAACAATTTAGATATCTTAGAAACGTATTAACAGAGGACTGAAAGTGTGACACTGGAATCCAAAGGGAAATTGGGATAGTGAAAGATGCCTTCCAAAAACCGAGCAAAGTATTAAGAAACAGAAAAATATCATTAGAGACAAAGAAAAGAGTACTGAAGTGATATGTAGTTTCAGTCCTCCTATATGGCAGTGAATGCTCAACAATCTCCTCACAAATGAAGAAGAGACTTGAAACAACAGAAATGTAATTCTACAGAAGGATGCTGAGAATACTATGGACCGAACATATGAGCAACAATGAAGTCCTGGAGACAATGGCAACAAAAAGGACACTTATACTTAACATCAGGAAGAGACAGTTGAAATTGCATAATGAGGAAGGAGGGCTTGGAAAATTTGGTACTCACAGGACAGATTGAAGGTAAGAGAGACGGGAAAAGCAATGAATGACCTACCTGGTGAATGGATGACTGAGCAGAGTTTGGGAGAGCTGGCAAAAAGATACGTTCTTAAGAGCTACAAAGAACAGGAAATTGTGAAAAGCCATGATCGCCAACACCCTGAAGGGACATGGCACATCAAAGAAGAATATTTGTATGTACATGAGAAGAACGCAGTGTTGACTAAAAAATTGCTTAAAATTTAACACTATATAGAAGACATGAAGAGGTTAAGATTGTAGTGATTGGGAAAGCATCCTCTTGGGAGTTTGTTCTACAATGCTACAGTTCTGAGGAAGAAGCTGTTTGAACTGAATTTCCTTCTCATCAATGAAATATGAAGGTACTTACGCTAATTCCCTTCATATTCCATTGTTAAGGTGGAAGTTTTCATTCAAAGAGCTTCTTCCCTAGAACTATTGCATTGTGTAACAAACTCCAAAGAAGATGCTTCCCAGATCACTACAATATTTACTTCTTCATGTCAAGGGTCAACTGTTATCTGTCCTACATATCCTCGTAATATGCACCACTTGCACCCTCCTTGTACAGATGTGTGGAACGAGTGTAATGGATAGTGGCTCGGAATGAAAAATCAGAGAGCCAAATCTGAATCACAGTTGAGTTTGTTACATTCGCTTATAAACAAATTTTCTTGGGAATCCATCTCTTCTCCTCCAGCTATGGGTTAAATATCAGGGCAGGCAGAGTTAAATAGTTGGACTTGTATCTGAAAAAAATCATTATCTTCAAAACCAAAATTGTTAATGTAATATTCACATGCAAAAAAAGTATTATTCTTAAAATTTAAAATGTTTCAGCTTTAACCCACAAAGTGTTGTTAAATCATACAAACACAAATCAGTCAACCCTCTCTGTAAGCCCATAAAACAGCCTCATTTGGAAACCTCTACTTTGAGTGGCTCTTGGGCTTTGTATTGTGTGAACAATATTTGAAACTCAAAATCTAGAATTCCCCATTGTCATAACAATGAATTCTTGATATGACTTTGTGAGAATATTGTTATTTCTTTTTTCTTCTATGGTCAGTTCTTTCAATCTCTTCAGCAAATTCCTTACTCCTGTTACCATTCCTTATCTTTACAAGAGTCAGATCAGACCAAGAATAGAGTACTACTACCATATCTGGGCTGGTGCTGCCTAGTCTTCACCATCCAGCCTTGATAAAGTCCAAAAGTGATTATGCAGTCTTGTGGGTGATGAATTATTCTCCACCCTGGAACTCTTATCCCACAGACGAAATGTTGCTAGCTTCTCCCTAGTCCATTGCTATTACCATGGCAGATGTTCAGATGAGAGTTTCAATCCTTAGTTCCACCAGTTCAGACTTTCACAGGTACGAGCGGCCATGCAATATTCACAATGGCAAATAATCCTCATTCTTTTTGTGTATCTCTGATAAAGAGTAAGTTTCAACAAGACAACTTCTTCCCCAGAACTGTTACTTTGTGTAAGAGACTCCCAAGAGGATGCTTCCCTGACAACTACAATTTTGGTCTCTTCAACTTCAGGGTCAACTGATATCTATCCTACATGTCCTCGTAATATGCACTTCTTACTTCCTCCTCCCTTGTAACAATCTCACTCAGTAGTCCTCTACATTGAGTAACTCTTGGGCCTTGCATTAAGCAAACAGTATAAAAAAATTTTAAGAGCAAAACCAAAGTATATCTGGATCCAAAGGTATATATAACTGACCTAACTTTCTTAGCTACCCTCTTTTCATTCTTTTCCCTGACACACCTTTCTTCATTCTCCCTTGTCTTATTTTCTTTCTCCATCATAGTTCCTTTCTTCCCCATAAGGTTTTAGCGAAATATTCTGTCTTCTTGATTCCTGTCCTTTTATTGTTTTCTCTCTTTAATGTTTTCTTTTTCTCATATTTTTTTCCTCTCAGCAACCCCTTGCATCTTACTGACTTCATTGCCTTGCTTGGGGTGATATGATTAAAAAAAATGCACCCTTGATAAGTGTGTGAATAGAATTATTTACTAAACAAAGATAAGTTCTGGCACAAAGCCTCAATATGGAGCACTCAGTGATAATTGAACTCATGTCACAGTAATAATGGTGAATTAGGTTAGGTCTCTGTTCATTGCCTCACAGTGAAAGGCCCAAAGTTTTTGGACATACTCACACTGTAACAACTAATCAACTATTTATCAATATCGCTAATATCATCTGAGGTTCACTTTGAATCTTGTACACACAAATTTTTTATTGTTGCTATATTAACTGGCATTATGGAACAAGGAACAAGTAAAAAAAAATCTCCATTACTTCAACATGTTTCTCTATTTAATTTAGTTTCATCAGAAGTTATTTGGGGCAGGATAATTATATACAGTTGTGTTTCAAGTTTTAAATTTTGGGTTCTTCTATTTTCATTGGCTGTGTGGATGTCACGTTTTCTTTTCATTGGTTGTGTTGATGTTACAATCAATGAAAAGAAAACGTGACATCCACACAGCCAATGAAAATAGAAGAACCCAAAATTTAAAACTTGAAACACAACTGTATATTATTTCTTTTCATTGATTGTAACATCGACACAACCAATGAAAACAAAGCAACGTAAAATTTAAAAATGTTTAAAATTAAAATGTTAATTTATGAAGATTTTTTTACTTTCTCTCTGAATTCCAGGGATGAGGAGTTATTATTATTTCCATTATTTACGTTCAAACTATTGTCCTCACCTTTGTTATTATCACAATATTTTAGCTGTTGTGTCCTCCGACCTTCATTAGGTACTTGTCTGTCTGGGTGACCTACAAGGAATTTCAAACTGAACCATTTATTTAATCTATGGGTATAGATTGTTAGGACAATAATCTGTGTGTAAATAATTTTCCTACTTGTTCTTTGTTTAATCTGCCCCTGTCTCTCATTTTGATATATATATATATTTATTAAATAGTTACATTAGAATATGTAAATTACTACTACAAAATTGTACATTTTGTTTCAACGTTTGATGATATATCTCATCAGGTTTATTACCATCATTGTTAACTACCTGATGAGACATGTTATTAAATGTTGAAACAAAATGCACAGTTTAGTAGTAGTAACTTACATGTTCTAATGTAACTGTTTATAATAAATATTTATTGCTCTATTCTTGTATTATATATATATAATTTCTACACATACTATATCTTAAAAAGAAATTTATTTTTTGTACACAAGAAAAACAAAGTAAACTTAACAGCAGTACCGTGTCAGTTATTTTTAATGAAACATATTAAAGAGAAATTGCTACTCAATATATATACATATACATATATATATATATATATATATATATATATATATATAGTGTAACCCGGATATAAGAGAGATTTTATCTGGTCCCAAATTAGAGCCTGTGTCAATAAAATAAAATAGACCAAACCCGGATATAAGATGAACCCGGATATAAGAGACTTAGTATCTGGTCACGACAACTCTCTTATATCTGGGTTACATAACCCGGATATAAGATAGTTGTCGGGACCAGAGAAGAAGTCTCTTATATCCGGTTTTCTCTTATATCCGGGTTTGGTCTATTTTGTTTAGGTAAGTAAAGCTCTAATTTGGGACCAGAGAAAATCTCTCTTATAACCGGGTTTCTCTTATATCCGGGTCACACTGTATATACACTTACTTTGAAGAGCAGGAGTGAAACCAGCTGTTTTCTTCTTTCATTTTTTTTACCATCAGTTTTTTTTAATTATGCCAGGTAATATTCAGCTTAATGTTTTTACAGCAATATATATATATATATATATATATGATGTATCAGAGAAATACTTTTACAAACTTTGGGGCCAGTTTCCTCAATCCAAAACAAAGACAAAAGCCCCATATAAACATTTGTTCACAAATCCTTCATTTTTGCATTATTAACCCTAGAACATTAACCATCAATTAAAGTTACACCACTACTAACCATGGGTATATCATACCCGATTTTGAAAATATCAAAAAAAATATTAAATACAAATCTTTATTTGAAATATTTTACATGCAGGCACTTCAAACTTTGTACTTTGAGTTAACATTAATAGGAACTGAAAAACATTATTTAGTTAAGAAAATCGGGTACTGAAAATTGTAATTAAAAATAGGAAAAATTTGCGCTGGGTACTATATACCCATGGTTAGTGTTCTAGGGTTAAGTAAGTTTATGGCAGATGGTACTGTGTTGCTATGTAGGTTACGTTACATTTGCCATTACTGTACATTTGTGACTAGTCTGTCGTCAACGTTTAACTTGTGTAGTAGTGAGTTAACAGATAAATATTCCATTTAACAGTGAACGGATAGTCAAAGTTTGTAAAAATAGTTTTGCATTGTATCTTGGATTGTACAGTTAATAGTGTCTAGGGTAAACTTTAAACTTAATAACTCAAAAACTGAAGGATTTGCAGACATATAATTATATGGACTTTTGTTGCTTTTTCATGTGAGGAACCCGCCCCCAAAGTTTGTAAAAGTATTTTTGATACACCTTGATTGTTCTTGTGCCTTTTTCAGGTTTGTTTATTAATTTTTATTTGTTTTTTATCTTTACAAATTGAAATGATTTACCAATTTTGATTGTTATGATTTTATATTGTAATTGTGCACCGATTTTGTTTTCCCATTTAGTCCCATAAATAGTTTTTCATTGTTCCTGTTATAATAAATAAAAAAAAAGTAAGCATTACCTGAAAGGTACCTCAGATATCCCCCCTTTTCTTTTAGTATTAAGATATTGACGTCTATCATATTTAAGGCAATAATGAAATTTTGCAGTATCAAATCAATGTTTAAATTAAAAAAAAGATACCCTACAAATAATACACACACACACACACACACACACACACACACACACACACACACACACATATATATAAATAATAATAATAATAATAATAATAATAGTAAATTAAGAAAAACCTTAAAAATTCGTCTAGGTTATAATTTATTTCATGAAGTTACTATAACTGAGATGGATTTTTAAGGTTTTTCTTGATTTATTATTATTATTATATTGCTTTGTAATTTACCTTGAGCTCTCTTTGGATAAATGCCCCCACCCCCCGGAACTATCCCTACCAATTATGAATTGGTATTTTATATATATATATATATATATATATATATATATATATATATATATATATATATATATTGTCATCCACAGACAGACTGTTTCGCTGTATCACAGCCCATCAGTGTGGCTAGACGTCCGGTTGCCTCCAGCTAGGATCGAAACCCAACTGAATTAGTGTCAGTTGGGGATTCTACCACTAAGCCATTGACGCACGGCAGGGATGAAGGAGAATTTAAGCGTATTTATTTTTAGATAAACACACAGTGACAGAGAGAACTCGATTCGATTTACCGAAGAGTCTTGCATTATGAGCTGTAATAGTCACTGTTTACAAACCCACACTTTCTCCCCAGAGAGCTCAACCGAAATAAGTTTTTCAGGTGCCTATATATATATATATATATATATATAGGATTAATATGATTAAAAGTTTGTCACTTTGCTGCTTGGTGTTACCTTTAGCATCCTGACTCCAGAGTTTTGTAGACGAACCTACAAAGTCGTCTGCTTGCCGTAACTATCTTTTCACTCAATATCCTATTGACTGCCAACATTTTAGCTTCATACTATCTTTGACATCGTTATATATATATATATATATATATATATATATATATGTGTGAATAAATATTTGCAAAAATAGGCCTAGAAAACACAAATAAAAGTACTCAACGCTAGACATCCAATAAAGAAGTGGGGGCCCAACCCTTCTCTTCAGTTTTGCATATTTTTGTGATGCCTCGTGAAAGATCTTGACACCATCAGCAATACCAGCTCTCCATACATAGACATATACATACATACATATACGATGGCCGCAAACCCGTACTTGCGTATTGTCATCACTTGATCCCTCCATACATGTCTCGCTCTTATATGACTCTTTAAGCCAGGCAGGAACTGGCATTGTTGACCACAAACATTACAGCTGAAAAGACCCATAGCGTGTGCTGCTGCTGCTGCTGCTTCCTGGTCATAGTAATGAATTTTCATGTCTCCTTAGGCCTCTCATTGAAGTTCACTCCCCTCCACAACGTCTACATATTTTCAGACCATCCTCAATGTAGTTAATAACATTGAGCTTCATGTGATGTCACTGGTAACTTTTGAGGCCTGCTTTACTCAGTAACCCTTTACCACATGGAAGACATGTGAAATCACATACAATGCTGGGAGTTCAACAAGGTTGACTTTGTAATAAAGCCCAAGGTCAGAGTGAAAGGTGTGATTCTTCTTAAATGCATGAATGTTGGTTGTATTGGGGATGAGAGTGTACAGGAGGAACAAACAGGTAGATTGGAGGACATTTGGAGTACATACATACATACATACATACATACATAGCTTGTTTTTTTGTTGAGGATTAATCTTGCACAAATCATGGTGGCTCCTGCCTGATAAACCATTTGTCATGATGATCTCAGGCAAGGTTTTACAAAGCCAGATTCACTTCCTGATGCCCAGCTCAGACACACATGGTAGTCCAAGTACACCATCCCCAGGAAGTTTGCCATTCAAAGCATAAGACCCCATTGTAGTGATATATATACATATATATATATATTGATGGATGTTTCATTAAATAATATATACAAGTTTTACTATTTATTTTATGTAAATTCTTTTCATATCGTCTGATAAGCTTAATAACATTATCATTAAACAAAGAAAGAAAATCACAATATTGATACATATTTTTTTAATCTTATCTATATACCAATGGCCTCCCATACTTAATACTTCTCGAATTCACTCTCGTGTGGTCATGTGTGATGTCATGAGCTGTGCTGCGTTTTTCGATTCCAACATCTTATATGCATGAGTTTATCGTTGCTTGGAAATCTTCCATGTAAACAGAAACAGACTATCATTATTGTTTTGTTCATGTATTGCTTAATATATTGTACTGTAATTGTCATCTTTGATAATGGCTTATGTAAGCCGAAAGCTTAGATAGGATATTGTGATTTTCTTTCTCCGTTTAATGATAATGTTATTAAGTTTATCAGATGATATGAAAAGAATTTACATAAAATAAATAGACAAAACTTGTCTATATTATTTAATGAAACATGCATCAATGAAAAAATGCTGCCTAAATACACACACACACACACGTGTGTGTGTGTTGGTCATTGGCTCCTATTAGAAACTCATCCACTTTGTAACAGGTCTTGTTTTATGTCCTGTGGGGTGACATGCACCCTCCTCACCAGCAGAAAATCTAGTTGGGGAGCTGGTTTAGACACTAACAACCTGTCCATGCAGCAATTAGTACTTGGTCACATGTTACCAATAGCAGGCCAGTGGCAACAGTCTGTTTCATGCTTAAACGCGAACCTGAAGATTGCATTTAAGCATGAAACAGACAGTTGCTGCTGGGTGTTGTCTTCAATGTCCACTTATATATTTATACGGTGTATCCTGGATATAAGAGACCCTGATATAAGAGAAACCCGGATATAAGAGATACTTTCTCTGGTCCCAAATTAGAGCCTGTGTTAATGTATATAAAATAGACCAAACACGGATATAAGAGACTTCTTCTCCGGTCCCGACAACTCTCTTATATCCGGGTTACACTGTATATGCTCTATCTCTGATATTGAGCATTTTAACCTGTAAATATAGCATACCTTAAAACTATATTTTTATCATATATATATATATATATATATATATATATATAAGATACAGTAGTATTTATTTAAAATAACAATATTTGTTTATTTCTAAATTCTATACCAGTGTGAAAGGTGAAGAGAAATGTTTTTTAAAACGCTGCTACCCTGTACATGTGCACATGGATCTGTTTTTGTATGGTCGTACCAAGATTTTGAATTCTCTCTCCAAATAAAGATGTGAGTTAATTTCTTTTTCTTTCTTTTCTAGTTTCTGCACTTATGGTTCTGATCGCCTTACTCTTTCTGCTTATGTGGTCTTACCTCTATGTCTTTCTCCTTATTCCTGGAGGCTTTGTCATTTTCGTGTTTATCACACGGATAATTCTCAAGCGGAAATCAGCCCAGACATATCTGGGCATCTTCACCATTGGATTCTTCCATCCTTACAGCAATGCAGGTGGAGGAGGCGAAAGAGTCTTGTGGACAGCTGTTCGAGCCCTGCAAACAAAGTAAGCAATCTTTAACACCTTTGAAAATGTCACACACAAAAAGAAAAGAAACTTAATATGATGAAATGTTATCAATTTTCAGTGTTGAGCAATCATTTATTATAGAGATGATATTTAAAAATAATTTTCTTTTTGAATTTTCTTTATTGATAGTCGAATGCTTGGCTTACCAACAGTGAAACAACAGTTGTAAAGATTACTTCCGGAACAAACTATATTTATGTATTTGTGATGAAATAAAAAGAAAAACGGCCACTAGCGAGTAAATTCGAGCTCTCCCAACTGGTAATCCAACCTCTAGTCATTCCGTCTCAAAATCGCACAAACAGACTTTTCCAGCTGCCAACCGGGAACGTCACTCCAAGCTTTCTTTTTTTCTCCTTCATTTCAACTGCAGTAGCTCTACATGCTAAGCAAATACGGGCTCTTTTTTGGCGGGGAAAAGGCAAGTCGGAACCAGTTGTGATCATCCCAGGTTCTGCCTCATCATGTCTGCCACAGTATTTAAATAAATTTGTAATTTTTTTATTTTAATGATATTGGAGAAAAACATATGACAAAAAGGAAAAAGTTTTCTTGTGATATATTTTGTCCTTTAGACTAAATTTGTTATATCTGTCTGTATTTCTGAGATGAGGTATTATGTATATTATTTAGATTATTCGGACTATTGTCCTCATCTTTGTCGGCATATTTATTACAATTTTTCGGCCGTTGTATGCTCCGGCTTTCTTTAGGTGGTTGGAATGTCGAACTGAATCCTTCAAAGAGTGTGAGTTCAATACCTGGCTAAGGCAGTGGAGAATTTTCAGAGAGAAATTAACAGGAGATAACTGACATCCATTAAACATGGCACGTGGAACTAGAACAGTCTACCCCAGTGAGCAAAATAATGTGTTCAGTTCAACATTCCAACCACCTGAAGAAGGCCGGAGTGTACAACGGCCAAAATATTGTAATAAATATGGCGACAAAGATGAGGACAATAGTTCGAATAATGTAAATTTGTTATGTTATAATGATAAAAATTAATTCAAAAACTGATTATATTTATATATTTAAATAAATTTGCAATTTTTTTATTATAATAATAAAAATTAATTCAAAAACTGATTATATTTATGTATTTAAATAAATTTGTAATTTTCTTATAATAATAAAAATGAATTCAAGAACAGATTATTTTTACTTGTTTAAATCCTTTTCCCTTCAAATGAATACAAAAAAGTTATTTTATTTATGTTTTTTTCAAGAAAACCCAATTAAAATGAAATTAAAATTTGGTATATTTAAATAATTCTAAAATGATTTTATTAATAATAATTAAAAAATAACGTTTGTATTAACAATAAGAATTCATTTAGTCAACTTGCTATTTTTTCACATTTTTAAATAATTTGTTACATATCTTAAAAATAAATGTAACAAACTCATGAATCTTGACTGCTGTTAAAAATCTCTAAGTTATCTTCTCCAAGTTGACTTGACCTGTGCAATGTCATGAAAGTTTATTGTAGCCTGGCTCTCAATAATTGTGCTTTCATAATTGTGGCGGGACCCGCAAACATGCACGTCCACAACATATTTGGAAACGTCGTCGTTTAGGTGCCCGCTACAAACTCTCCTCATAGGGATGGAAGCACTGCTGTTGGTTGCTCAGAAGATTTGACGGAATCTTCTTGTTCTCTTCCACCTGGTTAAAATGTGATTGTGGTTTGGGCTTAAAAGGGGGCTGAATTAATAGACAAAGTGGCTACTACTGTTAGCCACTCATCAGTTGTGCTTCATTGCAAAGAGGATCTTTTTCATAACTCTACCAATTGTGGCTTGGGCTTAAAAGGGGCCCTGTTAATAGAGGAATCAGTTACCTTTGTTAACCACTCATCTGTTCTGCTTTGTCACAAAGGGCATCTTTTTACAACTCTACCAATTGTTACCTGGGCATTCGATGCATCTTTTCTATTTTTTGAAGATAGAGCTAGAGCCATCTCTGTTGAAAATTAGCAGAATTTTCGACACTACTTCCTGAAGGTACATGGCTTTAAAAAAAAACATTATTTTTCATATATATATATATATATATATATATATAGACAATATTAGCGGTGAAGATACACATACATATGCAATTATATATGCACATACACATATGTGTATAAAAATAATTCCAAGAGGATATGATCCAGGTAGAACTCGATGTCCAGGACAGACCCCTCTATATAGATCACGGGTCCCCCCACACTATCACACATACTCTCACCAATTTCTCCCGGAGTCGTTTTCCCGTTTTCATTTTGAATCTGTAGGTCTGATGAATTGGGTCGTTTTTGCGACTCCAATGGAATAAATTATGACCATGGAATATTAGTGTTTAAGTCTTTTTATTATATATATATATATATATATATATATATATATATATATATTATAAAGCTCAAAAGCTGTCAAGTATACTCAACCCTCACACTTTTTCTGATTTTGGTTTTGCTACAACTTATCAAGGACCCATTCTGGACAGAAACAATTTTTGTGTGGGTTTGAACAAAAGTTTATTGCATTTTGACATTTGTGGCACAAGTTTCTCAAAGTATAAATTTAATAATTGATTCCATTCTTTTTTCAATGACTCTAAGAGCTGTTTTTCTTTCTTTTTTTTTTTCACTCTTCTGTCAAGTTCATCCAATGCCAATTCTGTAGGTGTCTTCAAACTTTTGAACTGTAGTGTATGTCATAAATTTCAGTTATGTGTGAAACGAAATCACATGTTCAAACATTGCAAACATTGTAAAACGTTCCAAAAAAACTTTAATTTCACCCAAATATATTAAATTAATTTTTTTTTATTTCACAGTTGACTTTCTCAGTATAGAGTATGTGGGTCCCAAGTTCAGTGAAATGAAATGTATAGGGTTTTTCTAATAAATGTAACAAACAGTTTCTATTTAATGTGATTTCCAATTTATTTGCTTCATAAATTGACTGGCTTTATTGTTGGCTTTAATACACATTCGTAGGTACGTTTTATTTGTTGGCTTCAAAAATGCTTATGCATTTAGTTGTGTTTTCTTTGGAGTTGTCTCCCTTTACATTCAGTTATGATAAGTCTTTTCTTTCTACAGTATTTACATTAGTCGGACTATTGTCCTCATCTTTGTCACCATATTTGTCACAACGTTTCGGCCTTCTTCAGGTGCTTGGAATTTCGAACCGAACCCTTTATTTTGATCTAGTTCCAGTTATCAGTTATCTCCTGCTAATTTTCCCTCTGAAAGTTCTCCACTGCCTTAACCGGGTATTGAACTCACACTCTTTGGGTCTGTCACTGGATCTAACCAACGCCTTTATCCACTGTGCCATGTGTCCTTGAGGACATCTGGCTATGAATTTCTGAGTATTATAAACCTAATGTTTTTCAGCAATCATTTTTACCAGTACTCATATTGCAATTTTTGCTGTTATCATTGCATGTTTTTACCAGATCTCATATTGCAACTTTTTGTTATCATTGCTTTTCTCTGGCACTCCTTATTACTGGTTCCCATATTGTATTTATTTCTATGCTTGGCCAACTCAGGAAATTTTTGTGGCCTAGCCGAAACGTGACAAATATGGCGACAAAGATGAGGACAATAGTCCGACTAATGTAAATACTGTACATAATACCTCATCTCAGAAATATAGACAGACTCTTTTCTTTCTGTTTAGCACACGTTGATTTGTTTGTAGCAAGATGATAAAATTTCAAATCTAAATTATTTGTCTATTGAAAATAGCATACTTATTAGAATATATATTCACTTTGAATACAGAAGGAATAAAAAAAAAATGATAAGACACTAAAACTCTCTCACTGGAAAGAAAGTGAAAGAAAAGCTAATTATTTTTATTTTATTTAAAAAAACATATATCACACTCACAGCCATAAACGAAGTAAATAAACATACAAGTTTGACAGACCTGAAGCTATTAAGTTTTTCTTAGTTTTTGTGTCCATTTTCAGGATTGAAGTTGTCAAAGGATTACACTAATATTTTTAAAAGAAATTTGAATTGTTTTTGTATGTGTATAAACATGCCAAATTTTATAGATATGGTAGCCAATACATAACAATAACATTATAAGAAAATAAAGGTGATGACTATATAGTAAATTTAGAGCCAAAATTCTTAATTTCTTAAAATTCAATAAAACATTAGATTACAGAGACTATTTTAAAATTTTTTAAAGATTACTGAGTACTTAAATAGTTCTCACTTTATATTCCTCAATTATTTCTTTAGGATTAGAACCAAATTCCTGTAGAACAACATTAGATTAAAAAATCTATCTATCATCAAGCTGTGATAGAGATGTTAAAAAGCTGTCAACATAAATAAATAAAATACCATCATGTTAAAAAATATATTTCTGTGATATTTTAAACTTAAAGTAAATAATAATTGTTTCAAATCAGATTAATTATACTTTGATCAGCTAATATTCCTCAAATAAAGTTTCAAAAAAGTATACCTTTTTTTTTTTTTAATAAAGAAATTTACATTGTTATAACAGTTTGCTAAAAATGGCATTAAATTAAAATTTTTTAGAAATTCCAATCAATTTAAATTAGTTTTGAAATACAGTATAATATTTTTTTGCTTATTGGAAATATTAAATTTAATCTCTCAGCTTGAAATTAAAACTAAAATAAAATCTTCAAGAAAGATTTTTCATTATTAAAAATTCATTTTAAATGTTAGGCATCACGTTTTTGTGCAGGTTCCTACTTTATTTGCATATAATACTAATCAATGTTTGTATAACGTTTCCATAAAACCCTCGATTAGCATCTAAGATTGGAATGAAGTAGGATGACAAAAGTTTGAGAGAAGAGCTTAGGCCAGAATTTCCACAGGTTTAGCTAGATTAATAATTAATTTCAATCACTGGTATAAGTTGTACAAAATAAATTACTTTATTAATAACATACACTGGTTTACGGGTGCCTTTCATGTCAGAAAAATGCCAGCTGTCACAATACTGTTGACCAATTGAACTAGGGAAGGTTGACTGCTTTTAGGATCAGACAATGCCAGCTGTCACAATACTGTTGACCAATTGAACTAGGGAAGGTTGACTGCTTTTAGGATCAGACAATGCCAGCTGTCACAATACTGTTGACCAATTGAACTAGGGAAGGTTGACTGCTTTTAGGATCAGACAATGCCAGCTGTCACAATACTGTTGACCAATTGAACTAGGGAAGGTTGACTGCTTTTAGGATCAGACAATGCCAGCTGTCACAATACTGTTGACCAATTGAACTAGGGAAGGTTGACTGCTTTTAGGATCAGACAATGCCAGCTGTCACAATACTGTTGACCAATTGAACTAGGGAAGGTTGACTGCTTTTAGGATCAGACAATGCCAGCTGTCACAATACTGTTGACCAATTGAACTAGGGAAGGTTGACTGCTTTTAGGATCAGACAATGCCAGCTGTCACAATACCGTTGACCAATTGAACTAGGGAAGGTTGACTGCTTTTAGGATCAGACAATGCCAGCTGTCACAATACTGTTGACCAATTGAAGTAGAGAGGGTTGATGGCATTTAGATTCAGACAATGCCAGCTGTCACAATACTGTTGACCAATTGAAGTAGAGAAGGTTTTTAGGATCAGACTATGCAAGTATAGGTGTATTGATTGATTGACTGGTCAGGTGAGATTTCTTATTAAAAAAAAGGTGTATTATTTTGTCTTAATAAAACATAACATCTATCATGTCTTTTGTTATAGGTATGGCTCCAAGGTGATGTGTGTCATCTATACAGCTGATACCAATACCACTGGAGCACAAATACTAGAAAAGGCTCGTCAAAGGTTTAATATCACCATTCAACTTCCAGTTCATTTTGTGTTTTTGACAAAGTACAAGTGGTTGGAAGCTCACCACTACCGACACTTCACTTTGCTTTGCCAGAGTTTTGGGTCACTGGTCACTGGAACCGAAGCTCTCTTCTCTTTTATTCCTGATGTTTACTGCGACAGTATGGGATTTGCTTTTACTCTTCCTTTATTCCGATACTTTGGGGGTTGCAAGACTTTTTGTTATGTGCATTACCCAACTATCACCCACGAGATGACCCAGAGAGTCGGAGAAGGTACTGAGGATTACAACAATTCAGAGCTTGTTGCCAAAAACACATTTTTAACTTGGTTAAAGATTTGCTACTATAACCTGTTTGCGTTTATCTATGGAATAACTGGCAGGTGCTGTTCTGTTGTTATGGTCAATTCTTCTTGGACGTATAGTCACATAAAATCTCTCTGGAAGGTTTCGTGCACAAAAATCGTGTATCCACCTTGTGATGTAGGAGAGTTTTTGGAAATCCCCCTACAGAGAAACAATAGGGTTCGGTCAGTTATATCGGTTGGGCAATTTCGGCCAGAAAAGGATCACCCACTACAGATAAAGTCATTTGCTAAGTTTTTATCGCAAATTGCTGAAAACCAACGCATGAATTATAAACTAAATTTAGTTGGTGGTTGTCGAGGTGATGAAGATATAAGCCTTGTGAGTAAGTTAAAGGATCTGTGCAGTGAACTGGATGTGGAGAAAAATGTGGAGTTTAAACTGAATGTGGAATTTTCTGAATTGAAGCAATTGCTTGCTGAGGCTGAGATTGGTCTTCATACCATGTGGAATGAGCATTTTGGAATTGGTAAGATTTTCTAATTTTCTCTTTTTGGTTCAACTCTTTCTTTCTTGTTTTTCTTTTGTTTTTTGTTTACTTCTCTTTTCTTTTTTTCTTTTCCTCTGATTTTCATTTCCTGTTTTTTTTTCCTTGTTTTTTTCTGTTTTTTCTTATTGTTTTCTTTTCATTTAGTTTTCTTCTGTTTTTCTTTTTCTTTTGTTTTTCTTGTTTTTGTTTCTTTTTTTCTTATTTTCTTGTGTTTTTTCTTATTTTCTTTTTTCTTTTCCTCTGATTTTCATTTCCTGTTTTTTCTCCTTGTTTTTTCTGTTTTTTCTTATTGTTTTCTTTTCATTTTGTTTTCTTCTGTTTTTCTTTTTCTTTTCTTGTTTTTGTTTCTTTTTTTCTTATTTTCTTGTGTTTTTTCTTGTTTTCTTCTCTTCTATGTTTCTTCTACTTTTTATTCTTTTTCCTTTATTTTTTTATATTTTTCTTCAATCTTTTCATCTTTTACTTTTTGCTGATGTTTTTCTTCATTTTTTCTCTCTTTTTCTTCATTCTTTTCTGTTTTTCTTCATTCCATCTATCATGTTTGAATATTTCTTGCTGTCATAGATAGAAAAGATTAACGTACAAAAAAACAAAACATGATACAAGTTCAAATTTCCCAGAACATTTATTCTTTGTTGCTTAACAATTATAAAATGACGATCTGAATGTTTTCGTTAAAGAAATACAACTCAAAATAATTACCTGCGTAAGGTTTCCACTCAGAAATTTATTTAATTATCTTTGCTTTTGTTGAGAGCATTGTAATGTTAAAGTTGATGTGTGAATAGAGTCACAGTTATTGTCATGGAAAGTGGAAGTGGCTGAGTTAGTTTGGTTCACTTCACACTAATACCCTTGGAAAAACCATGACCCCCTTCTACAACAGGTATACATTAAATTGGAGAAAGAAAACTCTGAATTCAAATTCTTGTAAATAATAGGGTAGACTAGGCTCTTTAGCCTTAGTTAGCAACCAGTCTAGCAGAGGGACTACTCTGATCTCTGTAATTAATAGTGCTGACTGGACTTGAAGGAGAAAGAATTTAAAAAGGGATGGGTTTTGTCAGGCTTCCTTGTCCATTGTCTGTGGCTAAGGCTGCAGTACATATAGTGCCCCAGCAACCCTTATAATTTATGGAACTTGTATATGTGAAAGCCAACCAAGTAACATGAAACTTTAAAAATGAGTTATTATTATTATTATTATAATAATACCTGGTTCTTTTCATGTACATCAATTTCTGGGTAAACTCATGGGGTGAACTGTCCCGTAGAAGCAAGCAAGCCAGAGTTGCTTGCATCTGGTTCAAAGGAAAATAAGTTCCTTACTTCAACATGCGGCATGGGGCATCAGCAATTTTGCTCCTTGAAAATGGCATTACTCTCCTGTTTAGACATTCCAGCAGTATGTGTGGTAACATGAGTTTTTGTACAGCTTGGCATGCATCAACCAATAGCAAGTCCTGTGCTGATTGGTTGAACTGGAGGAGGCTATTTACCTGGTTAACTGAGAATAAAAGTGAAGAATGCTGATTGGTTGGTTGACCGCATTGTTGGCCTGATAACAGAGGGCTGAAGCAGTGAGAAGGGGAGAAAAAGACAGGTTTATGTTTTGAAGTGTGCAGAAAGCAAGAATGGTGGATTGAACCAGCGGTATCTTGAATTGTACGAGCGACATCCGAGTAATAGAGAGTCATTTAAGCTACAACTCAAAATTGGTTTTTATCATTTTCCCTTTGAGACAGTGCAATATATGTGTTTATATATTTAAATCAACATGATATACAAGCTTATATTTAAATCAACATGACATATATATTTGGATTGACACAATATATTGATATCTTTGAATTGATATGATATATATTTAAATTAGCCCAATATACTGATATCTCTGAACTGACATGACATATGTATTTGAATTGGCACAATATACTGATATCTTTCAATCAACATGAGATATATATATATATATATATATATATATATATATATATATATATATATATATATATTATATAACAAATAACAGTAACAGTAACCTAAATATGGTCCAGAATATCAATAATAGTAGTAAAAAAATCACTGATAAACTGAAGATCAGTGACAGAGTAGGTAAATTATATGAAAAAGAGAGCTACATAACCTCAAAAGACCACAAACCAGATTTCGAGGCAAATCCGACTACAAGGATAATTAATCCTACAAGACCTGATATAGGAAAAATTAGTAAAATGATCCTTGAAAGGATAAATAAACAAATCAAAGATAAAATAGCCCTCAAACTTTGGATAAATACCGAAAACGTGATAAACTGGTTCACCTGTATAAAAGCAAAAAACAACTGTACACTAATGCAGTTCGATATTGAAAATTATTACCCATCAATATCTAAAGAACTGTTCTTGAATGCGTTGGACTTTGCCACCCAGTACACGGATATTACAGAGGACGAAAAGAACATTATATTAAATGCGAAGAAATCGGTACTGATTCATAATGGTGAGCAATGGGTAAAAAATTCATATGACCACTTTGACATCACAATGGGATCACTAGACTCAGCTGAGTCTTCTGATCTCATTGGTCTTTTTATTTTATACAACCTTACAGCGCACCGTGATGTTGATTCAACTGACATTGGTCTATACAGGGACGATGGTCTCATGGTCATTAGGAATTCTACTAACTTTAGAATAGATAAAATTAGAAAGGCATTATATAAAGAATTTAAAAGCATGGGTTTAAAAATTACCGTCAGCACTAAAATGAAAAAAGTTAACTTCCTTGATATAACATTAGATTTAAAGAACAATACATACACACCTTATAAAAAACTCAATACGAATCCTTTATATATACACCCTAAATCAAATCACCCCTCATCTATAATTAAACATATACCTTTATCTATCCGAAAAAGAATTAGTACAAATTCAGCAAATGACAAGATTTTCGACGAACATATTAATTTCTATAATAAAGCTCTAAAAGATAGTGGCTACAAAAACCTAAAACTAACTTATATTAAAAATGAAAACGGTAAGCATAGGAAAAACAGAAGTAGGAAAATAATTTGGTATACACCCCCATACAACCAAATGGTAAAAAACAAATTGGGACAAAAATTCCTTGAATTAATACTCAAGCATTTTCCCGGTGGAAGTAAACTTAGTACTATTTTCAATAGAAATACACTAAAATTAAGTTATAGCTGTACTGATAACCTAGAAAAGATTATTAAGAAACATAATACTAATATCTTAAATAAACACTTATACCAGAACCAAAAAATTGTAGACAAGGGAAAAATACAAACAACAACTAATGAGGGTGAACAAAAATTATGTAATTGTAGAAACCCTCAAAACTGTCCTCTACAAAATAAATGTTGCATGGAATCAGTAGTATACCAATGTAATATATCTTCTATTGAAAACTCTGAAAACATAAAAATTTATATAGGTTGCACTAGCCATGAGTTCAAAAAGAGGTTCAACCAACATCAATGCTCGTTTAGGATAAATAAGTATAAAAGTCAAACATCTCCCTCGAAGTACTTCTGGCACCTAAAAGAATCCAATAAAACACCTACAGTGAAATGGAAGTTAATAAGAAGGGCTAGAATATGTAGGTCATTAAATGACCCATGTCCTTTATGCATACATGAGAAACTATATATTACTAAGTTTATAAAAAATAAAAATTTACTGAATCAGAGAAATGAAATAGCTATTTTATGTCGTCATTGCCAAAAGTTTTCTTTAAATAATCTTTAAATAATCTATAAAAAAAAAAAAAAAAAAATTACCTGATAATTATGCATACTCATATTTGATGGATATAAATAATTTTAAATAATGTAGGTAATTATATTACATTTACTTGGTTTATAAAGAAATATAGCCGATTAAATTTAAAAGTTAAATTTGAACGTAGAATTTTTTAAAATGTTTTAAAATTGAAATTAAATAAAACGTACTCTAACCATAACACCTCTCTCAAAGCAATTCAAACACTGAAAAGAATCCAAGTGAACACCGAAAGTCAAATGAAATTAATAAGTTAGAATATAATATTGAACATTAAATGTCCTTTATACATACATATATACATTTATAATACTAAATTTATAAATAAAAGTTTATTGAATTAGTGAAATAATTTAACCACCTTTGCCGTCATTGTCATAAAGTTTACATAAAATAAAATAAAATAAAATAATATTTACTTATACTCGATAAGAATAAATAATTTTAAATACTGTAAGTAATCCTAATACATTTACTTGGTTTGTAAATAGAAGTATAGTATATTAAATATTAAAAATAATTTTTTAGAAAGGTGGATAAAACATATTCTAACCTAAACAGTCCCTCAAAATCTTTAAATATACAAACAGAAAAAATACCATAAGAATTTTTGCCATTAGAAAAAAACCCAGATGACATGAATTTAGCGGATGTCAGAATTTGTTAAAAGATACATCCCTACCCATCCCTAAACATAACCCCGCTTTCAAATGTAACTATTAACTGATACAACGAAAATTAAAAATTGAACCCTCTACCACCCCTTGTCTAGATGAATGGATTTATCGGTAACCTTGGAAACCCTCAAACTATGAATCTTTCCTGTGCCGTTAACAACCGTAAATTTTAAAAAGTAAGTTACTCCAAAATTCGCTTGATGAGGAAATGGAACTAATGTCTTTGGTTTAATAACAAAATTAAATTCAGGGGCTTTAGCTTCCATTTCTGAAACATGGATATCACTGTGTAGCGGTAAAACCATATTTTAAATCTATTAATTTATAATATTAATGCTCTGTAAATTTAAATTTACATAGAGCACTATTGTGTAAAAATAAAAATATCTATAAGAACACCGGATTTTATATCTTACTGTTCTTTCCTTTTTATTTATATATACATATATTATATATATATATATATATATATATATATATATATATATATATATATATATAATACATATATATATGTGTGTGGATTGGCCCAATATATTGATATCTTTGAATTGGCATAACATACGAAGTCTATCTGAAAAGTGATAGGATTGGTGTCCTAAACAATTTATTTAAATTCCAAACAACAAACTGCATGGTTTCCCCTTCAAATTAATCCCCCCCTCAAGTCTAATGCAATTTTCTATCCTTCTCTGTCACGCTTCTATGAACTGCTGGATGGATTCTTCTTGGATGTCCCTCAGCCCTGTCATTACTCTTGATGGCCTGCACGCCTTCAAAACGGTCCCCTTGAGCTTGGGGAAAAGAAAAAAATCATACAGAGCAAGATTAAGTGAATAGGGAGGTTGTTCCAGTACGGTGATGTTCTTCTCAGCCATAAACTGCCGAATACTCAGGGTATTGGCAGCAAGTGCGTTGTCGTGGTGAAGCAGCCACGATTTGTCCTGCCACAATTCTCACCTCTTCTTGTGCACTGAGTGAAGCAAGCACTAAGGTTACAGTTATGTACTCCCAAGATATTATGTTAGATGCTAACACAATCTGCTTATCCCTCTTTTGCTGATAGATCACACAGCACATCTAGTCCCGTTACTTTTCAGACAGACCTTGTATATACTTGGATCAACTTGATACGCAGACATGATCTATGGAGAGGGAATCAGAATATTCATGTCTCTATTTCACCTAAAAATGAGGCATGAATCATTTTGCAATTTGAGTTGATTAAAAGAAACTTTCAATTTTTGACTAATGTGAAGTCGTTTCCTACATTGTTTTCTTGGGATTATTCTTATTAAATCCCATGTCTTTTATTCAATACTATTTTTATTCTCTCTTTCAGGTGTTGTTGAATGTATGGCAGCTGGTACTATAATGTTGGCTCATGATTCAGGTGGTCCAAAGATGGACATTGTAGTTCCTTACAATGGTAAACAGACTGGATTCCAGGCATTTGATGTTGACACTTATTCTGATGCAATGAAAACCATTTTTAGCTTACAGGATGAAGACAAACTGAAGATCAGAAAAAATGCTCGTGCTCACATAATGAAATTTTCAGAAGAAAATTTCATTAATGAGTACCTTATGACCCTTGAGCCAATTATTTCAGTCTCCTGAACGAATACTGAGGAAATGAATTATGAAAGAGACTAATGAAAGAGTAAGGTTTTTTTTTTGGTTTTTTTTAAAAACAAGCAGAGATTGTGACAGCTTGGTTCAGGAAAACAGTTATATGCTGGGGAAATAAAAAAAATCTACCGTATTTAAGGGCATATAAGCTTATATCCCCACTTTTTTTCCATTGCCTAAAAATTGCTAAAAATAAAAATAAAACCCTGTGTGTCTTATATGAATGTGTTCTGAAAAGATCTTGGTTTGACTGAACATCAGAATACTAATTTTGGATGTAGGTTAAACTGAGAACTTTTCAGCACCCTCTCGTATATGAAGTTGAAGTATCTGGTAGGCTCATTTACCTCACCCAGCTTCATAACTACCTCTGTCCCATCCTACTTTTATGCAACATGTCTCTTAAGCACATGGGCAATCATGGCTCTCCATGACTTCCTCTCCTTTATATGTCTTTGCAATGTGGCTTTTTTTTTTTTTTTACTGTTTTATGATCTGACAACCATTTGCACATATTTGTAAGATAGGTTTTTCTTTCGTGTTTTCAGTATGTCCCGTGAGTGTCAAATTTGCCAAGCCCTCTTTTCTTATTATGTATCTGAAAAATTTAAACTAAGGAGACAGTTGCATAGACATACACTAAATGTTACAAGTTTTACCGAGCAAAGATAAGGTTAATAGTGATGCCTTTATATGCTTTCAAATACTGCATTCACCATTTAAAAAAAAAATCTTTTTTCAGATAATTCCAGTTGACTGTGATATTTGTCGATCAAAATGTCGGCTCTCTTGGCAATTCAACAGCAGGTGTGGGCGGGGATTAAACAGTAAATTTAAAAGTGATTCTTTTTTTTTATTAATTTGCAGACAAAAAAAATGTATTTTATATGCTTATGCTTTTCATAGTCATATTCTTGTCCCAAACTTCACAAATATTTTCCTGCTAATTGCTTGATATGCTGTCAAGTTTTAATTTTTCTCATGTGGACCATATTAATTGTAAACTGAAAAGGTTTTTAATTAATTTGAACGAATATTTATGCTGGTTTGGCAACTACTTAAATTTACTGGTCTGCTCATAAAAACTATGGAAAATTTAGTGAGAGAATAATTTATGTAGATTTGCCTTCATTAGACGACATTCATCAGAATAATAAAAAAATATATTGATTTTTTTTTTATTTTGGAAGTGGGGTTCTGTTCATAATATAAATCTAGTGTTAAATCAATACCTGACTTGTTAAAGAGTTATCTGTACTTTGTTTTTATTTGCAAATATCAAGTTTGAAACTGCTTATGTCATTGATTGTTGTTTACTATTGCGAATTGGGGAAAAAAGACATCATCAGTATTATGCAGTTATCAGTGATGTAAGCATTGTTATTCTTAAATAAAATTAAAAAAATATAATTTTTGTGAAGTCAGGAATCAATTTTACACTGTACTGACATTATGATCAGGACCCCTCTTCTAAAATGCTAAAAGAAATCAATACTTTTTGATTCTGAGTAAGGTCTAATAAATTCTTGCCACTCAGACACCCATTCACCCAACTCCAGGTAGTTCCTGCGACTTGTCAGTCCAGAAGCACCTCCACATATCAAGGTCTGTTAGTATAAGTGGTGAGATTGTATTGTTTGCTCGGCTTGTGTAGCTTACATGGTATTTCCCAGTAGCCGCCCATCTGAGTAGTGACCAGGCTCAGCATTGCTTTACTTCAGTGATCAGATGAGAACTGGAGCCTAAACATGTAATGAATTCTAACCTACTTTTTTTTTTTGGTGAGTGGACCATTACTCTAAGATTAAATTCCACAAATTTTGGTTTCGGTTGTTACAAAAACCGATAATATCCAAGTGAAAATATTTGAATAAGTAACATTTGTTTCTTCTTTCACTTTCAGAAGTAAGTAATTTACTGTTCATAAGAGATTTGAATTAATTTTAAGATTGGGAAATGTTTGTTTTAAAAATGAACATTTTAAAAATTAACCTGAACCCCAGTATAAAAAAAGAAAACATTTTTTTTATTAAACAAAAAAATTATATGGCTCAGAATTAAATTTTGTTTTCAAGAAAAAATATTAAAGAAAATGAAAATTTTAATTATTTTTTACTATTTTTTCTTTTCTTTAAGTCATAATTATATTTGTAGATTACAATATGGTGAATATTTTACATTATTTTGTAAGTTTAAAAACTTAACATCAGAGACACACTGGTCTATTGGATTAGAAGTCATTATGAAGCCACCTTTGTCTTACGAATTGTAAGATTTTGTTCATCTTTGAGATGATTTAATAAATTATTTGGATTAGCTTTCTCAACCTTTTGTTACTTTTAACACTATTCACTTAAATTCTGCCTTTAGTGGCTTCAGTTCAATATGAAACCATTTCTTTATTTACTGTCAGACTAATATCCTCATCTTTGTCATCACAATGTTTCAGCTGTTTCCTCCTACCTTCTTCATGTGTCTAGTAAAGGGTTGACCATGGGTAGCATCCTAGTTGTCTACTTGGCTGGAGCATCAATGTCTGTGACTGCAGAGGCCGATGTGGGTGTGACAATCTCTGTTGCAAGAGTGAGCAAAGCGACTGCAACAACTACAGAGGCATCACGCTACTCAGCGCTGTGGGAAAAGTTTTCGCTCGGGTCATCTTGGTCTGCCTACAGAAATTCGCCAGATATGTCTACCTAGAGTCGCATTATGGTTTCTGAGCTGAAAGATCAATGGTACACATGGACTTCTCCCTCTACCAACTCCAGGAGAAGTGCAGAGAACAGCAGATGCCCCTGTATGTTGCTTTTATCGATCTCACCAAGGCGTTTGATCTCGTCAGTAGAGAAGGCCTCTTCAGAATCCTGCCCAAGATTGGCTGCCCACCCAACCTGCAGAGCTTGATTGAGTCCTTCCACAGTGACATGCAAGGGACTGTGCAGTTCAGTGGCTGCACCTCTGAACTCTTCAACATCAGCAGTGGGGTCAAACAGGGCTATATATTCACTCCCACTCTCTTCGGGATCTTCTCCGATCTGCTTCTGAAGCATGCATTTGGCACATCAACAGAAGGAATTTACCTGTGTACGAGATCAGATGGCCGGCTGTTCAATCTTGCCCATCTCAGGGCCAGGACCCAAGTACATGAATCCCTTGTCAGAGACATGCTTTTTCCCGATGATGTCTATTGTTTCAGGTAACCTTCAAATTTTGAAATGAATCCTTTATTTAATCTACAGGGGTAGAGTGTTCTCATTTTTTTTTTTTTTTTTTTTTAACTAAAGTTCACAAGCCCCAAGAGCCACTCGAGGTAGAGGGTTACTGAAAGAGTTTGTTGTGTAAACCCTAGGCTTGTTGGTCTTGTGACCTGTCAGTCCAGAAGCACCTCCACATACCAAGCTTTTCTCTTAGTATAAGTAGTGAGATTGTATCTGTTCCACTGCGCTTAAGGTGGAAACATAGGTTATATGAAATTGGCCACCGAAAAGTCGAAACAACAGAAAGACAACATGAGACATGGTGAACTTAACAACATTATTCAAAAGCTCTCGCTGAATCTGTTTTGCTTCCATCATTCCCTAGAGAGACCGGCAGTGCTTACAATCATCATCATCATCATCATCATTGATATTGTTATAACAGTATTCATTGCTGGGTTTCTAGACTTGTACAAGTTAAGTTGGACATCTCCTGATGGTTCCTGATGTATTGATAGGCATCTGAAGAAGGCCATAGAGTAGAGTGGTCGAAACGTAAGAACAACAAAGATGAGGATATTAATCTTGATTGTAAATAATGATATCTGTTTAGACAGAAAAGCCACTTAATATTTATTACATTTACAATTTTTAAAAATTAAATTATTTTTTAAAGCTCTATATCCAAATAGTCATCTTCATTATGCAAGTTCTGCTAAGTTGAGCAGGATATAAGACCTATGCTGCATTTGACATTGTTCTTGCAGAATATTTGCACACTGACAGACAACCAAATTTTATATATTTTTCTGGGTTTTGCGTTTAGTAGAGGGTATTCTACTTACATCACTTGTATCGCTTTCTCTTTCTGCTACACACCATGAGCATCATTTACAGAATTACCACCGTCCCCCCAGCAAGCAATGTAGCCGTTTATATAGTAAGCAGCAGGTGTTGATACATTTGTATAGGTGTGATGTCCATCATCAAATCCCAGTTGATGCGCATGCATGCCTCTAGGCCTCAAACCGGATTTCCTGTTACAGCTGCAGCAGCTCGAACATGCTTTGTACTCGGTAAACCATGCTCTGCATTACTGCACTCCCCCCTGATCTCCTGATCACACAGGTGACAGATGGGGTGCGGTCGCTTCAGTCTTGCACTTCGCTGTAGCGAAATCAAAGAGGTTTGTGTGTCTCATGATGGAGGACCATCTATTGAGGTGAATTGGATAGGAGAAGTCTTTTCATCCGAGTCCAGCAGATCATCATCATCATCCATTGTGTCACTGGGCGTTTGTGCGGAATCTGATTATGATTCCTTGTTCAGATGACTTGCTGTCTTCACCTGCCACCGTGTTCTCACATTCCGAGTACTCACCGTGATGGTCCAAACAGCCCCCCACCACCACGATAGGGCGAAAGTGTGCACCAAAGCAGCCACAGAGATGCTAATAAGATGTCGACTAAGCACTTTGGAGGGGCTTGCCAAAGACGTGCAAGTTGTGTAATGGATAACAGCTCGGAATTGGTAATCAAGGAGCCGGGTTCCAATTTCAGTTGGGTTTGTTCAGTGACGTGCAGAGGTTTGGTGATATTTGGGGGATGCCCAGGGCCAACTCCTTGATTGTATGCCCTTGAGACTCAAGTTGGGTGGCCTATATGGCCAAGTACTGAGAAATGTTAAAAAGGAAGGCATTTTAAATCTGTAAAAACTGATGAAACATGAAATAAACACTTTATTCAAATTAAATATAAACTAAATTTTCATTTCACTTTTTGTTTGGATGCCCTCCTGATATGGTTGTCCCCCTGGGCCATCGCATTCCTGGATCCCCCCTCTGCATGCTATTCTCTTATGTGCAAATATTCTTGGGAAAGGTATGAATTCACCTTTTCTTCCTCCAGCTATAAGTTAATTAGTAGGACTTTTAGAAGTAAAAATCATTATTATCTCAAAAAATTTTTTTATAATTTAAAGATATTTTCTGGTTTTAAATAACCTGTAAAAGCTTGATAAACCGTAAAAAACAAACCAATCTTATAGTGTCTGTTAAGCTATTTATGATTTGATACATATAAAATATTTAATCTGCTTATGTTTTTGTATTTTGAATATTCAAATTCTATATTCATTTATATTTGATGCTTGGAGCCTTAATTGTGTCACATTGCAAAAATGTTTTTTCTGTGTTTCACCTATTTGAATGGTGCTTCAAAGATTTTTAAAAGCAAATTGAAAAATACTACTAAATTTTTTTTATTGTCTTGTTGCTAAAATAAATTATATTTACGGTTGCTTAAGTCAGATTATTTTGTGCCAAAATTCATTTAAAAAAATTGGATGTAGTTTTTAATTGGGACCAAAAATAATAATGATAACCACCATCATCATCGTCAGTCCATGACTTGGCAGAGTTGTAGGGTTGCTGTGTAACTGAGTACTTGACCAGTTTCCTGAACATATTTGGGTTGTATGTCAGAGAGGTATTTATTCATTCTTAATGTGTCTTGGACAGAAACCATCTCATTCCAGGTCAAACCATAGCTGATGTCTTCTAACTTGAAGGCGTGTGGCCATTGATTCCATCAGGAGAGCCCTTTGCCCTCACTGTTGACTTCAGTCTAGAAAGGCCTCTGATCAGCAATGCCATGTGATCACCATACTGGCACGATACATATCTATAGTGATTTTACAAGCATAGCTTAGATGTGGCACTAGGCCGAAAGTATGGGGCACCCAGTGAGGATCGAACTCACTACTCAGTCGTAATTGTTCTAGCGAGACAAGCTTGCTAACCATTACACTGCCTCGGGGTGCCCAACTATACATATATATAGATCCCAGTCTACTCCAGACAAGATTCATCCTGCTAGGTGTCTAGCCACACTCCTCAGCAGAAAAACCTGGGTGGGTGAACTGGTTTAGTTGCAGATGAACCAACTATGCGTCAGGTAGTACTGGGTTACATGATACCAGTAGCACTTGTAGATTGACATAAAAAATACAATTACAAAAAAAAAAAGAAAGACATTATATGACAAATCAGGTCTTGAATTTTATTGAAAATCAGAAAAATGAAAACATATCAATAAGTTTTAATATTGAGATTAATTTGATTTCAGCATGTCTTTTAATGATAATACAAATATTTTTAATTATTGATATGTTACAACAAGCATTTGTCTTTTAACCAGTGTTGTCATCTCTGTTGTTTTATCCTGACATTTCAGCAGATATGTTCTTCAGCTATCCTCTGATTTTTGCAATTTAATTTTAACAGTAAAGTTGGAGCCAACTGGTGATTTGTCACATAATATTAACCAGATAATTTGGTGAATCATGATTTCAAATATATACTTTTGGTGAAAGACATTTTGTGCCAATATCAAATACAAAATTTGGGTTGTGACTTTTTAAAAAAAATAAAATGACTTATATATATATAATTCCAGGATTCCTTGGCAAACAAATTTTTTTTTACTCATTCCAACAAGAACTTTTGATGCCTAATACCCTGATGGGCACTTAATCCTTTCCATTTATATATATATATATATATATATATATATTTCTAAACATTTATAACAGCATACCTGTCCTCATTTGCAATTCATAAAAATTCTTGTTGAAAATACATCTGTACTTTTTCTTGAAAATAATAAACATAAACTAAAAATTCTTGAAACTATCTATATTAAAAAAATTGGAGCCAAAACTTAATAAAATTAATTATGAATACTGCACAAATGTTTTAAAATGTTTACAGTAGATAGTTTAAAATATTGAGCTTTGTATTAATAATTTTAATACTTATTTCTTACAAAAAACTCTTAACACCATAACTCAGTTAACTCCCCTGAAGTGTTACTCAAGCCAATTACACAGAACTCAACTCGGTGTTCTTCACTTCACAAGTAAAAAAAAAAAATGTTAACTTTCAGATGAACACAGCAATTTTCTCTTTGAAAATGATGAACACTACAATATTTGTCTCAAAATAAACCACACCCTGATGATGACATTGTGCTAATGTCGAAAGTACTTGGAATAAATAATATGTATCAACATGGTAATTTTCTCTCTTTCTTTAATAATGACACCAAAAAGCTTGTCCATGAATATGAAAGGATCCAATTGAAAATAAGTAGGCAAAATTTGTCTAAATTATTCAATGAAACATGCGTCAATATATGTGTGTGTGTATGTGTGTGCGTGTTGGCTTCCTGATGTAGTTTATCATTCACAATACGAAAGACGTTATGGTGGGGCATTACAGTGAAACAGTGGTTAACAGATAGGACTATTAGACCATTAGGGATATTCAGATTCTCACTGGGAACCCAGATGTGAGGCCTTGTGTCATACAATTAAACTATTACTGATATAATGATTGTTATTTGGTGCCTTTACATGTAGCCTTGTGCCAAACAAAGGTAAGATTACTAATTTGTGTATCTTGCAATAGTTAACAATCTGGACAAGCAGGCCAGTACAATTTGTAATGATAGTTCCCCTCCTCCCCAACTTAGTGCTCCATTCATTTGGCCTTGGGTCATATATACCAAGCATTGCTTTATAATACTTATAGCTCTTTCTCTGGAACAGTAGTTAGCAGACTAATAACATAGGTCATTACTATTTTAATGAGTTTGATCCTTACTAGATGCTGCACACTCATTGCCTTGTGCCAGACTAAGCTAAGCTTGGGTTACCTCGCCATGAAACAGTTTCATATTTAGGATTGTAATTTATTAATACAAATAGTTTACTTATACTGTCAAAAAATGATGGCCATATTTAAATAATTTTGCAATTGTATTACTTATATCAGTGTTTCTCAACCTTTTTAAGCAAAGGCACACCTAGGAGCAAATGAAAACATCATGGCACACTTATCAAGAATTTTAAAGGGTATACATTATATATATGAAATAAAAACATAGAGTTTTAAAAAAATACACACACAAATATGAACTTACTTTATTTCAATGTTTCTATTCAACTATTTGCGCAGCTTAATTAGTGTGAAACCTGTTCCCGGTGTTTTTTCACGATTTCTTCAATATTTGGTCAAATGTACGATAAGCAGACCCTCATTTCTTCTTCAGTTTAGCATAGTTTCAGAGTAATATACTTTTAAAAAATTGGAAAATTATTAAATCCAATGCTCAATGCTGCATATCGGAAACTTGGACAATATTAATTCGTATTTCAATATAACTTTTTAAAGATTTTGAATTAAACAAAGAATGTTGAATACAATTATATGAAAAAAGTTTAATATTCACTTATTCAAATAAAGGAAAATTTTAAAAAGTTATATTAAAAAATAAAAATACTTTTAAAAAAATGAATATTAAAAATTTTGTAATGCTCGTTTGTAGGAGAGACTTTGTAAATCACAGATACAATAATAGTAACGCCCTCAAGCAACACTTGGTCAGATACCGCTAATTCCAGTATATGTTTTTCCTTTACCCGTCACATGATCTAATTATTTCAAGATGAGGTTGACTGTGCTTGCTCTCTGGCGATCCATGTTCAAACCCAAGTGTCAGCAGCGACAATTTATTCCTTTATGACAACAAAATATTTAAAATAACAATCGAAGAATAGTGAAAAGAATTATTTGTAAAAAATGTTTAATAATTATTTGTTTATTCAAACACTAATGCTATACATTTACTTCCACACACACACACACACACACACACACACACATATATATATATATATATGCCATGACAATATTTAGCAGTACACTTAAGAGGAACGGTGCTCCAAACTGTTCAACTGTCAAACTTTCTGCCTCGAGCAGAGAGGAACCCGGATGAGGCTTTGCCGAAGAGCAAAGTTTCATTCAGGGAGGTAGACAGACCCTGACCCCACTTATGCGGGTTCTAAGGGAATAGTTTTGGCCGAGCCTACAGGCTGGGATAAACCCATGGTAAACTCGGCCTTGTGCCACATACATTCCTTGTGGTGGGACTGTTAAATATAGCAGTACACTTGACAGGATCACCCAGCACACTAGTGTACCATGGTACTGCAGTTGAGAATCATTGAGTTATATTTTCTCCATGTGTAATCTTGGATTTTTGATCAATACAGTTTATATCAATAGAATTTATCTCTATAGGCATAAATAATAAAGATGGCCTGCTTTTTAAATAATTAAAAAATAAAACTATCCAGAAAAATCTAATAAAAAACAAAAGAATTAAGTCAATCGATTAACAACCTGATCTCCCCGTCCTTACTAATGAGATATTCTATCACCTTAGCAGCTTTATGTTCATATCATATTGAAAGTTAAGCAACATTGACCCTAGTCAGTACCTAGATGGGTGACTGCTTGGGAATACCAGGTGCTATAAGCTTGAATGTGTGGGTGGTGTAATAGATAATGGCTCAGAATTGGAATTCGGAGAGCTGTGTTCTAATTCTGTTCGTTATATTCACTTATGCACAAATACATTTGGGAAAGGTAAAAATACACGCCTTCTTCTCCAGCTATGGGTTAATTAGTAGAGTATAAAATGTATAAACATTAATGAAATGAATTTGTATTGATAAATGATGCAAAATTAACTGAATGCCTTTTATAGAATAATAACGTATGTTTGTGTAATCTCAATCAGTCTTTGCTTGTTTGGACATAATTTTTCTAGATTATTTCTTTATTATGTAACTTGTTGGACTTAGAGAATTTTGTTGATTTTTGTTATAAAACCGAAAATCCTCTGCTATAAATATCTTAATATAAATAAGGAGCAAAACAGATTTTTATTCCAGATGTTTTCTTTTTTTTAATATAATCTTCATCTTTGTTATTTTTATCCCACCATTTCAGCCAATATATTCTTCAGCCTGCCTCACTGATTTTTAGAAGTTACTTTATGCTTTTTTCTTTTCTTTATTCACCTCATCTTAAAAATATTTAGTTGAGTCTCACATGAAAGTTAGGATCTTTGTTTTTGGTGTCTTTATCCCACCATTTCAGCAGATATATTCTTCAGCCTTCCTCATGTGTATGTTGCATTCACTGGCCTTTAGATGTTCCTTTTTCTTTTTTTCTTATTCATCTATAAAAAAAACTTGCTACGACTTGACACCATATGGAAGTTAGGATCTTAATCTTTGTTCTTTCTATCCCAGCACTTCAGCTGATACAGTCTTCAGCCTTCCTCATATGTATATGTTGAAAAAATCACAAAGTGACTTCTGAAACCACTAGATGAAGCATAAATTGGGGGAGCTCAAAGAATATGTAGATCAATTTTTTTTAACAATTAAAAAAAAAAACACCAAATTATATATACACTGATATTCCCAAAGTCATTATCATGTAGGACCACCTTGCTCTAGAATGGCAAAGTTCAACAACTTAAAATGGCACCAATTACAGAAATGGTTAAGAAATCTCTGGAGACATGTTGAGCCATGAATTCTCCATTGCAGTTCATAACTCTCTGATATTTATTGCAGTATTATCTTGCATGCAAATAAATATCATCATTATGTCCCATAAATGCTTTACTAAGTGACAATCGTGGCCACACCATTTGTTGGAAATCCCAAGAATGCTCCTCAAAACAATTCTGGGCAACTGATGGTGTGTCATCCTCCAGGAATAACCTATCATTGTTGGGCTACTTGGAGTCCATAATTTAAAGGTAGCAAAGTGGTCAGCAATCAGATCCACCCCATGACATGTAAACCCACCTGACACCATTTATGGGACTCTGCTACCAGCCTGCAGTTTGCTCTGTTATCAGCTGACATACATGACCCCTCATGAGGACTCTGCCATAACCGGAACTCTCTCTCCTTTTCCTGTTTCCCTGATAGCTATAATCTCCAACTATTCAAATGTAATGTCAATCGATGTCTCCAGATGCCTTGATCTATCCCCTATTCTTCTCTTCATCCTTTTCTCTATCACTCCTATTTGCTCTCGCTCCAATTTTCTGTAACCCCTTGCGAGCTAGTGGCTTCCCGTCTTGCTTGGGGTGAAATGCTTAAAAAACAAAAACAAAACCCTAACCTGAAACAGTGACTATTCAGACCATGCTACAATTTGCTTGTCCTCTAGGGTCCAATTAGCAATGTTACTAGCCTAGGTGATACACTGTGTCTGGTTTTGAGATTTTAACAAGCTCCTTGGAGAGTCCTCTGCTGCCATATCCTGTCAAAGCTAAAGAATATCTGTCTGAATTTCTGGGATAAAGAGTTATCATTATTTACACTATATACACACAGATCGGAGCAATAGTCTGTGTCTAATCAATTACAGACCTAAATTGATATACCTACGAAGGTAGTCTGAAAAGCATTGGCACAGAACAACAGACATTCCAATATAGATGTAGAGATCCCTATAGTTCCACTGGGCTTATCAATCAAGACATCAGTCAGTTGCTGGAGAGCACAAAGGGTCATGGGAAAAGCAGGACACACCCTCATGAGGGAAAGGATTCTCTATAACCACTGGAGGAAACAGCAGCTGGAACATGAAATATTCAAACAGACCAGGACATTACGTAGCTAAATAAGATAGATGAGGACAATAGTCTGTGTGTAAATAAACTAAATGATTTTGAATTAACCTGTTGGATATAAGTCTGGTATTTCTTGCACTGAATGGGGATTTGATTTGAGCCAGTGTCATGTCTCTTATCAAAGATAAGTCTAGCCAAATACGTCTTTTGATGATCATTAAAAACTTTGGCCAACCTCTGCACTTCCATCAAGTATTCTTGGTACACACATGATTCTGTAGATCAAGGGATCTCAAATGGCCCCACAATTTCAGAAACGGAATGTCTTATCTCTCTAACACCTATTATCATGCACCATTCGAACTTCAATAATTCATGTCACCTTGCCATGAGTAGGCTTGCTGGAGTCTACACTGATTTGCTAGATGTCAGAGTACAATTGATGTAAGTCTGGGCATTTCTATTACCTTTACATACTGCTAAGGACTTTTGTTACATCAGTGTAAAATAATGTAAATAATCACAAAACTTTAGAAAACACTTAGAATCTTGTAGAGCATCCTGGCCAAAAATATTTTAACAACAAAGTCAGTTGTCTAAATATTATGCAATATTGGATAATATCATGCCAGAACTTCAGATAATGCAGGAAGACTGAAGAATATATCTGTTGAAACAAATGCAAAAAAGCTGAGGAACTTATTTAGAAAATATTGAATAATGAAATATTTCATCTTAGAACTGAAGTCAACATTGGGAAAGTTATAGACGATTGGTTACAACATTGTGTTAAGAACTTAAGACGACGTCGGGGAAGCTGAAGACTGTTTTGGCTCAAATGTTGTGTTTCAATCATAAGACATTAGAGAAGCCAATAATTGTATTAGCCGAAAAGTTGTGTTAAGAAATAATGGAAAGACACTAGTTTGAAAAACGTGGTAATGAAATTACCTCCATGTTGCAAGCCTCAGAAATCAGCTTAAGATTTTGATAGAAATTAAATTGTTAAATATTGTATTTTTTGAAAGTACAGCCCTTGAAGAATCAGCCACAATCTTTATTTTCAATCATGGTGCTCATTCTTGCAAAAATGTAATCTGAATTTCTTGCTTCATTATTGATCCTGTCGATATAAATAAAAAAAATCTTTACAGATATTTAATGGACAGACTTATTTCTATTTTCATTTTTGTGTTTTCTCTTTTACTTGGTAAATTTATAAATTACCAATTGCTATAAGCTAAAAAAAAAAAACATTTTTTTTTTACATAAATCAAAACATTTCTAAAAATGTACATTTGATCTTCTGTTTTTCAATAGGATTTTTTGATAGATTGAAATTTGAATTTGAACAATTTTTTTTACATAAATCAGAACATTTGTAAAAATGTACACTTTGATCTTCTGTTTTTCAATAGGATTTTTTGATAGATTGAAAATTGAATTTAAAATTGATTTTCTTAGTTAATTTTTTAATTGTACTCATCATATTCCATTTTCTACATATCTTTTAAAAATAAACTGTAATTACACATTGTTCTTAAATCAGGAAAAAGGTAATAAAGCCACTACAACACAATGGGTTACTGAGTGTGAAAGAATATGAGAAAAAGAAAAAAAGTAATTGTTTATTAATGTTGCATTTAACCAAATAGTCCGAATAATGTAAATAGTGTACATTGTATTCTCATTGTTATTGTTTGTAATGTTTTGACCCACATATATTCCTACCATCTTCAGGTGAATATAATTGGTAATTTAGTAAGTAGGTTTTGATTATTTTAATCTTCTGTCTTCATATTGATTTTTTAAAAAAATTTCAGATTTGAACTTTTCAAATCAAAGTCAGATATTCCTAGATTTCCCACCCCTTTGTCACAGAAGAAATGTTACAAGCCTGCCACTACTCTATTGCTATTTCCATGGCAAATTCAGAGCTTCACTGCTAGGACTCATCATACCATGTACGTCTTTGTTCTCTTTGTATTCCATTGGTAAGGAGGAAGCTCCACTCATTTTATTCTCCAGATCTATTACATGGTGGAAGAAACTCCCGAGGGGATACTTCCCAGATCTCTACATTCTTAACGTCTTCAAGTCAAGAGTCAACTGTTATCTATCCCACATATCCTCATAATATGCACCTGGGGGAATGTGAACAGGAAGATAGGCAAACCTATCCACTCCTATTGGCGGAGGAGAGAAAAAAATGAAATAAGTAGTGAATACGGTTTCAGAATTCAGGTGCAGACATTAGAATACAGAGCTGAAGCAGACTTTAGAAAGGAACCAGAAACCCAATCCTAATCAAGAAACAAGGGATTAACCTCTACTGTTCAAAAAACCAAGGAGGAGTGTGAACCGGACGACAGACAAACCTGTCTACTCCTATTGTTGGAGGTTATTTTGAAAATTAGATAAAAAAACAAAAACAAATGAGTATATTGAACCAGCAGACTTTCAAAATATGTAAAAGTCTTTAAGTTATCACATGGTTCTTGAGAAAGGCTGAAATTGTAGAAAGTGCTTGAAAAACTGAAGAAACCTGAACTATGGACGGTTTATCCACAATTTCAACTCGAATATACATCTTATTCCGAAAATTGGAAAAAATACAATAAAAAAAATTAGACGGATTCTACATTGAGTAGATCTTAAGCCTTGTATAGGGTGAACAGTAGTATAAAAGAATTATGAAATACAACATACGTGTGAACATCGTTGAAAAATACAAATGTTATAATCTGTATCTATTTTATATTTCTGAGATGAGGTATTATGTACACTATTTACATTATTCGGACTATTGTTCTCATCTTTGTTGACATATTTATCACAAGGTTTTCGGCCATTGTACGAGGAACACTGTGACATGTGTCCTTAAGGACACATGGCACAATGGATAAAGGGGTTAGATCCAGTGACAGGAACGTGGTTAAGGCGGTGGAGAACTTGGAGAGGGGAATTAACAGGAGATAACTGATAACTGACATCCATTAGATATGGCACGTGGAACTAGAACAGTTTACCACAGCGAGCGAAATAAAGGGTTCAGTGCGACATTCCAACCACCTGAAGAAGGCCGGAGCGTACAGCGGCCGAAACGTTGTGATAAATATGGCAACAAAGATGAGGACAATAGTCCAAATAATGTAAATAGTGTTATAATCTGTATATGAGAAGATGCATGTATATATATATTTGTATAGTCTATGAGTGACTTTCATGTGTATGTATCATATAATGTGCACATACACTTCAACTGAGTTTGAAATAAGACTGGAATAATAAACTCCCCTATCACTCAGTCTAGACAATCCCCACCCTGGGCTGAGCATCAAGTTGGAAACAGGAAAAAAAAACCCTAATTTTTTAAGACATAAAATCAGTTAATTATAATATTTTTTGGAAATTATTCAGTACTAAATAAAAATTTTATTTTAGTAGAAAAATTTATTCCAATTGTTTATTTCAGACTCAGTTAAATTGTGTATCAATGTGCTTGTGCTTGTCTGTACATTAAATATTTTCACTATTCCACACTGACGTAGCAAAAGTCATCAGCAGTATGTACAGATAATGGTAGGTGGCGCCACTGTACCATGACATCATAAAAATGCCCAGACTTACAGCAATTGTACTCTGACATCTAGCGAATCAGTGTGGACTCCAGCAAGTCTGCTCATGGCAAGACGACTTGAATTATTGGAGTTCAAATGGATGAGACGGCCTGTTTATGTAATTGTGGGGGCATTTGAGATCCATTGATTTACAGAGGCATGTGTGTACCTAGAATACTTGATGGAAGTGTAGAGGTTGACGAAGGGTCTTTAATGATTGTCCCAAGAGGTATTTGGTTAGACTTGTCTTTGATAAGAGACATGACACTGGCTCAAATCAAATCCCCATTCAGTACAGGAGATCCTAGACGTATATCCAGCAAGCCAATTAAAAATTCTTTAGCTTATTTACACGCAGAAATATACACACAAAATAGTTTCTTTTCTGCCTGGCAACAGCCTCTGGGTAGCAGGAGTAGAGTTTAAGCCATTCCTTTGAAGTCTTTTTTGACCTTTTCTGTATTTAAACTGAATATAATTTCTAATAAAAGTAGTATTTTTAAAGGACAAACAAATTAGATTTGAAAGTGACAGGTACCTAAATACTGTTGATAAGAAATGTGTCATATTATGGGAGTGTGGTTAGATGATTAACTTCAACAGCAACACCTACCCCCCCTTGACGGAGAGCACCTGTTGAAACATAGGTTGTCACACGTAAAATGAAGCACTTTATGGGAAATGAATAAAACACTTCTGAAGTGTTAACTAATTTATTTAGCTGAAAAAATGCACTATGTTGATGAACGACTGTTCTCCAACGTACCTCTAAATCTTTTTAAAAGTTCACATCCTTTAATGTGATAAACAGTTTATATGCCTCGATTACCTCTTCCCTTTTGGAGGATGTTTTATTGTGTACTAGCAGGGATAACCGGCGTTGCTCGGAAGATCTCTGAATAATAGTTTATTATTGACAATTTATTGCTATTTTTCAACCATCTATACATATATAAAGTGATTTCCCAAGCGTAGCTTAGATGTGACACAAGGCCGAAAGTAGGGGGCACCCAGTGACGATCGAACTCACTACTCAGTCGTAATCGTTTTAGCGAGACAAGCTTGCTAATTATTACACCGCCTCGAGGTGCCTCCATCTATATATATATAAAGGGCAGTTCTATGTGTGTGTGTGTGTGTGTGTGTGTGTGTGTGTGTGTGTCGGGCTAAAACTAAAAAACTGCGGTAATTTGGACAAAGTAAATATATATACAGACTCCTTATCACTCATGCCAGATTTTTGTAAAAAAATGATCATCTCAGAATTAAAAAGTAAAAACGAAGGGTAATAATTCTTATTCCTGATTAGGATTACCGTTCGTTTTTTTACTTTTTAATTCTGTGGATACTTTCGAAACGCGTAATTTTAAGAAAGTGAATATTAAAACAACAAAGTAAATTTAAAAGAAGAATATTAAATATAAATTATTTGACAAAATATTTATTTATTCTAATATTCGAGTGTGTGTGTGTGTGTGTGTGTGTGTGTGTGTGTGTCCAGCTAAAACTTGAAAATTACAATAATTAACATGTATTATTGACTTATTAATATTTTCGGCCATCTTATGGAAAATAAGTTTTTATTCAATCATTAAAAAATAAACTTCATTGTATTTTTTTGGTTTATAACTAACATAAAAAGTAAATAATTTTCAATTAAGTTTTATTAAAGCAAAAAAATATAACGAGCCTTATTTTAAAAATACATACTTATCTATCGTTAAGCAGAATAAAAAAGTAAAACCGAACGCTTATTTGATTCGAGAATAAGAATAATTACCGTTCGTTTTTACTTTTTAATTCTGAGAATTTCGAATGCATTCTCATGCATTTTAATTTTAAAATATCTTCGTAAATAAGGGTCATACGATAATAATTTTTACAATAAGCTGGTTTGGGTGGTAATGTGTATATATATAAATTTATTTTGTCACGAATTATTGTAGTTTTAGCTGGACACACACACATATAGAGACAACTGCCCTTTTTATATGTATATATGAAATGCACAAAATGCTTAAATAAGTGATAATCAGGAGAGATATCAGATAAATATGGAGGATGAGGCAAAATTTAATAATTCAGGCTATGCAGCTTTTGGACAGTTGATTGAGAAGCGTCCGGCCGTATGTTGTCATGCAGCAAAATTTGGCTATCCCTATTCACACGTCTTGGATGTTTCTTTTTCAATTTTTCGTGCATACACTCAATTTCTCCACAATACGAGGTTGCTCCTATTGTTTTCTCTAGAGGCAAGAGTGAATAATGAATAACCCCTTTGAAAGACCACCATACAGTAACCATTAACTTTTTAGGATGCAGTGGAGGTTTTGAGAAAAGCAACAGAGGACACCCCTCAAAGAAACGTTTTTGTTTAGTCTCATTCAGTTCATGCGGAACAAAATTATCCAGTTTCATTATTTTTCCAATTACTTTCAAGTGCCGAGAAGAAGTTGTGCGAGATGTTTCGAGTTCTGATGAAAATTTTTGGGCTGTAATTCTTGGATTTCGATCAACCAAAGCATTTAATTGATCATATCTGATAACCCATCGTGGTCTTGGTTTATTTTCAAGACAAAACAAAATTTCGGAAACAATCTCCGTACAGTTCTGATTTCAACAAGACTATTAGCAAAGGCCGTCTGGATATTCCGAAATGTTTCAGAGGCAGAGTGACCCAGTTTGTACTCATACAGTAAGATTACTCGACATTGTTTCATTGTAATCATTTTCACTGGGCTTATGAGTAACAATATATTGAAAAAACATTATCTGGAAAGAAAAAGAGTCAGGAATAAGTTAGGATTTTTTTATATACTAAGGAGGCTACGTTGTTAGACGACCAGATCAACAATCAACCAAAAATGCGCCATTTCATGTGTGACAACGTAATAGCATCGAATATGGAAGTGTTCTCTCAAGCTGAAAAAAAAAAACGATTATGCCTGCCAATTTTTGCTGGTCAGAATGCGCAATGGAAAACTAACAAAAGATATAATGTATGGTCAACACTGTAATTGTCTCCGTTAGCACAAAAATGTTCTGGGAGATGTTGGTCCTAGACTGGCCAGTGGTGAACCATCACAGAAAAGAATGTGGAGACTGCAGAAAACAAATTCAGGGAAGCCAAACAGGAACAACATCGCCCAACTAAATATCACTTAGCTCACTTAACATCACTTAGCACTTAACGTCACTTTCAAAGTATGTCAATCTGAGCTCTGACTGTTCCAATGCCAACAGCAAAGATTGTGATGTTTCACGCAGTTGTAAATATATCCCAGTGTCGCAGTTAGCTCCTCCTCATTTCCTTAACCCTTCAACAGGGGTCTATCTCTCCCGGGAGTATAAATACTGGCTGACCTTTCGCCTCTCTCTCTTTCCACGGATACGCACACGTGCGGCCAAACTGCCTCTCCTGGGGCCGCAACCTCGCGCGTGAGGCGAGGTAAAAAAACTTTCTCTTTTTCACTTACACCACTATGTGATCCTCTCACACAAGCAGCGTTTCCCATATTCTGGGAACACGCTTACGCATCCGTACGGACACTCAACACCCACACACAATAATTTCTCCATACAACACTGTAACATTTTATTCATGTCTTCAATGTATTTGTAATTCGTGTATTAATCTATTTGTTATTAATATATATTTGTTTGCATACATGTATATTGGTCTCGTTCGTTTTCTTTTGCCTTCCTTGGACTCCATTATAGTCCAACATTCTTATGTAGCTGGACCGGCCAGCGGAAGCCTTAATCCAGAGATATCCTCTCATTCTCTTCACATCGACACACTTCACCCCCACCGCACGGTTCACTACATCAGGCTTTCTCTTGGTCTTTCTCTGACCAAACAAATCACTTTAAATCATTGCAATTCATAGTCACATTGTTGTACGTTTACGAAGAAAACAAAGTAAAATTAATGCCACGGCAAGAAATGAAAATACTGTTTTCATTATATTAGTTATTTTATTCAGTTGGCACAGTCAAGGGACAGGTAGGCGACAACTCCTGCTACTTCTGTCATGGCACGCTAATGGACCAGCTTTTTCCTTCAACTAACGAGAACTCCGACTCTCTCTTTTCACCCTTTACATTACGGTGCGCAGCTCACAACTTGCCCATGGGTGGCTCCAGACTACTACTGCTCATTCTAACGGTGACCAGACTAATATATGTCTGCGACCGAAACTTTCTAACTTCTGGACAAGTGGTACTTGGTCCCGAAAGTTTTTATTTATTTATTAATTTTCTCTATTTCCTTTTGATCAGCGGTTTGGTCAATTTGAAGTTTTTATTTCATCACCAAAATTATTTAGTCAATGAATGCTGAATGTTTCCTTATAGGGCAACAATTACCATATTTTAATCTTACTATTTTTACAAAATCATCAGTTGAGTCTTACATGTTTTAATAACGTTTATGATTGACTTGAATGTCAATCATAAACGTTATTAAAACACCGGACATCATGGCCATTTTATTGATTTTTATTGAAAATGGTATTCTGAAGATTTTTATAACATTTTAAAAAAATTATCAGCATCTTGTACATTAGTGTTTCACAACAATTATTTCATCTTTCTCTAAATTACTTCAAAATTAACTTTTTGGTATGTAACAAAATTATCTTTCCTATCAGAGATCGAGGGAATAGGAAAAGATTACTTGGGACCTCAAAGTTCAGCAGGAGAAACTGATTCTAGTAAGAAGAGTAAATTTAGAAATCAGAAGGAGTAAGACTCTGGAATTTCAAAATTTCTTCGGATCACTAAATAGATATTAGGAAAGTAGACTAAGACAATAATAATCATAGGATTCTATCAGGAAATATATGGAAATGGGTCATCTGATTGAATTTTAAAATTCAATCAGATGACCCATTTCCAGGCCTGCAGACCAGACCAATAGAATAAAAAGCAAAAGATTGTTCTCGGTGTATAAAATTCAATCGGGTTACCCAATCTGCTCTGGAGACCAGATCGGGAGCATAGAAAACGTGACATTTTTTCTGGGCTTTCAAATTCAATCGGATCACCTAATCAAGGCCTGAAGATACTTTGCTTCCCTTAAAATTCAAATGGATCACCCAATGAATGCCAGGTGATGAGACCGAGAGAATAGACAACCTAAAATTCTTTCGTGACGTTGAAATTCATTCGGATCACCCAATCCAGACCTGGAGACCAGACCGAATGAAACGAAGGCTGAAGATTTTTCGGTTCAATAAAATTCAATTGGATCACCCAATGAAGGACTGGAGATGGCACTGAATGAATAGAAATCTGAAGATACATTTGGTCCTCTGAAATTCGATCAGATCACCCAATGAAGGACTGAAGACGATACAGAGAGAATAGTTAACCTAAGATACTTTCATGACTTTGAAATTCATTCTGATCACCCACTCCCGGCCTTGAGACCATGTTGAGAGAATCAAAGGTTGAAGCTTGTTTCGGCTCTTTCAAATTCACTTGGACCACCCAATCAAGGATTGGAAACCAGACTGAATGAATAGAAATCTGAAGATACTTTTGTTTCTTTAAAATTAAATCAGATTACCCAATGAAGACCTGGAGATGAGACCAAGAGAATAGAAAACCTAAGATTCTTTCGGGTCTTGAAATTCATTCGGATCTCCCAATTCAGTCCTGAAGAACAGACAATGAGAATGTAATGTGAAATATTCTTTCTGGCATATAAAATTCAATCGGATCAACCAATCCAAGCCATGAGTCCAGGCCGAGAGCATAGAAAGCAGAAGATCCTTTCAGAGCTTTAAAATTCAGTCGGATCACCCAATTCAAGAAATGAGTCCAGGCCGAGAGCATAGAAAGCAGAAGATCCTTTCAGAGCTTTAAAATTCAATCGGATCACCCAATCCAAGCCATGAGTCCAGGCCGAGAGCATAGAAAGCAGAAGATCCTTTCAGAGCTCTAAAATTCAATCGGATCTCCCAATCCGGGACTGGGACCAGACCGAGAGAATAGTAAGCGAAAGTTTCTTTCGGAACATTAAAATTTAATCAGATTACCCAGTCCATATTTGGAGACCAGACCGTGAGAATAAAAAGCGGTAGATAATTTTCGGTCTTTAAAATTCAATCGGACCTCCCAATCAAAAGCTGGAAATCAGACTGAGAAAATAAAAAAAGTAAGATTCTCTCGGGACATTAAAATTCAGTCGGATCAGCAAATCCAGACCTGGAGACAAAACCGAGAGAATAGAAAACTTAAGTTTCTTTCGGGGCTTTAGAATTAAATCAGATTACCAAATCGAGGCCTGGAGACCAGACAAAAAGAACAGAAAACGTAAATTCTTTCATGGCTTTAAAATTTAGTCGGATCACCCAATCCATGTCTGGATACCAGACCAAGAGAATAGAAAATTTAAGATTCTTTGTAGTTTTTAAAATTCAATCAGATCACACAATGATTAAGAGGCCAGATAGAGAGAATAGAAAACTTAAGATCTCTGGGATTTAATATTCAGTCTCAATAACCAATACTTGCCCCCTCCCCTCAAAAAACAAGCAAACTAAAAAACATATCAATAGAACAGAAAAATAGAATTCTTCTGGATTTTACAATTCGCTAAATCCAGAAAAGGTGGCCCAATTTTGTGATTAGAAAATGTAAGATACATTGCAACTTCGAAATTTAGAAATATTAACAATTCCTGGTCAGGGACTTTTAAAATTTAGTCAGCTCGTTTTATCCGGTCTGAGAGACTTGATCGAGGGTACAGAAAAATAAGATGATTTAAAAATTTATAGTTCGAACGGGTCATCAAATGACAGTAATAGGTATCGTAACGGTGGAATAACGGAGGGTCAAGTTCGAATTCCAGTCGAATCCATTACATTCACTTACGTGCTAAAACCCTTGAGAAAGGTATGAATCCACTTCTTCTCCTGCCAGCTATGGGTAAATAGCAGGACAGACCGGATTTTATAGCCTTGGATAGCAACTGGTCTACTGCAGAAAGAAATGACAACCTACTGCGGGAAAAAATCTGACTCGTTAGTCATGTATCACGCATGGCACATAACCGACTGAAACAATGAATTTATTTTCAGAAATCAACAGACCACAGAATTGAATTAGAGAAATGAAAATATATTTCACCTTTGTGGAAGAACTGCAAAAAATGTTTAATATGAAGTTAGCCATCTTTATTTGCTCGCTCGGAACATTATCGAAGTGTTCGGAACAACTGGACAGAATCGAAACTTTGCAATCTATGGCATTGGTGAAATCAGAGAATATTAACTTGCTGTCATGATCTCTATTAAAAGCAGTTGGTTTTGTTTGGCTCGCATTATCTGCCTGACGTCACTGCTCTTCCCGGAATGATTAAGTCTCACTAAAGGATTTCCGATTTTTTCGAACTAAACTAAAAAGAAGAGTTAGATTAAGATCCAATGGTTTTCCTTCCTGCGAAACCAATGACCATTTCCTTTGCTCTTGGAATTCGAGATTCAAGATTCTACATTTGTCTCTTTGGAAGCTAATGTCCCATAAACAGAAAACAAAATACAATAACAACACCGAATAAAAGCCGGTTGATATGTATTTATCAAGACATAACCACCATTATCAACAAGCATAGTCTTTTTCTTCTATCCTCTGTGTTCCTTTTGGAAGTGGGTGATCATAGCTCTCCCCAATTTCCTATCTTTATATCTCTTAGCAATGTTTTATTTTTTTTATTATTGGTGGTGGGCGTGGAAAGGAAAACAAAGAAAACAATACTGAACTGCTACGTGATATCTGTGCTCCTGTATGGCAGACAATCTTCTCAAAGTACTCTGGAAAATGGAAGCATTGATGTTGGTTTGGTTTGGTTTAGTTCGTTTTGCTTTACGGCATATCAACCTCAATGGGTTATTTAACGCCGACAGGATTTTTATTGCTGGTAATATTTTTTCCAAAAATGTATTGCTGCTAATAGTTTTTTCTTCAAAAATGTATTGTTGGTAATAATGTATTACTGGTAATAATTTTCCCTTAAAAAATTTAGCCATTTATAATATATATATATATATATATATATATATATATATATATATATATATATATATGTGTGTGTGTGTGTGTGTGTGTGTGTGTGTGTGTGTGTGTGTGTGTGTGTGTGTTTTAAACTACAATTCTCTCGCGTACATTCATATCTGCTCAGTGCATTGAGCAGATATGAATGTACTTGAGAGAATCTTGGAAGATTGTAGTTTAAAAACAGTAAAATCGACCTTGCTAACTGAACGCTCCTCTGTGGTGAAATCGGTAAAAGCACGTCAGGCAATATATATATATATATATATATATATATATATATATATATATATATATATATATGTGTGTGTGTGTGTGTGTGTGCGCGCGCGCGCGTGTGTGTGTGTGTGTGTGTGTGTGTATTTCATGCACATTTCATTGATAACGACAGACAAGGTGCTTTTATTTAGTTTTTTATACAATTTCTCATGCGATCTAATAATTTTTTTCTTTTCAGATGATAAATTATATAAAAGCTGTCCGAATGTTCTTTTTATCCGAGCGCTTTCGGCTATATATTTAGCCATTTTCAAGGATTATATTTTAACTGTTAAAATAAGAAATAGTTTGTTGTACGTATGTTTTATAAAATGTTTTCATTTTTTTCAAAACACAGTCAAGATATTATGTCCATGTTCGAAGTTAATATTATTAAGTGTTGGTTTGTTTGTTTTTATTAATAAGGCTTTCATTATTTTTAGCCCTTTTTGCATGTAGATGATGCTATTATATTAGTGTTGTCAACAGGTATGTTCCGAATGGTTTCCGGTAGGTCTCCATGAATATTTAAATGTGATCTAATTGAGCTATTGTCAGAAAGGTGTAGAGTGAGTTTGAGTGTCAAACATGTTGTAGTGTGGCCTATATTCTTGTAGACTCACTCTACACCTTTCGGGCAATAGCTCAATTAGATCTCAGTTAAATATTCGTTTTCAATGAAGTGTGCATATATATATATATATATATATATATATATATATATATATATATATATATATATAAATATATATATATATATGTATGTATATATATATATATATATATATATGTATGTATATATATATATATATATATATATATGTATATATATATATATATGTATGTATATATATATATATGTATGTATATATATATATATGTATGTATATATATATATATGTATGTATATATATATATATATGTATGTGTATATATATATATATATATATGTATGTATATATATATATATATGTATGTATATATATATATATGTATGTATATATATATATATGTATGTATATATATATATATATGTATATATATATATATATATATATATATATATATAAGGAATCATTAAAGATCCATTTAGTGGTAATAAATTTATTTCATGGGTTAATGCCTCCTTGGAATTGTCACTACTAAACATTATTGGATATATATATATATATATATATATATATATATATATATATATATATATATATATATATATATATCAATTATGTGGTGCAGGTTCAATTTACATTACGCGAATCATTCGTACGAAAAGCAGATAATGAAGTTAATGATATAAATGGCAAGAATCACTCTAGCAAACAATTTTTAATAATAAAATACATTAACCTCGAATCCGTTAATGAATGGTATGATCCTTGTTTATAAATTCCGGTTTTATAAGGTCTTTTTCTACTACTAGCTTTCAATTGTTTCATACAATAATCTTCAGGTAGGGAAATAGATAAGTTTTTTACATCCAGGAAATATCAGGACATCGAAAAATAAAGTGTAATCCGAAAGATGTTATATTAGAAATGTGATATTGTTAACTGTAAGAAATACTTTTGGAGCGTGCAGTCACGACGCTGAGGTTGAATTTTTTTAAATTTTAAAATTGTGCGTTCTTGTACTAATATAGTAATATGAGAATTCTTTTTTACAAGTAGGTTTTTTTATACACCACATAATTGATATTAAAATAACCGATCCGATGTGCGAATTCCTGATAATAACTGTGACATTACTCTATTTATTGAACAATTTAATTCATGCCACCTTTACTAAAAAAAAAAATACGTAATATATATATATATATATATATATATATATATATATATATATATATATATTTACAAATTTGGTGAAAATCATACATACAAGTAAAAGATATATATACAAATTTGGTTATGGTTTTGTGTACAGATCTGGCTAAAATATTATATACAAATTTAGCTAAAAATACACACCATCTTGATTAAAAAACATATACAAATTTGGCTAAATATATATACACAAATTTTGTTAAAAACATTGTGTGGAAATCTAGTTAGAATCATATATTTAGCTAAAAATACATACGGATTTAACTTATAATATATTCATTTGCTTACATATATATATATATATATATATATATATATATATATGTAATTATTTATTCGAAAATTATAACATAAATATGTTATAAAATCACTACAAAAATAGCCATTTTGTTTCAACACTTCTGGTGTCTTATCAAGTGATGGTGTTGAATGTAGAATAAAGGGTTTAAAGAGGTTTAAATCAATCAAATACCCCTCCCTAGGGGAAATGCTGTTAATATATATATATATATGTATAATATATATATATATATATATATATATATATATATATATATATATATATATATATATATATATATATATATATATATATATTCAAATTTGGTTAAAAATTATGTACAAATCTGGCTAAAAATATATACAAATTTAGTTAAAAAATTACGCATTTGAATGTTTTAAATATTCATACATTTGAAAAATAAATTTTCATGTCAAATTATTTCGAATTGTGTGGTAATCAAACTCTAAATTGTGGTGCATGTCATGTCAAAATGACCTTCTGTTGTACGACACATCCGTTTGGCGTGACGTCAAAACATAACAGTTGCTTTAAGCACATGAAAAAGGAAATCTTCTCAAAAGATTGTTCCAACAACCAATAGGGCTCGACGTTGTTCTCCAATTGGGAAACCATTAAATACTGTTTATTTTTATCACGCGAAACTTTACTCAGTTGGCCCGAAATGAAGTCAACTGATAAAGGAGTGTCATGAACTCGAAAATGATGCGCTTACGTTTTCAAAATTTAATATATATATATATATATATATATATATATATATATATATATATATATATATGTGGTGTCCATAAAGTACGTGTGAAATTTTTTAAAATTATAACTTTATTTGTATTTGCGATAGAAATAATCCGTAAAAAATGTTATAAAGTTTAATGTACCTAGTTTTAAGTATAGCTAAAATAACTAATGTGATTTCAGGCATGACTGTAAATCAGTTGGCAAATGTTTTCCGTGAACTGCAAAATCGTATTACCCTTTGTATTAATGGAGGACATGTGAAAACTTAAGTAAAATTTCAATAAAAACCTTAAGATATAGATTTACTTCTTTCTAATCTTTTTTTCAAATTATTTCTATCGCAAATACAAATAAAGTTATAAATTTTTTAAAATCCGAATAATGTAAATAATGCAAGTAATCATAATACCTCATCTCAGAGATATTTTTTCCGTTTCTAAGGACTTTAACTTAGCTTTTGGAATGCTTCTTTCCATAGTTGATTGCGTCTTCGGATTGCGGTGTCACATTTTTCTACCCTCTGTTAAAACACTTTCTAGATATTTAACCTTCTGTAGTCGATTGGTGCCGATGTTCCCATTTTTTGTCTTTCTGCAAGGGATAGTCTTTTTTTTTCGCATTCTGGATTCTATAGTTTGTTTTCCGTGTCAGCCATCAACACAGTCTCATCTGTTTATCTTATTTATTTTTTTTATCGATAATAAATCCTGGTAGGATCTTCAGCTCCGTTAGGCTTAGCTTCGCTGTAGAGATTTAATAAATCCTTGTCTTATATGCTATCTTTTGTAGGTACTCAATTCATTTTCTATGCGTATACAAACGGTTTGCTTCCAGGATAAGTTCTGTATTATTATAACATCTTTTCCAAATAAATCTAGTTTTCCTAGGAGTTTACATAAAAATAATAATTTTTTTTAATTTAATTATTGATTGTTTACTTGTTAATGAATTCAATAAATTTATCTTACGAGCGATGTAGCTGCGAGTTCAAAAAGTAAGTTTTTTGAACTTTTTTTAAATAACTAATTAACTTCCAAAAACAACAGAATGCAAACAATTTGCCAAAGTTGTTGAAATTCTCTCTCTGTCCCAGTTTATGTTAATTTATACTAATTTTAATTTTCCACCAATAGTGGATTGGTAAACATGATTGTATCTATTTGCATATGTTAAGTAAAAGAGCTATAAAGTGTATAACAAAATAAGAGACAGTCAAGAAGTTGATATTGATTACGTGTCATAGATCCACATAATACAGCAATATGGCGTCGACGATAGGAGGTTTAAGTCGTTTGGATGAAACAGAATTTGTCGAGACTTGGATCAGGTGTTTTGCAGCTCAGGCTAGAGCTTAAAAAATGGAAAGCAACCAATCAAGAGTGGGAGGAGATGAAATAAATGACCTCTTTCCAACTTCGGCAGGTTGGGAAGCTATAATGTTAATTTCCTCTTATGACATGCTACAAAACAATTGGAGAATTTGACTTTCGTCGAAATTTCAGAAAATATGAAAAGAAATTTACAACCTAAAATGAAACTAGTCATAGCAGAAAGAACCAAATGTTTGTCCATTAAACAGTAACGAGATGAATCAATTATACAATATCTTCACAGATTAAGAGAATCTAATAGATTCTGCGAATTTGAGAAATTTCGAACCCAAGATTTGATTGAGGATGAATTGATTCAATTACAGTTTGTATAGGACCATGTGAGTTTAAGTGTTGTTGAATTAGGAACACGTGCTGTTTATTCCTGCTAGAAGAAGGTCCAACTACAAGAAAATGGCGGACTCAGGTCCAACCGAAAATGTAAAGAAAACAAACAAGACCGATATACATATGTCAACAAATATATGTATTAAACAACAAATTTACAAGTCACAAAGACATCAACATTTGTGTTTGTGTGTGAGCGTAAAGAATTTGTATTTTGGTGAAAGTTCGTACGTACGTGTATGTGTGTTTAATAGCGTTTTCCCATAAATGGGCAAAACGCGGATTTCTATGAGAGATTACATTTTTAGATGTGTTCGCTGAAATGCAAAGTAGAAAAGTGAACGATTCAAGAAGTTGCCCAGTATTTATAGTGTAGCGAGAGCGACTCCTAGTGAACAATTAGGGAATTAAGGAGGAGCTAACTCCGACAAGTTCATTGAAGGTATGGCTGATACATTTCATAAATATAAGATATTGGAACAATTACATTTGAATAATCTGTCTCTAACTGCATGTGTACAAGTTGTACAACAAGTGGAATTGATAACAAATATGATTCTACTGAGGACAATGTTGAAACGTACAGTATAATAAAAGTAACGCAAGAAACGAAAATACTGTAATAAGGAAAATGAAATGAGACCAAGATCTCCATTAAAAAAGAACCTCAAACGGGGTTGGGGAAAGAAGTTGTAGAATTTTAAGAACAACCAAAGGCATTAGACCCCTTCGGTTCAGGGTGGTGTAGTGGATTGGCAAATAGGATTGTACCCAGATGTATATGTCAAGTAGAAGAGTTGTAAACTAAGAGACAAGCAAAAAGTTCCCTACTGATCACGTGTCGTAGAAAAACACAATACATCACCACCAATTGTTGTTTGATCAAGGAATAATCGCTAACCCCTGAACCGATTGGCCTGGAAGCGACGGAAGTTGAATTTGATACTTCAAAAATGCACTTCCTGTGTCTGCTATAGTAGCTGGACATCACTTTCAAGCAGGACACTTTTATTTTCCTCAGAGTTTCCTTTCATTGTCGAGAGCGCTCTTGTGTTTAATTGGTTCCCCTGTCAGCCAACAGGTGGACACTTATATATAAATATATGTGTGTGTGTGTGTGTGTTTGTTTTATGCCGATGGTAGAAATTCAAAAAGGCATAATAATAATAATTATAATAATAATAATAATAATATGTGTGTGAGGTTTAAATTTTATTCTATTTATGATAGAAGAATGTTCAATAGTGGAAAGAGATTTGTTGCTATACCAAATGTGGACATATGAATCAACACTGCATGCTGACATGTCAATTTTATTTATCAAGTTAATTCTATCTATTTATCTCTCTCTCTCTCTCTCTCTCTCTATATATATATATATATTCTCTCTCTCTCTCTCTCTCTCTCTATATATATATATATATATAGTCTATATATATATATATATATATATATATATAGTCTATATATATATAGTCTATATATATATATATAGTCTATATATATATATATATAGTCTATATATATATATAGTCTATATATATATATACATATATAGTCTATATATATATATATAGTCTATATATATAGTCTATATATATATATATATAGTCTATATATATATAGTCTATATATATATATATATAGTCTATATATATATATAGTCTAAATATATATATATATACATAGTCTATATATATATAGTATATATATATATATAGTCTAAATATATATATATAGTCTCTATATATATATATAGACTATATATATATATAGACTATATATATAGACTATATATATATATATAGACTATATATATATATATAGTCTATTTATATATATATATATATATAGTCTATTTATATATATATATATATATAGTCTATTTATATATATATATATATAGTCTATTTATATATATATATATATATATATATATATATATATATATATATATATATGTATATATATATATATGTATATATATATATATATATATATATATATATATATATATATATATATATATATATATATATATATATATATCTATATATATTTAGGTACCAATAAACACTCGCTAAAAAATGAGCGTAGATGATGAAAAAATTCCCCACACTTAATAAAAACGGAGTTTTACCGTCAAAATCTTTATGTTAGTATATGATAAATGACCAAAGAAGTTTTGGATTATTAAATTATATTTTTTAATACTTTTTAGAATCTTCAAAATTTTGTTGATTTTTTTTATTTTAGCCTCTTCTTTGCGGTGAAAAACTCATTGCTTTGGAAATTCTTGCAAAAATCAAATAATTGTTGGAGTTTAATGAAACTTTCAGGACTTATTCACAAATTAAATTATTTTAAAAATGTTTTTTTTTAGAAAATTTGGTAAAAATATTTTTTTACATCTGTTACCCCCGACATTTAATTTTATAAAATTTCTAGATATTCGTTTTTTGTAGGGTTTAATTTTTATATTAGTTATAAACACAAGTCATTGGAGAATTTAATCACCAATTTTTTTTGTAAAACAGGATTGCCCCAATTAAAGAAAATCTGCTCTGAATCGTGAAATAAAAATGCAATATGAGATTAATTTGGAAGAGCTTTTAATTATTTTTATGAATAAGATATATTATGGAGACTATTGTCTTAATAGAAAAATTCGAAAATGAATTTTTACAAGAATTGTTTTACTTTTAAAAAATTTTAAGTAGAATAATTTATAAACTTTCAGATCTTTTTTTTTTTTATAATTGTAGCGGTCAATTGAAATAGCAATAGAAAATGTTCAAAACCTGATGATAAAAGTCTTCAACTGTCGACTCAAATCACCCGCCATTTCATCAATCCGTTCAGCAACAGTTTTCCTGCTTAATGAAATGCCTTGAAATAAATGTGACTTCTCTGAACACACAATTTCAGCTGTTTTTACAAGACATCGCTTTATGAAATCTCCTTCACTGTAAAATGTTCCACTGATGGCAATCATTTTGCAGAGTTTAAGGCTTGCAGTAACAGAACTAACGTTTTGATTTTTTGAATTTTTATAAAGCAACTCTGTTGCTGCGTTAACTTAACTTTGAATTCCTGCATTTTTGAAACACGCATCATATCTCCTTCATATTTATCATAAGATCGATGCTTTGTTTCATAATGTCTTTTCACATTATATTCTTTTGGCATCGCAATGCAGGGGTTGCAAATCAAACAGTTTAGCTTTCCATGAACAATGGTACAAAAGTATTGTAATATCCCACTTTTTTTTTAAACACACGTCATTCTTCAGATAATTTTCTCTTTTCCAAGATGGAGTAGAATTTGACATTTTTAAGGTAAAATATTACAAAATTACGAACATTTTCACTTTACATTTGTTCTTATTTAGTTGTCAAGGATGATCCTATGCTTAACCGGAAGTTAAAATAGTCGCAGACAGTCGAAAAAAAAACAAAAAACAAACAAAAACAAAACCAAAAACACCCCCCCCCAAAAAAAAACATTGAGATAGAATAAACAATCTAATCATGCCAATTGAAAACAAATCTCACTGTTTTTAATAATTTGCACTACAAACAGACAAAATTCTCGATATCCCACGGCCAGAGAAACCTTTGTGAGAGCCGCCAAGATGCATTTAAAAGGCCTCATGCGGCCCACCAGTTTGACACATCTGGTCTAGTTCTTTTATTTTAGTACTGTTCAGTTATTTCTCGCCCGTTTCCACAGAGTACAAGTACACGCTACCCGATTCAGGGATCGAACACACAACGACTAGGTCACCACAAACCAACGCTTTTATACACTTGGCCATTGTCCAGTTGTTTGGAAATAAAATTAAAATAAAAGCTTTAAGAAAAAAAAATCCATTTTTCAAATACATTTTAAACCTTAGGCAACGTATTTATTTTTTTAAGTGCCTATATATATATCATATATTGAGTTTTTGTAGATTCTTGTCTATTTTAAGAGAGCAAATTCTGCTTTAAATTAAAAGTAAACACACGCATATAGCAACGAACTGCTGGCCGCTTTTGTCTATTGTTCACAGGGAGTGCCTGATAGTGAGTACGTTGTTGTACGCAATGAAGAGAAAACAAAAACAAGGAAACTATTGAGTTGGTAAATAAATATGCATCACTTAGTCGAAGAGACAGCTAGACTCCATTATATCGGATTTCGAGTTGAGTAGCAATTGTTTATATGCTAAGGTTAATTTAACAAGGCCACCGCAGTGAAGAATCGAACCCACAATACAAACGAATTTGGTACGTGAAATATAGCGCTACTGTAGACACCCAGTCGCTTTTATTTTGTTTGGACAATTTCATCAGTTTAGTAAAATTAGCAAAAAGCTTACTTCGTGTATTAATTGTTCAAGTCTATCACTTCTTTTGTTTATGCGATAATTCTTTTGTCCGATAATGGCTCTCCACGGCTTCCTAGTTTTTGTTGTTCTGTGGAAATCTAGATATTTTCTTTTATGACTTTTAAAAAATATCATGTTGCGTCGCGGCCTCCTTCTTTATTATTATTATTATTATTATTATTTAATCATTTCACTCCAAGTAAGGCAATAATTCCACTAAGACGCAAGGGGGGGGGTCACTGGGAGTGAAAGACATTATCGAATAAAGGAACAGGGTTTAGGAAGGCAGAGGATGGCGATTGGTGTTGCATTTAAATTTTTGAAGAACATAAGCGACAGGACAGCAAGAAAACGGAAGAGAGTTCCACGGGCAAGAAGTGCGAGAAAATAAACTGTTAGAGTAGAACTTACGCCTGCATCTAGCTATTTCAGTAGTAAAATGGTAAGACCTAATTGCCTATCTTGTAGCACGCTTAAATCTATACAGTCGAAGCATCAGAGGGGAAAAATTGTTAGAACAATTGCCAAGAAAATATTTGTCAAAAAGACAGAGGGAAGCCATGTCATGGCGGTGGGATAGTGACTGAAGCCGAGATGCCAAGTCAGGATGTGTGAATTGCGATAACATCTTGGGAAAGACAGTAGATTGGTTTCCCGTTGCCTTTTCCACGAATTTTTGAATTCATACAAAGTCGGTTCTTAGCCCTTAAAGGCTAGAGAGCCCTGTTTACCCTGTTATTTAATCTATAGCTAAGAGAAGGGGAAGAGATGGGTTCATGCCTTTTCTAAAGAGCATTTATGCGAAAGTAAACGCAACAGACTGGCACAGAGTTTGAACTCGGCCTGCTAATTCCACTTACCGTATCTAGAATCATTTTGCAACTCGTGATTTGCTGTTACAGCGTCAAAAGTTTTTAGTTGATAAAACATTATACTTTCTTCGTTTGTTCTTTGTGTTATTCTATATTTAAAATTCAGTTTTTCTTTTGTCCATGTCTCTGACTGAACGTATTATATTAGATACCAGACATTTTGTCCCGAGTGAAGACAGCCTGGAATTCGCTTCTATTTTCAACATTTAAGACCCATTGAATAACGAACTCCATTCGTTGATCAGATGCATTCCGAACGCCTGTTTGCGTATTTCACAGACCTTCTTTTCTAATATACGGGAGTTGAATATATATATATATATATATATATATATATATATATATATATATATATATATATATATATATATATATATATATATATATATGTATATATATATATATATATATATATAAAAGAGGCTAATTTTTGGCAGACTTTATTTAAAGCTGCTTATTCAAGCCGTCGAATTATATATATATATATATATATATATATATATATATATATATATATATATATATATATATATAAGGCTAATTTGGGCCAGACTTTATTTAGAGATACTTATTTAAGCCTTGGAATTATATATATATATATATATATATATATATATATATATATATATATATATATATATATATATATTTGTGTGTGTGTTTGTGTGTATGTATATATATATATATATATATATATATATATATATATATATATATATATATGTAAATATAGTGGCCATTGACGTCAACAATCAGAGGCGACAGACTATTACAAGCTAAACGCAATCATCAGTCCTTTTATATTTACATACGCTCTGTCTCTGATATCTGAGCACTTTATCCCATAAATATAGCATACTTTGATATATATATATATATATATATATATATATATATATATATATAGTTATATAGTTATTGTATATCTGGATTGAAGTTATAAATAAATTGTTCAAAGTTCATGTACTTTCTGTTATATTAAAGTACTTTCGAATATCACACTTATTGTAAAGAAATGTGTGTTAACAGTACGGTAAGCAAGATTTATTTTTCACTAAATTTTGCAGTTTAAAATTGCTTGAATTGGATTTGGAATCAAAGTAACGTCATATGTCATGGTTAAAAGAAAAAACATATATCGAATATCTGTAAGAGTTTTTTTCTAAATATATATACAATTTTTAATCTACTATCACCTTTTGAGAAAGTTAATTTGACGTGGTTTGTTTCTTTTATATTATAATGGCTTCTACAATTTTTAGTCTTTCGTTTTAGTGAGTCCTATATTTTGGTGTTATTTATTAAAATCCGTCTTTGTTGAGAGTTGTATTTTAGTAATAAAAAAAACAACTTTTTAGCTGAAATACTGATCCACCCTTGTCTTTTGCAACTCTTCACACAGTGGATACAGTGCAGGAATTGCCGAAATTTCTAAATCTAAATGATTAGACTAACGTAATCTATGACGTCATAAAAGTTAACTTTGTCCAGACAGAAGCAGGTCTGTCACCCAGCGGGAGCCAGAAGTTGGAGGTTCGAGCCGTCAACTGATAATAGACATGATGCTATGCATCACTGTTGGCGGTCAAATTCTTTAGTCAATTGAAAAGGATAATTATTACTAAACAGTATAATGGTTATATGGTTCGTAATAAAATGCATCACGAAATTGGAACGCGAAGACTTTGACTTCAACCAATGAAAAGTTTGAATAATTTTATTGCATGAAGACTTATGATTTTTAGATACGGTGGAGTAATGGATAACAGCTTGGATTAAGGAATCGGAGAGCCGAGTTCGAATTCCACTCGAATCTATCACATTCACTTACGTTCTAATACCCTTGGGAATGTTATGGATCCTCTTCTCCCTTCAGCTATGCTTGAATAGAAGGACAGACCGGGGTTCTAAGAAGTTACTTGTAAGCACCTCGAATATCATCCGCACTTACGGACATTTCGGATTACAAACGGCCATCGGCAACGAATTAAATTCGTGAAGCGAAGTTCCACTGTATAAACTGGCTTTTAGTTTCTGTTTTTTTTTTTTTTTTTTTTTTTTTTTCTTAAAACTTCTTCCTTTGCCGATATTAGTATTGGGATTCATCCGTCGGTAGAACCACTTCAAGTCTCTTCTTCATCAGTATATACATTTGCTTGTAAGAGGTTCTTCTCTTTTTAAGCGCAATGATTAATAAGAAGTGTTTATGAGAAAGAAAGCGGGGGCGTTCTTTCACACGAGCAATTGTTAGCCAACCAGTGAGTAAAACCATGACTACTAGAGTCAGATCGATCCTCGTGGTAAGCACCAACACTTGGTACTTTGTTATACAAACACCTGGTACTTCGTTGAACAAATACACTTTTGGTACTTTGTTGTGTAAATATAAATTTATTCGGCACTACCTAAGTGTTCCACTCGTAAACAAAAACCTGTGAAAAAATGTTTTTTGAAGGTGAGAGGAATAATTTTTGTAGATTAGCCATTCATTAGACTTTTTTTAGCCCCGATATTTACCAGAATTGAAGAATATAGATTTTTTTATCATTTCAAAAGTGGGGTTCCTGTTCATAATATAAATACAGTGTCAAATCGATCCCTGATTTCTTAAAGAGTTATCTGTGATTTGGTTTGATTTACATATGTCAAAGTTTTGCATACGTCATTGATAACTGTGTACTATTACGAAATGAAAAAAGGACAACACAAATAGTACGCAGTTATTAATGAAGTAAGCACAGTTTCACATTAAATAACAACTAAGTAAAACTATTTAAGAAATCAGAAATCGATTTGACATTGTATTTATATTATAAACAGGAGTACGATTTTGAAATAATCACCGAGCGGACCCTAAAATATCGTCTATCGCAATGAACGAGTGTTCTCTCAGGGTAACCGCATGACTTGGGCGCCTGTTTGGACTTAAGCTCAAACCAGACGTAAAAGTTCAACTCATACATACAATCTATCGCTAAAGATGCAGAGAAAGGTCGTTTCCCGGTACCGTTCCAGTAAGTACCTGACTTCTCAGAGCCAGATCAGGCCGAAAATGAAATACAGCTGCCATATATGCGCAGGAGCTGTCCAGTCTCCAGTTTCCAGTCATTATAGAACCCAAAAGCGTCTCCGATATAATCTGACTTTACAAGAGCCAGATCAAGGCGAAAATGGAGTACTGCACCCATATATGCGCAGGAGCTGTCCAGTCTTGATAGAGCCCAAAAGCATCTACGCTATACTCTGCTTTTACAAGAGCCAGATCAGGCCGAAAATGGACAGGATATGCACAGGAGCTGCCCAGTCTTCACATACCAGTCTTGATAGAGCCGAAAAGCGTCTCCGCTATCAACTGCCTTTACAAGAGCCTGATCAGGCCGAAAATGGAGTACAGCTCCCATATACGCGCAGGAGCTCTCCAGGCTTCACATTCCAGTCTTGATACAGTCCTAAAGCATCTACGCTATCCTTTGCATGTACAAGAGCCAGATCAGACCGAAAATGGAGTACTGCTCCCATATATGCGCAGGAGCTCTCCAGTCATGATAGTGCCCAAAAGCGTCACCGCTCTCAACTGCCTTTACATGAGACTGATCTGGCCGAAAATAGAGTAGTGCTGCAATATATGCACAGGAGCTACCCAGTCTTCACTTTCTAGTTTTGATAGAGCCCAAAGGCGTCTCCGCTATCCTCTGCCTTTACAAGAGCCAGATCAGGCAGAAAATGGAGTACTGCTCCCATATATGCCCAGGAGCTGTCCAGTCTTCACTTTCAAGTCTTGATAGAGCCTAAAAGCGTCTCCGCAATCCTCTGCCTTTACAAGAGCCAGAACAGGCCGAAAATGTAGTACTGCTGCCATATATGCACAGGAGCTGTCCAGTTTCCAGTCTTGATAGAGCGAAAAAGCGTCTCCGCAATCCTCTGCATGTACAAGAGTCAGATCAGGCCAAAAATGGAGTACTGCTGCCATATATGCACAGGACCTACCCAGTCTTCACTTTCCAGTCTTGATAGAGCCCAAAAGCGTCTCTGCTATCAACTGCATTTACAAGAGCCAGATCAGGCCGAAAATGGAGTACTGCTCCCATATATGCGCAGGAGCGGCCCCGTCTTCACTTTTCAGTCTTGATAGAGCGCAAAAGCGTCTCCTCTATCCTCTGCCTTTACAAGAGCCAGATCTGTCCGCAAATGGAGTACTGCTGCCATATTTACACAGGAGCGGCCTAGTCTTCACTTTCCAGTCTCGATAGTGCCCAAAAGCATCTACGCTATCCTCTGCATTTACAAAAGCCTGATCAGGCTGGAAATGGAGTAGTGCTCCCATATATGCGCAGGAACTCTACAGTCTACACTTTCCAGTCTTGATAGAGCGCAAAAGCGTCTCTGCTATCAACTGCCTTTACAAGAGCCTGATCAGACCGAAAATGGAGTACTGCTCCCATATATTCGCAAAAATCTATCTAGTCTCCTCTTTCCAGTCTTGATAGAGCCCCAAAGCGTCTCCACTCTCCTCTGCCTTTACAAAAGCCTGATCAGGCCGAAAATGGAGTACTGCTGCCTTATATGCACAGGAGCTGCCCAGTCTTCACTTTCCAGTCTTCAAAGAGCCCCAAAGCGTCTCCGCTATCCTCTGCCTTTACAAGAGCCTGATAAGACCCAAAATGGAGTACTGCTCCCATATATGCACAGGAGCGGCCCAGTCTTCACTTTCCAGTCTTGAGTGAGCCCAAAAGCATCTACGCTATCCTCTGCTTTTAGAAGAACCTGGTCAGCCCGAAAATGGAGTACTGTTCCCATACATGCACCGGAGCGGCCCCGTCTTCACTTTCCAGTCTTGATAGAGCCCAGAAGCGTCTCCGCTATCCACTGATTTTACAAGAGCCAGATCAGGCACTGCTTCCAGTCCCGATAGAGTTCAAAAGCGTCTCCGCGTCCTTGTGGTTGATTAATTATCTTCTGCCTTACACAAACAAAATGTGGCAAGTCTCTTGCTACTCAATATCTGTTTGGCTGGGCGGCTTGTCAAATTACAAGATTACTTTCTTAAAAACTTTAATTTTTCTTATTACTCACACATTTTCATTATTGTGTAGGGATGGTAAAGCTCGTTCTTCAATTCTAAGGTTCTGGGTTCCATTCCCATGGGGCTCATTACTTTCTAATCTTTCACAATATATTTACCCTCTTCTTATTTTTGAACCTATTATTACCTTGAAGATTTTATGATGAAGAGCGAAATTTTCACTAACTCTCCGCCATGGAGCTGTTGAGAGCGAAACTTTCTTTCCTGCCGTAGTGAAGTTCAATTGTAATCAGTCTTGTAAACAACCTAATCAACCCTATTGCATGAATCTCCATCTTTTAGAATACAAAGTTTCAGCATTTATCATTAGGAAATAAAAGTTCGGCGAAACCTGACTGTGGAGTTGTTGCAACTCCGTTATTTTCTCAAAGCTCTAACATAAATATCTTCCATTTTGTAAAAAGCTTGGATGAGTAGTTCGTTCGTGAGTTATACTGGGATGTCTTAGGGATTGACCATGACCTCCTCCTCAGTGCAACGAGAGACACGAGACTAAACAGAGATTAAAATTCTCCCAACCATTCGTGGTTGAGGTTCTTGCACAGATTTTTCTGTACGAGGTAGGCATGACATCTTAGCTAAGCAATCATCTATATATAAAATTCTGTGACGTCCGTCCGTCACACCCTCGAAAATATCCATACATTGACCGATTGAAATCTAATATGGGGAAGAAGTGCAAACAGGTAAGGGGGTACAAAGTACAGTTGGTTTTACTAGGGTGCGTAGCTTAGTACAATAAAATTTCATTATTTCTTTTTTTGTAAGTTTTATTATTTATCATACAAAATACTCCAATTATTTTAAAAACAATTTATAAATAGTTATTTGATAAAAATGCAATATCGTTTTTCGCATATCTTTTCTTTAAGTTTATATATATATATATATATATATATATATATATATATATATATAAGAAATATAGTCTTAAGATGTGCTATATTTATGGGATAAAGTGCTCAATATCAGAGATAGAGCGTGTATATATATATATATATATATATATATATATATATATATATATATATATATATATATATCCGATGCGATGAGAACGAAAGTAATATATAAATTCCAACGTTCGCAGCGTTAATTAAAAAAAGAGCTCGATACAGATAGTAGAGCGATAATTATTTATTTATTATTATTTTATCATATAGACAAAACCATTTTACCCACAACAAAGATGCAACTTGGTTTCAGTGCATTTCAACTGCACATCTACGGGTGAGGGTCGAAAATGGTTATGAACAATCCTGTTTGTAGGCATGCCGGATGTAAAACGTCACTTCCTTTTTTGCATTTGTTTGAGAAGAAAAATATACATACAAAAATATATATAAAGTATCTGAGTGAAACAATAGTGGTTGTTGATAGCAGTTTGGTGATAGATGGACCGGGTGTTTAATGTTGATTGGTCTGTGGACATTTTTTCGTTATGTGCCTAAACTTTGACCGATGTTTATCAGCGAAAAAATGCTGTTGCATGATAATTCTTTCTCTTCTAATATCTCAGCCTTTTCCGCATTTCGTTTTGATTTTGTTACTGAAATTTTTTAAACGAAAGACACTTTTTAACTCTGCGAGCGTTATTACAATCGTCATAGCTGAATGCTGGCTTTCTTTCCATAAAACTGACAACCTTTTCAATAGCTTTTTCAATTTCAGTCCAGGTTTCATCACAATCATGTTTTTTTTTATTTCCATGTTCATTGTGACAGTGTGAACACTGGAGAATAGTTTCTTTGGAAGATTTTATATCATACAATGTTGACTTTCCTATGTTCAACTCAGTAATTAGTTACAATGAACTTTCTCCAGCGTAAGTTATAAAACAAGGAAATATTTGAACTGCTAGGAAAACTCGATCTATTTGGGAAGGGTTTTAGAATAATCCAGAACATATACTGAGAGATAACCGCTTGCATACGGATTTAAATGTATTAAGTAGGTACACGAAAACAGAAAGAGGTGTGAGGCAAGGATGTGTCTTCTTACCGGATTTATTCAACCTCTACAGCGAGGTTATCCTAAAGTAGCTGGAGACCCCGCAAGGACTCATGATCCATGGACGCAATCTTGACAGTATAAGATACACAGATAACACTGTGCTGAAGGTTGACAATGTACAAAGTTAGTAAAGGGAAACATGAATAAAGAATATCGATCAATGGTAAGAAAACAGAGTATCAGCAAGAGAAAAAAAGGCCCAAGATGTGGACTATGAATAGGAGTTGCCAAAATGAAACAAATACAGAGGTTTAAATGTTTGGGGAGTGTTCTAACAAAGGATGGAAAATGTGACACCGAAATTCAAAGGCGAATTGGAATAACAAAAAATGCATTCTAAAACACTAAGCAAAGTATAAAGAAACAAGAAAACTGTTGTGAGATCGATACTTTCCTACATCATGGACTCTCCCAGTACTATATTATTATGTGAATGGTAGTATCATGGGAGTAGCACCAGTAATGCGCAGCCGCGTACGATACCAATATCGGACACCACTGGATAGTAAGCTCTGCTTACTCTTACACTATTCTTCGTAACTTTTCTGTTTAATATATCTTTCTTACCTCTAACCCGTGTTTTCCTTCCGTGGCCCTTACTTCGGGTCCACATCAAAAACTTAATTAGAAAATAAGAAACGAGTACTGAATTTTTATGTAATATCAATCTTCTTGTATCGCAATAAATGCTGGCCAATTTCCTCACAGAGAAAGAAAACAGCTGGCCGCAACAGATATGTGTCCCTACAGAAGGATGCTGAAAATAACGTGGACAGAGAGTATAAGCAACAAAGAGGTTTTAAGGAAAATTAAAACAAAAAGACACATGACTAGAATCAGACAGAGATAGCTGAAATTTCTTGGACACATAATGAGGAAAGAGGGCTTGGAGACTCACAGGGCATACTGAAGGCAAAACGGACAGTGGAAGAGCAGTGAACCGTCTACCTGATAAGGTAATGAATAGCGGAACGGGTTTGGGAAGGATGAAAAAAAAGACAAACATTATTAAGAATTACAAGAGATAGGAAGTTGTGGAGGACCATGATCGCCCAGAAGATTAAGAAGGAAAAAGTAAGGAAAATGGAAGACTAATCGTGGTTAAAATCTATCGACGCGTAAAGTAGGATCGGCGAACCGTGTTCAAATTCCGACCACGTCCGTTGCGTTTACTGTCGCACAATTACTTTATTATATTTATTGACCAATCGGAACAACTCTCACAAAACAGCTTTTATAGTCCCGAAAGAGTCCCACCTAGCGGCGTTTTGGCAGTTAAAGTGTTTAATCCACAGAGATTTACTGGAAGAACAACACCTTATCTTTGAGTCATGCTTAGCAAGTGGGATACTAGATTTGTGGTCTCGTGCCAAACTAAACTATGTAAATGCCCATTATCCTATATTGTTGGAATGAAGATGGATTACAATTACAAAGAAGAGATCTTGTCAAGATTAGCGATCACACTCAAATCCATTTTCGTTCTTACCTCGCCTCGGCATAAAGGATTTAAAAAAAATGTATTTCCGATATTTTACTAAAAAGTATCGAAAATAATAGTAGGAAAAGTCGTCTGGAGCTATTTGGAGGCAGTGATATGTGTGTTTTATGTTGTAGTTTTGTTGGAGTTATATTTTAAAATATAGTTTGATTTCTTTAAGAAATTGTGGGATATTCATATAAATTAATGTTAGGAAAGAGTTATTTCATATTTTATCTTGTACATAATTTTATACTTCCAGAGTAAAGTTATGTTTTTTTTAGATATATATTTTATCGATCAAAATATGTATTGTTGGTAATTTTACTATAAAAATGTACTGTTGATTTTTTTTCGTGGGAGGGGGGGTAACTATTTTCCCATAACTTGGACCTCGAGTCAGAGTGGACCTGGGATCAAATGCAATTCAGAGATGGTTCCACGCTCCTCAAAACCTCCTATCTCCCGATGCTGCCGGATGTACTTTATGGTCATACCCAGAACGAGAAGTTTTAGACACTAATATTTATATATATAACACCCACCCCCACAAAAAACAAACGAGAGATGAAGTTTTCCGATTTATTTTTTAAAAATAATATCAACAATGATTTTAGAGAAATACTGATACTTGGCTTAATAGCAATTTCATAGATCTAGGCCAAGAGGACAAATAAAGTTTTGCTTTTAGTTCCAGCAAATAGTGTGGAACTGAAAGCCCCCTCCAGCTATTCCTATAGTGACTATAGTCCAGTGGTGCTCCCTGCTACCAAATAGAGTCACGAACAAAGGAATGTCTTTTCTAAGTAATCCAGAAACTAGACAAGCCTGTTTCTAATTTTAGACAAGTATTTAAAAATCAAATTATTATTTTATTATTATTACTACTACTACAACAACATTTTTTTATTTTTCCAAATTCGGTTAAAACAAACTGAAAAGATCTTTTCAGTGAAACTGGGAGATTGTCGTCTGCTGTCGCTGGCCGTGAAATTTGCATGTGACATTGCCTCTTGTTTACAAGATGGCTAAGAAAGTCTCTGCCAGAACGGGATGATACGGCGCTTGTAAATGAGGGAAAACTGTTAGATAAGCTAAAACATCCGATCCTCGTCATGGCGGAATGACAACTGAAGACAAGTATTCGAGGAATGTTAGCCTGAAATCACAACTCTAACCCAGCCTGACCCCCGTTCAGGACATACGCTTGACTCGCCTACTCCTTCCCACATACACAGAGATGCGAGAAAATTGCTATAAATAGAATAGATGTTGAACGAACTGTCATGGGAAAACCAGGCGACGAGAGCAGAAGGGATGATTTTTAAAGGGGTCAGAAAAAGGTCGATTTGATTAGTGCAAAAGAAAGTCGGAGGTCTATAGTTAATCTTAAATCCACCGTGGAATATAAGGTTAGCACAACGAGAGGGAATTGTCTGCAGAAAAACAAAACAAGATCCCACTGAATGATCAGTTAAGTACACGGTACAAATTCACGATTCCTTCGCAGTGAAAACCTCCATCCCCACTATACACGTCCACGCAAACACACACATTATATATATATATATATATATATATATATATATATGTGTGTGTGTGTACATTTCATTAAAAACGACTGACGAGGTGCTTTTATTTAGTTTTTAATACAATTTCTCATGCAATCTAATGTTTTTCTTTTCGGATGATAAATTATATAAAAACTATCCGAATGTTCTTTTTATCAGAGCGCTTTCGGCTATACATTTAGCCATTTTCAAGGATTATATTTTAACTGTTAGAATTAGAAATAGTTTGTTATATGTATGTTTTATAAAATGTTTCATTTTTTTGTTTCAAAACACGGTCAAGATATTATGTCCATGTTCAAAGTTAATATTAATATTATTCTATTATATTAAGTGTTGGTTTGTTTGTTTTTATTAATAAGACTTCCATTAATTTTAGCCTTTTTTTTGCATGTGGATGATGCTATTATATTAGTGATGTCGACAAGTATGTTCCGAATAGTGTCCGGTAGGTCTTCATGAATATTTAAATGAGATCTAATTAAGCTATTGTCAGAAAGGTGTACAGTTAGTCTGCGTGTTAAACATGTGGTGTGGCCTATATAATTACTTACGGAAGTTGATTCTTGAGGAATACAATTCCTTAATGGGCATTTGAATTCGTAAATAATATTTGCTCTATTTAACTTTGTTCTAGGAGGTGAATTGTTATTTTTAACTATAAGGTTAGAGGTTTTAAATTTTTTATAATAAATAATTAATCTAATTAAATAAATAAATATATATATATATATATATATAATGTCAGTTACGTGCCATACTTGATACACGCTTAGGCGATCATGTATCTTTCGATACCTGACTGACAAACAATTATTTTCCCGCTGTAGATTGCCATTTCTCTCTGCGGTAGACCTGTTGCCGTCCAAGGCTATAGAACCCGGATCTGTCCTTCTATTTACCCATAGCTGGGGGGAGAAAAGGATTCATACCTTTCCCAAGATGTTTCATTAAAGACGTCAGACAAGGTCCTACGATTGAGCTTTTTATTTTATTTTTCTTGTGTTCGAACAAGTGTTTTCTTTTCTGGACACAGGGTGTGTAGAAACTGTCCAAATGATCTGTATTTCCGAGCACTTTCGGCTTTACTTTTAGCCATTATCAAGGATGATTTTATTTTTGTTTTTTAATTGGGTGTATGGGTTGTGTGTATGTTTCTAGAGTTATAGGGATGTTTTATTTTTCGATCACAGGCAGCACATTGTGACCGTCTTCGTAGTTAATATTAGCGATTGTTGGCTTTTTTTTTTATTATTAAGGCTTCCATAATTTTTAATTTTTTTTTTTTTGTTTTTAAATATGTGGATGAGGTTATTATCTTTGTATTATCTACTAGTATGTTTCGGATAGAGTCTGGTAAGGTTGTGTGTGTGTTTAAATGAATTCTAATAGAACTGTGGTAATTACGAGATTATCATAAGGGAGAAGTTAGGAAGGAGTAAGAAGTGTACATTACGAGGATATGTAGGATAGATATCAGTTTAGCCTGAACTTGTAGAGACCAAGATTGTATTTGTCAAGGAAGCATCCTCTCGGGAGCTTGTTCCCCAAAGTAACAGCTCTGGGGAAGGACCTATCTAAGTGGAACTTTTTCCTCATCAAAAGGAACACAAAAGGCATGGGGATGATTTACCACTGTGAACATAGCAAGGCGGGTCCTAGCTGTGAAGTTTCGAGCTGGTGGCACGTGGGAATGTCCGAACATTTGCGACAGTAATAGCGATGAAGTAGTGCAAAGCTAACGATGTTTCGTCTGTTGGAGTGTAGAGAAAAAGTGAAATTACTGTAAACCGGCCAAGACATCATGGAATCCTGTTAAAGGTGTGTCTCCTGAAAGGAACCAGGCACATATACCCTTTTTCCATCAGGGAAACCGCTTTTAAGCTTTTGTTTTAACCTGTTTAACAGTAGTTTGATATGTTGCGAGGCACATGTTCTTTAGTAGGCCTTCTCAATCTCTAGGCCGGTTGACATTAATCACCATTCAATCAGTTATGTGCCATGCGTGATACACACTTAGGCGATCATGTATCCTTCGATCTGTCTATATTTCTGAGGAGATATCGTAATTATTTACACTATTTACATTATTCAGACCATTGTCTTTGTTGCCATATTCACGACGTTTCGGTCGTTATACGCTCAAGTCTTCCTCAGGTGATTGGAATTTCGAACTGGACACTTTATTTCGTCCACCTGGGTTGATTGTTCTAGTTCTACGTGTCACGCCTCTTACAGATGTCTCAGTATCAGTTATCTCCCTTTAACTCAATTCTCCAAACATGATTCCAAGATAAGGTATTGTTCTTCCAATAAATCTCTGTGGGTTACCCCCCCACCTACACGCCTTAACTGCCAAGACGCCGCTAGGTGGGACTGTTTCATGACTATAAAAGCTGTTTTGTGAGAGTTGTTCCGATTGGTCAATAAATATATGAAAAACGTTTCCTTTCAAGCTATTTTAATATCTTTCTATATTCCGAGATGAGCCACTGTAATTATTTACATTGTTCCGATTGTTGACTTCATCTTTATTGCCATATTCACGACGTTTCAGCCGTTGTACGCTCCGGCCTTCTTAAGGTGATTTAATTTCAAACTGAACCTTTTATTTCGTCCACTGGGGTAGATTGTTCTAGTTCCACGTGCCATGTCTCTTCCGTATGACTCAGTTATCTCCCTTTAATTCAGCTCTCGAAATTCTTGTTCACCACTGCAGTGGCTAGGTATTGAACTCACAACTCTTTGGTCAAGTCACTGGATTCAATGAACGCTTTTATCCACTAGGTCATGTGTCAATCAACTGAAGGAGGCTAGAGCGTACAACTGCCGAAACGTCGTGAATATATCAGCAAAAGTGAGGACAACAGTCCGAACAGTAAATAGGTTATTGATGCAAGCATCTCTCGTGGGTGCGTTTCACTGCCTACTAGTCTTCCACCAAACAAAATACGATCTACACATGAAATCGATTAAAATGATCAAAATTAGCAAACGCAACCTAAAAAAAAAGAACTCCACCACAGGTATGTACCATCTCTTACACCAAAACGTGAGGAATCGCCGTTCCTACTTTCCAGAAGTGGAATCCAATTTTGAGTTCAAACCCGACCTCCTGTTTCTGTCTGAAACCAGTATAAATGCCCCAGTCCCACTGCAGGAGCTGGCAATCCCCAGCTACTTTTTTTTTTAAAGCTTATCACCCCAAGCAAGGCTGGAAGCCACTAGCATGCAAGGGGTTACAGAAGGTTTGGATGAAGAGCAGATAGGAGTGGTAAAGGAGGGGATGTGGAGAAAGATAGTGGATCGATCAAGGCAAGGGGGTTACAGAAGATTTGGAGCGAGAGCCGATAGGAATGAAAGGTGAAAGGATGTGGAGAAGGGAATTGGATAGATCAAGGCAACTGGAGATGTCGATTGACGTTACACTTAAATAGTTGGAGATCATATTTGTCAGGGAAACAGGAATAAGGAAGGGAGTTCCACAGGCGAGCGGTGCGAGACATGAAGCTATTGGAGTAGAAGAGACGTCTACATCTAACAGTTTCAACGGTGTAGGGGTGGGAACGGGATGCCAGCCTCGTAGGACGTTTAAATTCATGAGGCCTGGGAACCAGCGAAAGCAGCTCATCGGAGCAATTACCGTGAAAGTATTTGTAAAAAAGACAGAGTGAGGCTGTGAGAGAGCGACTGCAGACGAGATAACAGATCAGGGCCAATTACATTGTATATCCGTCTCTGGATCTTATCAAGTACCCTGAGGCAAACAGCAGGGGCTCCAGACAATATATGGCAGCAATACTCCATGCAAGGGCGAATGGTTGATTTATAGATTTGGAGGATCGATTCCGGGGAGAAAAATTTCCTGGCTCGGCACAGGGAGCCAACTTTACTCACCCTTAATAGCCAATCACAACGTCCTAAATTGCTACGGTCACGGACTCGGCGCCTACTTGGCGACAGGAGCGAAAAAAAAAAAAAAAAAAGAAGAGGACCCTAATCTCCCCTATATGTGTTTCCGTGTGGCACTTATCCATAGTTGCATATTCGTTTTCGCTCTCTATTCTTCTCAGGACGATGGGACGCTAATTTTTGATCGAATATCTGAGAGGATTGATTATATTGTCACCGAATTTACCTCAGTTGTTTTCATATCTTTGGTGACTTCATTATCCACGAAAAATAGTGGTTAATCCACTCGACCAAAACCGACGAAGAATGCAGATACCCCCATCGTCTAGGCACTAACCCAGATCATCGAAGAACCCACCCGCATTCCGTTATGGTAACATTGGGCATGCTATTCCTCGTGTTACCCTAACAACGAAATATCTTACTAAATAGTATGACGAGGTTACATGACCTCTCTCTCTCTCATACATATATATATATATATAACCGTCATAGGATCTGATGTGCCTAACCGCTCCAATTCCTAAAATAAATTGTCTGTTTACGTTAGGGTGCAATACAGAGAAGATATGGATGTTTCGAGAATCGGCAGAGAATGTGTATTCAAAGGGCTTTGTTTGACCGTAAGTCCTACGTTGCAGATCGGTTAGGCAATATATCTATATATATATATATATATATATATATATATATATATATATATAATGAAATAATTAATTGGGATCAAATATGAATTAGAATCAAACAGAATGATAGGATAAGTAAAAAAATAGGAAACATTCATAAATGTAACATGTTTCACCTTTATTTAAGCCTCATCAGAAGATAAAATATGTTGTCGAAATTAAAGTTCTGTTATTTTCAAACAAAAAAAAAAAAAGAACAGAAGTTTCTTTTCAGCTCCATATTTAATTTTCTAAAGATGCTTAAATAAAAGCGAAACATTTATAAAGTACTATAACCCATAAATATTGCAAATATGTATATGTATATATATATATATTACACACACACCTCCACGAGATCCCTAAAGAGCATAGCATGATGAAAAAGACGCCAAACTTGATGAAAACAAAGTTTTATCGTCTAAATATTTATGTTATTATTAAGAGGAAAGATCAAAGTATTTTTAGGGTATTTTTACATTTTTTAATCGTTCCTAACATGTCCGAAAATTTCGTTAAAAATCTTGTTTTTTTGAGTCAGCAAAATTGAAAGAGGGCAACTATTTTTTTTCCATTTTATAAAATCAATGAAATTCTCAGTTTGAAATTCTTTTAAATATCAATTATCATTTTTTCGAAATTTATTTTAAGAAAATCAGAAATAATGTTTATTTAAAATATTTTGAACCAAGCTTAACTTAGCTTCTGCGCCGAAAAGATGTAATTTTAAAATAAAACAAAGCAGGTCATAAACTTTCGCGTCACTTGACAGGTGATGAATGACATATTGACGGATTCCGTGAGGATAATTTGTTCTACGAAAGGAGAAAAGTGAAATATTTTACATTTAAGTGAACAAATTATTTACCTCGTTGTTTTTAAGGAAAACTTTCAGCGCTCTAATTTTTTTTGTTTTTTGTACTTAGCTTTCACCTTTACGATGCTTTATGGAAAATATATTATAAAGAAATTAAAATAAGACTGTTACGAATGAGATTAAATTTCATAAGAAAGGTATCTAATTAATTTATAGGTACCTTTCTTATGAAATTTTATCAGAAGTGTACATAAAATACTATAATTTTATGTACATTTACTACATTTTACTGTGTTATTAGTACTTCCATTCATTTTATTATTAATTTTGATATTTCATTTATAGAAAAAATGCCATGACTGAGATTAATCTAAAGATAAGATCATATAAATTTCATAAGATGATACTGATACTTGTAGGTACCCTTCTCAGTTGAAATTGAAAAATCAAATAAACTTCTCCACACGTGCTTCGCTAAAGTAAAGGTCTTAACAGCAGAGAACTTAACTCGAATAACGCAACTTAATTGTATTTTGGTTGGTCTTCCGTACTTTATAATTACAGCCCGATTATAAACACAAAATTACATTTCGTAATTACTGCGGATCTTCTGATTAGTCAAAACGATACAATTTACAAAGCACTAAAAAAAGATCTATCTATAAAAAAAGATAAGGACACTTACAAAACTTGATGCGGCTTTTAACTAATTTTATAATATTTTAAAAACTTAAATGTAAAAATCTATTATAATTAAAAAATAACAAATAATTGTATTAAAAATTCATTTTTCATAGAAAAATGTTTTTGCTTTCAGAAAATATTGTCCATATTCATAAAAACAACTAAAAGCAAATAAAATCATTTGAAATTAAATAATATCTTTTTTTTATTGAGTTTTGTATGTTTCAATTCACAGCTGATTTTCAGGTAGGGGGGCCTTGTGCTTTTAACTATTGTAATCACTAAAGCTGACGCGATCGAATTTCTAGCATTTTCATAAAATTAGTTATGGGGATGGTAATAAATATAAAAAAAATATTTCTGCCATGACGAATAAAACAAAACATATTTATAATAATTTCGATCATCTCTGAATAGTTTCTGAAAGTTTCATTATTTATCTCTGAATAGTTTCTGAAAGTTTCATTATTTATCTCTGAATAGTTTCTGAAAGTTTCATTATTTATCTCTGAATAGTTTCTGAAAGTTTCATTATTTATCTCTGAATAGTTTCTGAAAGTTTCATTATTTATCTCTGAATAGTTTCTGAAAGTTTCATTATTTATCTCTGAATAGTTTCTGAAAGTTTCATTATTTATCTCTGAATAGTTTCTGAAAGTTTCATTATTTATCTCTGAATAGTTTCTGAAAGTTTCATTATTTATCTCTGAATAGTTTCTGAAAGTTTCATTATTTATCTCTGAATAGTTTCTGAAAGTTTCATTATTTATCTCTGAATAGTTTCTGAAAGTTTCATTATTTATCTCTGAATAGTTTCTGAAAGTTTCATTATTTATCTCTGAATAGTTTCTGAAAGTTTCATTATTTATCTCTGAATAGTTTCTGAAAGTTTCATTATTTATCTCTGAATAGTTTCTGAAAGTTTCATTATTTATCTCTGAATAGTTTCTGAAAGTTTCATTATTTATCTCTGAATAGTTTCTGAAAGTTTCATTATTTATCTCTGAATAGTTTCTGAAAGTTTCATTATTTATCTCTGAATAGTTTCTGAAAGTTTCATTATTTATCTCTGAATAGTTTCTGAAAGTTTCATTATTTATCTCTGAATAGTTTCTGAAAGTTTCATTATTTATCTCTGAATAGTTTCTGAAAGTTTCATTATTTATCTCTGAATAGTTTCTGAAAGTTTCATTATTTATCTCTGAATAGTTTCTGAAAGTTTCATTATTTATCTCTGAATAGTTTCTGAAAGTTTCATTATTTATCTCTGAATAGTTTCTGAAAGTTTCATTATTTATCTCTGAATAGTTTCTGAAAGTTTCATTATTTATCTCTGAATAGTTTCTGAAAGTTTCATTATTTATCTCTGAATAGTTTCTGAAAGTTTCATTATTTATCTCTGAATAGTTTCTGAAAGTTTCATTATTTATCTCTGAATAGTTTCTGAAAGTTTCATTATTTATCTCTGAATAGTTTCTGAAAGTTTCATTATTTATCTCTGAATAGTTTCTGAAAGTTTCATTATTTATCTCTGAATAGTTTCTGAAAGTTTCATTATTTATCTCTGAATAGTTTCTGAAAGTTTCATTATTTATCTCTGAATAGTTTCTGAAAGTTTCATTATTTATCTCTGAATAGTTTCTGAAAGTTTCATTATTTATCTCTGAATAGTTTCTGAAAGTTTCATTATTTATCTCTGAATAGTTTCTGAAAGTTTCATTATTTATCTCTGAATAGTTTCTGAAAGTTTCATTATTTATCTCTGAATAGTTTCTGAAAGTTTCATTATTTATCTCTGAATAGTTTCTGAAAGTTTCATTATTTATCTCTGAATAGTTTCTGAAAGTTTCATTATTTATCTCTGAATAGTTTCTGAAAGTTTCATTATTTATCTCTGAATAGTTTCTGAAAGTTTCATTATTTATCTCTGAATAGTTTCTGAAAGTTTCATTATTTATCTCTGAATAGTTTCTGAAAGTTTCATTATTTATCTCTGAATAGTTTCTGAAAGTTTCATTATTTATCTCTGAATAGTTTCTGAAAGTTTCATTATTTATCTCTGAATAGTTTCTGAAAGTTTCATTATTTATCTCTGAATAGTTTCTGAAAGTTTCATTATTTATCTCTGAATAGTTTCTGAAAGTTTCATTATTTATCTCTGAATAGTTTCTGAAAGTTTCATTATTTATCTCTGAATAGTTTCTGAAAGTTTCATTATTTATCTCTGAATAGTTTCTGAAAGTTTCATTATTTATCTCTGAATAGTTTCTGAAAGTTTCATTATTTATCTCTGAATAGTTTCTGAAAGTTTCATTATTTATCTCTGAATAGTTTCTGAAAGTTTCATTATTTATCTCTGAATAGTTTCTGAAAGTTTCATTATTTATCTCTGAATAGTTTCTGAAAGTTTCATTATTTATCTCTGAATAGTTTCTGAAAGTTTCATTATTTATCTCTGAATAGTTTCTGAAAGTTTCATTATTTATCTCTGAATAGTTTCTGAAAGTTTCATTATTTATCTCTGAATAGTTTCTGAAAGTTTCATTATTTATCTCTGAATAGTTTCTGAAAGTTTCATTATTTATCTCTGAATAGTTTCTGAAAGTTTCATTATTTATCTCTGAATAGTTTCTGAAAGTTTCATTATTTATCTCTGAATAGTTTCTGAAAGTTTCATTATTTATCTCTGAATAGTTTCTGAAAGTTTCATTATTTATCTCTGAATAGTTTCTGAAAGTTTCATTATTTATCTCTGAATAGTTTCTGAAAGTTTCATTATTTATCTCTGAATAGTTTCTGAAAGTTTCATTATTTATCTCTGAATAGTTTCTGAAAGTTTCATTATTTATCTCTGAATAGTTTCTGAAAGTTTCATTATTTATCTCTGAATAGTTTCTGAAAGTTTCATTATTTATCTCTGAATAGTTTCTGAAAGTTTCATTATTTATCTCTGAATAGTTTCTGAAAGTTTCATTATTTATCTCTGAATAGTTTCTGAAAGTTTCATTATTTATCTCTGAATAGTTTCTGAAAGTTTCATTATTTATCTCTGAATAGTTTCTGAAAGTTTCATTATTTATCTCTGAATAGTTTCTGAAAGTTTCATTATTTATCTCTGAATAGTTTCTGAAAGTTTCATTATTTATCTCTGAATAGTTTCTGAAAGTTTCATTATTTATCTCTGAATAGTTTCTGAAAGTTTCATTATTTATCTCTGAATAGTTTCTGAAAGTTTCATTATTTATCTCTGAATAGTTTCTGAAAGTTTCATTATTTATCTCTGAATAGTTTCTGAAAGTTTCATTATTTATCTCTGAATAGTTTCTGAAAGTTTCATTAACATCCGACAATTATTTTTATTTTTGCAAGATTTTCCAAATTAATGTGTCTCATACAAAAAAAAGTGCTAAAAATTGTATGTTATTTTACTAGTTCCGGTGATACAAAGAGAAACAAGGATTTTTAAATGAAAATTCAGATTGTTCTCAAAAGAAGGAAAATCTTTAAAAAATAATTAAAATAAACTTTGATCTTTCCTCTTAATAATAACAAATATTTAGACGATAAAATTTTGTTTTCGTCAAGTTTGGCGTCTTTTTCATCATGCTACGCTTTTTTTTTAGTGATCTCGTGGAGGTACCTATATATAATTTCTAAATAAATTCCCGGTGAACAGTGTCCGACAGGACAGGAAACTTCATTCTTTTTCATTCAATCATCTGGTAGTCGGGCAACTGTTGTGGAAATGGGCATTTTAGACTTCCTCAGCAAATTCGAGATATTGCACCATAATTAAGGCCGTCCTGAGTAAGACGATAAACTACGTCCAGCAGCAAGGCCTCTGATCAGGAGGTTTTGAGAAGCGTGGAACCACCTCTTAATTGCTGATGTTCCCAGGTCCACCCTGACCCGGGGTGGTAGCACCTGTTAGGGTCCCAGCTATGGGCAAATAGTTAACACTCAAACTTGGGTCAAAATACTATGAAAGTGTAAAAATAGGTTTTAATACCAGAAATACTTTGTAAAAAGAAAATTATTACCAACAATACATTTTTTGAAAAAAAATATTACCAGCGAAGGAAAATTCTTACCAGAAATAGATTTTTGAAGGAAAAAAATATTAACAGAAATAGATTTTTGGAAAAAAATATTACCAACAATGAAAATTTTGTCGGCATTAAATAACCCATTGAGGTTGATATACCGTAAAACAAAGCAAACCAAACCATAATTAAGGTAAGATATTCCAGCCCAGCTATTTTATATCGTATTGAGCTCTTTCTCCGCAGTGCCTTTGTAACATACACCCTTAGGAGGTGTTTAGTTTGTACTTTATTTAAATTAGATATGCATATATATTAGTCATTATGTTGTATATGAGGACGCCTTGGAAAGTTCTCAGAATGACCAAAATGTATTCTAAATTCTCAGCTTTAGTCATTTTGTTCACATTTTGTCAAGTGAGGCCAACCGAGACCCTTTTTTTTTAATTTTGTTTTTACCTCCGATCATGTGCGCCTGTGAGGGGGTTAAGATAGCAATACAGTGTTTAAAGCTCATTGAAATCAATTAAGAAAAGAAAACAACAAAGTGATATAATAATGTCATTTAATTATAGCATCATTATTCCATCAGAATGGCAAGGTTGTTTAGACATTACAACTGTCAGAACGTACAACACACACTTGAAGCATACATACATTCTTAGACACACGCACACACACATACGCAGAGGAAGACAGTTATTTCAAATGTTCATTGTAATTTTTTGTACAGTGAGATTTAGATAAACGGCTGGGTTGGTATTGAAAGAAAAAAAAATAGTATTTTTGGATGTTCATATAACCTATGGATGACCATTTGAGCTATAAATTAATAGTTTAAAGTTTAAATTGAAAAAAGCATTCAGAGCTAAATGAATCATATTTATATAATCAATTGAATGATAAATGGAATTATATATATATATTAAATATTAATAAATAAATATTAAAAAAAATAATTCAATTAGAAAAATAAGTGGCCTGGACAAATTTAAGTATTGGTTTTCCATGGCAATCATAGGGCTATACAACTGTACTTAAGAGTTTTGATCATACAAATTTGGTGTTTAGACACATCGACATCTTTATAGGTCTTGTAGAATCAAAAAATATCCTTGAACTGTTTTTGTTCATGGCTTCGTAAAAACGGAAGAAAATAGCTTTTGGTAATCACTTACACTTGTCGGCTGTAAATGGAAAGATGTCTTCGATGCTTTAGTCTGGTAAGCTAAACTTGCAACTAGGCAGGAACGTTCAAGCAAAAAATATCCTTTCAACATGACAGACTTTTTTTTTTTTTAGATTTCTGTATTTCGAAACCGGAAAAATATTTTGTGTTCTGCATTTCGCAGATTTACCAAAACGTGAGTATTTTCAGAAAAGAGTTACTGTGTAATAATTTTCAAGAGAAAGACTTATCTTCATTTAGATTTATCCACCCGCCTGGTTAATTTGATTTTTAGTAACGCTCAGATACACCCACCCGATACATAGAGAAATAAGAGAAATATCGCACCAAATGCGCCAAGGATTTTATCTGTTCAAATTGAACGTCATGACTCAACAGGAACATAAAAATTAAGTCCTTGACAAATCAGCCAGCGTTTTATTCAAGGACATATCCCCCCACCTTTGTTTTAGTGTATAACCCAAAGACAACTGCTCCTTTGCACAAGTGATAGGCCAGTGAGATCACAATATATTACTAATTCAATTTTGTTACGACAAAGCGTTTTGAATGTAGTAGTAACTGCATATGCACAAAACTCAAATAATATTCATTTCGACATATGGTAGGCTCACTGATGAATTTTTTTTGAACACTTCATATAACAGAGATCGTGAAAACCCGTTTTCTTTTTGGAATTCATTTTATAACGCGAGAGATATTGGTTTCAAAAACTTTGTACTTGTGATGTGTATAATAGACATACAGTTGTTCTTTACCCAGTAATGTGTACCACCGCTTACAGATCACAGTTTACTTGTTTGTCGAATTCCCTTATAAAACTTAACCATTTGCGAGGGCATTATAGTTCAACTGGTCATCCGTAGTAAGAACAACCCAAAAACACAAGTGTCGGCGAACTTAGACACGGAAGAAGAATTTTGGGGAGAATGTAAAGTAAGGAGAAGGAAACGTCACTTGTTTGCTTGTGTCGATGAGTTTAAGCTCTGCCGGGACGTCCCTATGGATGTCAGTGTAAGGGGGATACTGCGTTTTAGGGCCACCAACTGTTCTTCCCCTTGGTAGATTTTATCTTCTAATTCCTGGAGCTCGACAATAAGCCGTAGTTTCATGTTGATATAGTACTGAAAATCCTTTAAGTCTTCTTCACACAGGTGTTGTCCCAGCAAGTTGGTGATGTGCTCCCGCCGTCGGTCAATGTCCGATTTGAGCTGTTTGGCTTCTTCGTGTTGACGACACAAACGATTTCTCTTTTCTACAGCAAGATTCTGTTAAAAAGAAGAAAAGAATAAGTAACAAGAAATAGGCGCGGTGTGGCGAAATGGTTAACGGCTCGGAATGAGAAATCGGAGAGCCAAGTTCGAATTCCATTTGGATTTGTTACATTCACTTACGCACAAATACCATCGGGAATGGTATGATTTAGATTTAGATAGGTTATTTTACTGACACACCAAGCCCACAAGTAATTTCACGCCGAATCGGGTAGTTTTAAAATTTGTTTTTATTATGTATCCATTTTGCAAACGAATTCTTTTATAAGTCGTTATTATATCAGGGTGGTGATGCAATTAGGTTTTAATTGCATTGTGTTGCCGAGTGATTATTTGGTGTCCTTTTTATATTTTCGGTAGGGCCTTCAGTGCTACTATGGTACGATGCCTACTATTCATTCTCTACTATGGTACGATGCCTACTATTCATTCTCTACTATGGTACGATGCCTACTATTCATTCTCTACTATGGTACGATGCCTACTATTCATTCTCTACTATGGTACGATGCCTACTATTCATTCTCTGCTATGGTACGATGCCTACTATTCATTCTCTGCTATGGTACGATGCCTACTATTCATTCTCTACTATGGTACGATGCCTACTATTCATTCTCTGCTATGGTACGATGCCTACTATTCATTCTCTGCTATGGTACGATGCCTACTATTCATTCTCTGCTATGGTACGATGCCTACTATTCATTCTCTGCTATGGTACGATGCCTACTATTCATTCTCTACTATGGTACGATGCCTACTATTCATTCTCTGCTATGGTACGATGCCTACTATTCATTCTCTGCTATGGTACGATGCCTACTATTCATTCTCTGCTATGGTACGATGCCTACTATTCATTCTCTACTATGGTACGATGCCTACTATTCATTCTCTACTATGGCATGATATTTACCAACTATTGGAAGCATGAAATTGGTTATAGATAGGAGCTGTGGTTAAAGGCAGTGAGCAGGTTATCTATTAAATATCATTAACAATTTTTTTTATACAAAAAATTTAAAAAAATCAGTGATTTTAATGTAAACATTTTTGATGTCATTTAAAAAAAAAAGAAACATTAAAAAGCTCATCGTTATTCCTGAGTATTTTTCCAGTAATAATGAGGGCATCGCCATTTCCTGCAGGCCGCAAATGCCTCGGTAGATATCATACTATAGTAGCACCGAATTTTGTTACTTTTAAGAATTCTAGAATGGCTCTGGGTTTGACACTCTCAAAGAGGAGCCTAAGATTGGGTACATTGTAGAAGTATTTTCGTATAGCTGCTGTTTTTTTCCCAGTTAATTAAAAATGTTTAACAGCGAGTACTTTTTGGCAGTTTGGACATTTTAGAGGGTCTCCATTTTTTAGGAGGAAGGTTATGTGTGTGTGTCCGATTTTGATTCTTCTCAGTGTGACATTATCTTTTCTTGAGTTTCTGGTACTGTGTTATTGTACAGTCAGAATGGGTTTTATTGGATATAGTTTTTTGTTTGGGTGTGTATTCTATGATTTTTGCCATTTCAGATGTAAGAGTTAATTGTGGCTTTCAAGTCTGTAAAGGGGATTTTTGAATTTGATATATTCATTGTGAAGACTATGTATGACTATACTGATTATTTCGCTCGCTGGGGTAGACTGTTCTAGTTCCACGTGCCATGTCTAATATCCTTAAGGACACATGGCACAGTGGATAAAGGAGTTTGTTAGATCCAGTGACAGGATCCAAAGAGTTGTGAGTTCAATACCTGGTTAAGGCAGTGGAGAACTTGGAGAGGTGAATTAACAGGAGATAACTGATAACTGACATCTATTAGACATAGCAACGGAACTAGAACAGTCTACCCCAGCGTGCGAAATAAAGGGTTCAGCTCGACATTCCAACCACCTGAAGAAGGCCGGAGCCTACAACGACAGAAACGTTGTAATAAATATGGCAACAAAGATGAGGCCAATAGTCCGAATAATGTAAATAGTGATATAATTTAGACAAATCATTTTTGAATAAACATTATACAAGAATGCGTTTCAAAATGTAGTTAATTCCTAACTTCATTTGCGGACATTTTAGTGTTTGGTGACCTCAATCATCATGACAAGTAGTCTAAGCATTCTACTCTTACTGATGTTGGTATTCAGACGTTCAATTTGTGTATGTCTAGATTTACACGTGGGTTTAACATTTTAAACATAGGAACAGAGCTAAGGTAAACATTAGTCATTAATTTTGAGTTAGAGTAAATATTATCTAGTAGATATATTTTGTATCTAGAGTTAGAAATCAGGGTTAGCTGGGGCAAGACATGTCTTGTAAATTTGAATGCCTATTGTTTTTAAAACACGTGAAACGGGAGGTAGACCTCACGTTATAGTAGCACTGACAGTTGATTCTTTATACAAGTGATAGTCCAGTGAAGTCCCAATATATTACTGATATAATTTAGACAAATCATTTTGAATAAACATTATGCAAGAATTCGTTTCAAAATGTAGTTAATTTCTAAGTTTGGTGTGGCACAACGGTAATGGTGAAATTAACAGTTCGCATTATGGTAAATTTTATGACACTTACACAAATACTCAATTTCCAAAATAGAACTGCTACGTCTTCTTTCTGAACAGATTCCTACACGTAATGAGAGTATCAACCGTCCCCCTTATAAGGAAACATACGACATTCATTGACTTCATAGACCAAACATTTAGCGTTGCTTTCGGTTGAAATTTATAAAATCTTTTATATTAAAACAGCTTTCAGGAAATTATGTTGATGGGGGTTTCCTTGAAAGATGACAAAACGAATCGTCTGACAGATGCGAATGCCTGGAGACATTTTAGAGCAGAAGCAATGATGACATCTTACCCTTTTCCTTTGGTCAGCCTCAGCGGGTAAGCAGCGTAGATTGTTCTCGGCTCGAGCGAGAAGCACGGACAATTTCATCAACAGCCGGATAACCATTTCCAAATCTTCTACGTACGATCGGAACTTGTTTTTTTCTTGGCAACTTTCACACGACTCATCAAAAGACTTTCCAATCTGAAAGAATGAGTAATAGAGAAAAGTAAAAAAAAAAAAAAAAAAAATGAATATTTTGTAAAAGAAATGAGTTTTGGAAACATTCAGAAGCAAATAAAGGCGCAAGAGGGAATGGAGGGAAGAAGGTCAAAGAGGCTCGTAGGAGGTGGGGGGAGGTCAAAGAGGCTCGTAGGAGGTGGGGGGAGGTCAAAGAGGCTCGTAGGAGGTGGGGGGAGGTCAAAGAGGCTCGTAGGAGGTGGGGGGAGGTCAAAGAAGCTCGTAGGAGGTGGGGGGAGGTCAAAGAGGCTCGTAGGAGGTGGGGGGAGGTCAAAGAGGCTCGTAGGAGGTGGGGGGAGGTCAAAGAGACTTGTTGACTAGAAAAGATTAGAGAGTACAGAAGCAACAAGCAAAACGCGTAGGAGTAGTGGCAAAGAGATAGGAGGAGGATAGCGGAAGCAATCGGTAGAATAAAAAGAGGCGCGAAAAGTAGACAAATGAGACGAGTGAGTAAAGATGCAAGCAGAGTAGCAGGAAGAGAGTGAGAAAGAGGTCGGAAGTAAAGAAGGTTAAGAGTTGAGAGAGAGAGGGTGGAAATAAAAAGATTAGAGAGAGAGAGGGTGGAAATAAAAAGATTAGAGAGAGAGAGAGAGAGTGCAGAAGTCAAAAGATTAGAGAGTGCAGAAGTCAAAAGATTAGAGAGTGCAGAAGTCAAAAGATTAGAGAGTGCAGAAGTCAAAAGATTAGAGAGTGCAGAAGTCAAAAGATTAGAGAGTGCAGAAGTCAAAAGATTAGAGAGTGCAGAAGTCAAAAGATTAGAGAGTGCAGAAGTCAAAAGATTAGAGAGTGCAGAAGTCAAAAGATTAGAGAGTGCAGAAGTCAAAAGATTAGAGAGTGCAGAAGTCAAAAGATTAGAGAGTGCAGAAGTCAAAAGATTAGAGAGTGCAGAAGTCAAAAGATTAGAGAGTGCAGAAGTCAAAAGATTAGAGAGTGCAGAAGTCAAAAGATTAGAGAGTGCAGAAGTCAAAAGATTAGAGAGTGCAGAAGTCAAAAGATTAGAGAGTGCAGAAGTCAAAAGATTAGAGAGTGCAGAAGTCAAAAGATTAGGGAGAGAGAGAGAGAGGTCAAAAGATTAGGGAGAGAAAGAGGTCAAAAGATTAGGGAGAGAAGAAGTAAAAGATTGAGAACAGAGAGAGAAAGGAAGTAAAATGACTGAGATAGAGAGAGAGATTGAGGGAAACTAAAAAGATTAGGAGAAAGAGAGTTGCTGGAAGTAAAAAAAAAAGAGAGATAGGAAGTAAAAAAGGTGAGGAACAGAGAGAGAGAGAGAGGATGTGAAAAAAAAAGAAGAACAGCAGATATTTTGTAACTGGAGATCCTGTTTGAGAAAAAAAAATGATTTTAATTCTGAGGACTTGTTCTTATAAAAAATATAAACATTAAGCGATACAAAGAAAGAATTTCTTCAAATTTCATATTAAATATTTTTTTTACCTAGAAACATTTAAAAAATAATTGCATTATTTCCGAATATATTTTCTTTAAAATCCGATAATTATCTGATTTTTGCAAAAATTTCCAATTTAATGTTTTTCATCGAAAAAAAAAGAAAAGAAATAAAGACTCTAAAATCCCCCATAAAAACAACTTTTTAACCAAAAAAGGTTTTAGAAAGGAGAAAAAGAATTACATAAAAAGATCCTTTGATCTCTCTTATTAATATAATAAAAATTTTGACGTTAAATTGTTTTTATTGTGTTTTGAATATTTAAAAAATCCTGTATGCTCTTTTTTAGCGAATTTTTGGAGGTACCTAGATTAATATTTGCAAAGATAAAAATAAAAAAAAATTTAGATAAAAATAGACAATGAATAAATAAAACACGCTCAGTGCCAATGTGTTTTTCCTTCTTCTCGCCGACGCGTGTTGGCCAAGAATAGAAGTATGAGTATTTACCAAAATCTAAATAGTATCGTTGGAAAGCAGGTATTAGTCACAGCTGTGTGCAGAGGCCAAAATGACGATAAAGCGGGAAGTTCAAGAAGGGGAACGTTAATTAACGTCATTTGGGGCTGATCAAGTTATTGCAAGAGAGAGGATAAAATAAAATAATAACCTTTTCTCCCAAAGTGTTAATATCATCCATTTCTTGTTCTACTTTCTTCTTGCCTTCATGTAAGGCGTCCAGTTTCTTTACAATACTGACCCTCAGTTCTTCCTGAAAGAAAAAAAAAATGTCACAAGTGAAGCAAAATAAATAATTAAATTTAACATTTTGAAGAAAATAGTGTCCCTATATATTTCAGAGTCGGTTTTTAAGTCAGTCTAAAGCAAATTTAGTTGGCGTGGCATTCACTAATCTGATTTTACTTTTAGGTGACAATGGTTTCATTTTTATTTTATATGGTTTGTTGTGTTTTACGGTATATCAACCTCAATGGGTTATTTAATGCCAACAACTTTTTTTCTGGTAATATTTTGTTTTGTCAAAAATCTATTTCTGGTAATATTTTTTTTCCTCAAAAATGTATAGCTGGTAATATTATTTTAAAACGTGTATTGCTGGTAATATTTTTTTTCAAAAATATATTGCTGGTGATAGTTTTTTTTTCCTTCAAAAATTTATTTCTGGTAATAACCCCTTACAAAGCATTTCTGGTGTTAAAACCTTTTTTTACACTTTTATAATGTCTTTTATCTCAGTTCCGGGGTTAACTATTTGCCCATTGCTGGGACTCTAACAGGTGCTACCACTCCGGGTGAGTGTGGACCTGGGAACACCAGCAATTAAGAGGTGGTTCCACGCTCCTCAAAACCTCGTGATCAGAGGCCTTGCTGTAGGACGTAGTTCATAGTCTTACCCAGGACGCGGATGTAGTTTATCGTCATACCCAGGACGCGGATGTAGTTTATCGTCATACCCAGGACGCGGACGTAGTTCATAGTCTTACCCAGGACGCGGATGTAGCTTATCGTCATACCCAGGACGCTTTATTTTATATGTAGACTGTTTAAAATGAGAATATCACTACATAAAAATACCAACAGAAACAGTCACATTAACTGTTTAAACTTTTCGCATGTTGCCTGTTATAGTGTTTTTCTAAGCGCAGCTGAGATGTGGCACAAGATGGAAAGTATGGGGCACCCAATGGGGATCGAACTCACTACTCAGTTGTAAATGATCTAGCAAGACTAGCTTGTTAACCATTACACCACGTCGAGGTGCCCAAATATATACCGATTTTCCAAGCGTATCTTACATGTGGCACAAGGGCGAACGTATGGAGCACCCAGCGAGGTTCGAACTCAATATTCAGTCGTAAATGTTCTAGCGAGACAAGCTTGTTAACCATTACACCGCCTCGAGGTGCCCTCATGTGGCCTGTTATTTGAGCTGAATCAGGCTGATCTACCTTCTCTGTACTTTGTATGTTAATTGAAACAAAATTTAAAATTAACAGGAAAACAAAAAAACATACGCTTAGAATACAGCAACAATAATGCCCACCTTATTGCGTTATAAGGAGACAGAAAGCGATTATCTCCCTTTGGTGGAGATAAACACTGGCCATATGACGGACACTTAATGACGTCACTCCATACAGCGACGAAAGCGTCGGTCATTTTTTCCGTTCGTTTACAGCAGCCGCCACGTGAGGTTGCTTTCTTTTAGCCTGGGCCAAAAGGCCCAGACTGAGGCTAAATCTTCTTCCCCAGCAACTTACAAGTCCATGGTGCCATTCCTCTTTCGGAATATATCTTTTCCAGATATAAAATAAACCGCTAGCTTGCAGTTCTCAATTTGGGAAAACCCAAGACTCGATGTTTCTCGTTCGTGGAATATGTCCTCACCTAGTACGTTGGTGTATTCAGCCCGTTTGAATCTGAAGTCCTAAAAATGGCTTCTCCAGACACAGGATCTCCATATTATATGTAAGACCCTTCCTTTTTCTTTCTCCTTACACTTTGCTATATATATTTGTGATATGCTATTATCTGCATGTATATAGAGTTTTGTGAATGTCTTAATAGTATAAAAGTTTCTGAGAACAAAGCATGTTTGTAATTCTTTTCCATTTTAGACATTTCGTTCCGTTCGTAAAATATCGGTGTTATTATACCACAGATATAATAACGCTCATAACGGGGGGTGGGTACAAATGGGAGAATAAATTTTCTTCCAAGCGCTCCCCGTTACGGTTTGTACGTGTGTAATTATTTTATGGAATTACAAAATTAAATTATTAAAATGAATATTACAATAAATGATCTGATGCTACACCAAACATGGCTCTTGTGGTTTATTGTTTGGAGGCATTAACATATTTGTCTTGGTGAATTAAGATAAACTACAGTAAATAATAAATATCCTGTTCAGTAATTCAGATTTGCTTGTCACTTGCTTGATCTTAACTAGCTGTGCTTGCTCCCGAGAGGATAACTTAATGTGTGTATCTGTTCATGAGCGGAAGTAGTAGTGGAACATCATCACCAGATGTCGAAAGTGTTGTTTAAATGACGAGGAACAGGCAGAACATGTTAAGGTTGGTTGAACAAAGCCCCTATTTTCTTGTTAGTGGCTGTATTTTAGAAGCTTACCCTTTCTAAGAGAAAAATAGCGAGACTATTTTCAGTGTATCGCTGCCATATCTGGGCAGGATTTGCTTAATCCTAACTTTCCAGTCTTGAAAGATTTCAAAATCGTTTACGCGATCTTGTGTGTGTGTGTGTGGGGGGGTCACCTCCTTTTCACCCTAAAGCTCTTTTACCTACAGATGCAACGTTGTAAGCTTATCGCTGTTTCTATGGCAAGTGTTCAGATGAGCGTTCCATTCTTTTGTGTGACCAGTTCAGACTTTTACAGCCAAGACAAGCCTTACTGAGTCCACATGGCTGAATCACCCTTATTCCCTACGTAATCCATTAGAAAGAAGTGGGTTCATTTCAGAAAGATATTTCACAAGAATCACTACTTTGTGGAAGAGACTCCCACGTGGATACTTCCCCGAACAATACAATTTTAACCCCTTCGAGAGTCAATCGTTATCTATCTTCCATATCCTCATAATATTCACTTCATACTTCCTCCTTTTGTGTTAATATTGCACAATTCATTAATAACGTTCTACCTCGAGTGGCTCTCGGGCCTTGTATTAAGTAGTATTAAAAAAATCTCCAGAATTGTATGCTAACGTAATAAATATCCATTGATTCTAATATTAGTTATTCGATTAATACATTTTATTTATATAGCTATGAGTCAGTAGCAGGACAGACTGGGTTTTATAACCTTTGATGGCAACTGGTCTAAGAGAAGACCAACTCTGAATTCAAAACCTGCGGAGGGTCGTTTGGGGACCTTATGGCACGTAGTACACCAGATCTCTGTATTCAGTCCTTCAAAAAGGGTGGTTGGTTCTGCACAAAGCCTTCACCACTATAATCAAATCATATGAGCTGGTGTCTGGGCTGTCGGTTCCAAGGAACTGAGCTTCTTGACCCTCATGCATCGAATACGAGACCACCATATATATATATATATATATATATAGATATATAGATGTGTGTATGTGTGTGTATATATAAGGTAATCACACAATGAATCAATTAGTAATATTAATGTAATTAATGGCAAATTCACTCTATTAATTGAACTATATACTTAGTTCATATCACGTTAACTGGAAAACACAACAAAAGAATTCGTGGATTTACCACATTACAAAATTCATACAAAAAAATCTCACTTGAAATATTTAAAGTCTAAAGTTGCGACTTGAACGTTCAAAAATTATATAACCGTTAATAAATAACATTCTTAAAAAAACATCTCTCAGTCTACAATATATTTATTTCGTCTTGGAGTTTTATTTGCAAATTGAAAAATATTATCGCCTGATGATGAGAACATGAAGTTTTCGAAAGTACTTGCTGCTCTAAAAATACACTAGATCCATTCTATACATAAGAATCGCGTCATTCATAAGACTGTCAGTAAGTTAACGCTTTATTAAGTCTGTTAGCGAAGAGAATTCGCCATTAATTACATATATATTACTAATTGATTAATTGTATGATTATCTTTATAATATAAATATGCTGCCATATATATATATATATATATATATATATATATATATATATATATATATATATATGAGACGAGGTATTATGTACACTATTTACATTATCCGGACTATTGTCCTCATCTTTGTCGGCATATTTATTACAACGTTTCGGCCGTTGCACGCTCCGGCCTTCTTCAGGTGGTTGGAATGTCGAACTGAACCCTTTATTTTGCTCACTGGAGTAGACTGTTCTAATTCCACGTGCCATATTTAATGGATGTTAGTTATCATTAAACATGGCACGTGGAACTAGAACAATCTGACCGAAACTCAATTGTGCTACATGTGAGGAATATATATATATATATATAAGACGGGTTTCGTTAAATAATTTAGACATGTTCTGTCTTATTCTCGATAGGATCTTTTCATATTCGCGGATAAACATTTTTGTGCAATTATTAGATAAAGGAATACAAACATTTTAAAATGTGTACAATAGTCTAAATGTTAACGATTGTCATTAATAGTTTTTCCTTTATCTTTCCACTACTCCGAAATCTTTCCACTTCATACCTAGTTACCTCCCCTTAAACGGTGTCCGTCACCCAAGCCATGACACAGCGTTCCTGACTCCACATATAAAAATAGTCATTTTCGGATGGCCATAACAATTTTTGTCCTTCACAACCACGAACACTAAATATATCTATATATCTATAATTAACAATACCCTGATGATGACTTTATGCTATGTCGAAAGTACTCGGAAATAAATACAACACGGTGCTTTCCTCTGGTCTGTTAATAACCGCACAAAAAAGCTTATCCGCGAATATGAAAGGATCCTATCGAGAATATGTAGACAGAACATGTCTAAATTATTTAAATGAAACCTGACTTAATGAAAATATTCTGCCGAAATATACGCATTTCACACACACACACTAAATAAAGTCAAGTCACGTGAACAATCTTTGTCTGATTTTCTGGGATGAAGAGTTATATTCCGGCTAATATTCTCATATTTGTTGTTTACAAAACATTTTGGTCGTCGTGCTTTCCCGTTTTCTTAATGGGACCGACAGACACCTGGAGAGAGCCAGAGAGCCCAACGGCCAAAACATTGTGATAACGACAAAGGTGCGGACATTAATCCCGATGTAAGTAAATTGGATAATTTTATCATACCAAATATTTAATTCCATCGGAATTTTCAAAAACACTATCATCTATCTATCCATAACACACTGTGACTTTCGTCCGTCACAGTCTAAAATAGTCAGATATTGACCGATCGAAACCAAATTTTGTAGAGAGAGGCAAACTAGTAAAGGGGTTATAAAGTACAGTTGTTTTTGCTAGGGTGCGTAAAAACCGTGAAGTAGGATTTTTGTTAAAGTATTTTTCCAAACAAGCGAGCTTATTCAAATTTCATCGATTGATTTGCTAAATTGAACGAAACGTAGAGTTTGTAAATCTCGATAAAATATATTAGCGATTACTTTAACTTCAACAATACTAAATTTTTAAGTCGCTGATGCGTGTTGTAAAAAGACTTCTTGTATATAAACAGTTAAACAGACAGACCGGGTCGATGTTATTCAATAAACCTAGTTTGAATAAATTCTTACTGTCTAAACACGCCGAGTATATATATATATATATATATATATATATATGTGTGTGTGTGTGTAAATAAAAGGCTCAAACACTAATATTCCATGGTCATAATTTATTACATTGGAATCGTAATCACGATCCAATTCATCAGACCTACAAATTCAAAAAGCTTACTCTGTCCTGGACATTGAGTTCTACCTGGATTCTATCCCCTTGGTTTAATTTATATATATATATATATATATATATATATATAAAAATTAAACTAATTTTGTTGAATGACACCGTCATATGTCTAACTTTTATATGGCTTTCCTAACTTCTTCCCGAGTAACGAATCCAGTTAAAATCGAAAGTACTCAAATGCATTTTAAATGAACTTTGAAAAGTTTAGAATTCTTTATTCTGACGTAGAACACCTCAGTTGGAAGTTGAAAAAAAAACAAAAAAACAAACTATCTATATATAAAATTTTGGGACTTCCATTAGTCCGTCCGTCACACCCTATAAAAAAGCCATATATTGACCGATCGAAACCAAATTTTGTCGAGAAGTGCAAAACAGTACGTGGTTTACGAAGTAGGGTTTTTGTTATATTTTTCCAAACATATCAGCTTATTCAAATTTCATCGATTGGTTTGCGAAATTGAAAGAAACGTAGAGTTTGTAAATGCTGACAAAAAATGTTAGTGATAATTTCAACAATACTGAATACTGTGAGGATTTCAAAACGCGTTCGAAAATAAAGAATGAGTGACAAGCAGACGACAGTTTTCAGACAGCGTGAGACCGAGCAGCTGCAGAGAGGAGCTCTCAAGAAGTTGGTCATCAGACATTCTAATGGGATGCAGGGATGGATCCTTGTGGTGGTTAATAGAGAGCAGTTTAGTTTTAGAGGCGTTAAAGTTAACCGTCCATTTATAGCCCCAGTTCACAACTGATTGGGGGTCCTTTTCTATCCGAGATGCCAGGTTAATTTTGTCAGCATCACTGGATTTGTGTTTGAGGCAGGAGTAAATTGTGGTGTCGTCCGCATAGATGCCGACTTGGGAATCTATGGCGTCAGGAAGGTCGTTTATGAATATGAGGAACAGAGTAGGGCCTAGGATGGAGCCTTGAGGAACACCTGCATTAGTGGAATAGGAGCTGGAGATGAATCCATTGAGAACGACCTTCTCTTCCTCCAAACCTTCTGTAACCCCCTGCATACTAGTGTGCATACTAGTGGCTTCCAGCCTTGCTTGGGGTGATATGCTTAAAAAAAAAAAAAAGAAAAGAAAAAAAGTTACCTTTTTCTGAATTAAATTGTCTTCGTTTTGAAGATGGTCCGTTTCTCGATCGATGGAAATTTGATATCCTTCTCCAATCAGTGAAGGATAACTGAAAGAGAGAAAAAAAAAGAAAAGAATTGAAATTATTTCACTGTGATTATACATTGTCGTTTTACTATAAAGTTAATGTCATTTAATATTAAGATTTTTAGGACTTTTCTACTCGGTTATTATCTCAGCGTTTTTTTTTATCACAACGTTCCGGCTAATGAAGGTTCTCGTGTGACCACCATAGTTAAGCAACGACGAGTCTGGTCAATACCTAGATTGTTGACCGTTTGGGAATACTAGATGCGGTCAGTTTTATGTGCGGGTGGTGTAATGGATAACGGCTCGGAATTGGAAATCGGAGATCCGAGTTCCAATTCCTATCAGGTTTATTATATTCACTTCAGCGCAAATACTCCTTGAGAAAGGTATGAATCCACCTCTTCTCCCTGCAGCTATGGGTTAATTAATAGGACTTGTATCAGTAAATCCTTATTAACTCCCTCAAATTAGCCCCCAAAAGGTCGATAAGCCGTAAAAAAAACAAAAAACAAATCAGTCAATTGGTTAGTGAATATATATATATATATATATATATATATATATATATATATATATATATGTGTGTGTGTGTGTGTGTGTATAAATAAAAGTAATCCACATACAGGCCTGTTTCGCTGTATCAAAGCACATCAGTGCGGCTATACATCCGATTATTTCAAGCCGGGATCGAAACCCGATCGATTTGGCATCAGTCGCAGTTTCTACCCCTGAGCTATCAGCGCACAGTAGTGAGAAAGGGAAATTCTAGTGTATTATTTTTACGAATGTAAACAAACGCCAAACAACCAGAATGCTCAATTCATTTAAAGAGACTTGCGTTAGCGAAGACGGCTGATGTTTAGAATTACCCTCTCTCTCAACAGTGCTCAACCGAAATTATCGAGAGCATATATATATATATATATATATATATATATATATATATGAAAACAGTTTGTCTGATCACAAAAGCGTGAAACCCAGAGTTACAAACTAATATCCATACAACTGAATATATATATATATATATATATATATATTTATTTTAAAAAAAAATATATATATATATATATATATATATATATATATATATATTCAGTTGTATGGATATTAGTTTGTAACTCTGGGTTTCACGCTTTTGTGATCAGGCAAACTGTTTTTTTTTTTAAAGTGGATCTATTTATGCGTATTTGTGTTAGATTGTGTGTGGTCGAAGGGAAGAACGAAATAGGACCCATACAACTGAATACGTTAGCTCTATCACAGACATGGAGCACTTCCCACTAAGTACCACACATACACACACACACATTATATATATATATATAACAAATCAAATGTAATTAAAATATATTATATATCTATATTCTAGCGATAAACAGCATGTACATCGGCTAAAATGTCTAAACCGTACAAATTTTTAATTTCGTATGATATCTCCATGGTAAAAAACAGGGACACTTCGACTTTTTATCTACAAGGAAAAAATAAAAAAACAAATAACATGAGCAAAACAAATAAAAAAGAAACCTCAGAATGGCTTCAAAATCTGCTAACATCTTTCAACCTTTAATAGTCAGTTGTGCTTAGTTTAATTTGTAGATTAAATCAAATGTTGATATGACAGTGAGCGTCACAAAGCACTGCTTGGAGTTTCCAATCAGGCTTCCTCCCTTCCCGGTCGCGAGATTCTCGGGTAGTATACGCCGGCCCTTTTTACATGCACGCCTTCATTTACCTCTTGATTTCTTTTGAGTTAATAAAGTATGACAATAAAGTATGTTGTTAATTTTACGTAATTGTATGCATATCCATTGTTAGTCTCTTGCTTGAGGAAGCTTCAATGTGTCCACTATATCATCATAATCAACTACAGACTTGTTCAGTACTATCAACAAATACGCACTACCAACACGAACATAGCCCTTCAACAAATGGTAGCCCCGCTAGTCCCGTGGTGTTAATCACTAACTCGAAGGTAACCAAAAAAAAGTCCTTGTTATTTGAGTTATTAGGAAAAAAAGGTATGTAGATGATTTGACGTACCGTTAGCTCTCACAATAATCGCCATCGGCATCCAGAATCTTTTGCCAACGTACCTCCAGTTGTGCAATGCCTAGGCGGTAAGAATCAAGTGTTTTGTACGCAAAGAAATCTGAGTGCCGGCCGCAAGTCTTTCTCATTTGCGAAGGATTTCCCACCAAGATGGTTGTTCTGGGAATGGAAGAGGTGGTAATCTGTTGGCCCAAGGTCCGAGAAGTAAGGAGGATGTCACATAATCTCCCAGCCAAGTCGCTTTCAGGGCCTCATCATCCAGGACTTGTGGCTGACCACTTCGGGGTTCATCACAATGGGACACATCTCTCGACCTGAATTTCTGGAACCAATGGCTGGCGGCGTGTTCACTCACGGCACTGTCCTCAAAGGCTTAACGTATTCGGTGACTTGATGCTGCTGTGGACAAACCCACCTTAAAGTTAATGAATGCCGAATGTTTCCTTATAAGGAAACGGCTAGTAATAAAATTACTACAAGGAAACCAAAAAAGGTCATGCCGTTTTTGATCTGTTATAAATAAAAAGGTATACAGCTAATTTGACGTACCACTAGTCCCCTAAAGTAATGTCCATCGGCATCCAGAATCTTTTGCCAACGTTCGTCCAGCTGTGCATTGCACTAGCGGTAAAAATCAGGTGTCTTGTATGCAAAGTAGTATGAGTGCCTGCTGAAAGTCTGTCATTTTTTGATTTTTTGAAGGATTTCCCACCAAGATGGTTGTTCAGTAATGGAAGAGGTGGTAGTCTGTTGGCCCAAGGTCCGGAGAGTAAAGAGGATGGCACAGTCTCTTCTAGGAAAGTCGCCGTATCATACCCCTGGGCATCTGCGCCACATGAGGCCTGATATTGTCATGGAGGAACAGAACACCCTTGCGATTAACCAATGCTGGTCCCCTTCTGCTTCAATGCCTGTTACACAGGTTTCAATTGCTGCGAGTACAGGTCCGCAGTGACGGTTTGGCACGTTGGTAGCAGCTCATAGTGCCCCATTTGTTGACTAGTTCACCAGAGGATAATCTTGCGTGAATGTAGTCTTGTGGTGTAAGGCACATGGTACTGTGGTGACAAGTAATGTCTGGCATGCTTGGGAGTGCTATACAGGACATAATTTTCATTACTGGTGATCACTATCAAATATGGGTACGTTGCAGTAAAAGCGACGAAAAAACAGGCTATCACTGATTGTTGCTTGTTGACTTCCGACAGCGTGTGGGGTACCGACTTGCTCAACTTGTATACCTTCCCTATGAGGTTCAGGTGAAGTATGACAGTTTCATCAGTAAGTTGAAAGCTTTCGGCAAGCTCACCACAAGTTTGGCTGTTGTCCTCCTCTATGGCCGCCTTCAGAGCCTCACCATCCAGGACTTGTGACCGGCCACTGCGTGGTTCATCACAAAGGGACAGATCTCCGGACCTTAACTTCTGGAACCAATGCCTGGCGGTGTGTTCGCTCACAGCATTATCCCAAAGGCTCGACGTACTCGGCGTCTTGATGCGGTTTCGGACTAAAAGTCACAAAGCAGATAATCACGAACGAGCTGTTTTGACACCGCCATGTTTCCTCGCCGCTACTCGAGCTGTGGCCAATTTATGTGCGCAACGTGTCTGCATTGGTCAAGAGCAATGCTTCCATCCCAACCGCTTTCCCGGCACATGACACACTCATTTGCGTATCAGTGTTCACTTCTTTTTACACGACATAAAAAAATTGCAAGGACTATTCGGTTACTTACAATAGGAGTTTAAACTGTTTATTTTTCGGTGACCGGAAAAAATGTCATAGGAAAACTTACGAAAGGGGCTATAACGGATTTCTACCCTGGGTAAAAAATGTATATTTCTATACAATTAAATAATCTTTTAGCCATAAGATGCCTTACAATAAAGTTTTCCTATAGGGGACTTTTCCTTCTCCAGTAAATCAAATATCACATTGAATATAACATCGAAAATGTCGTAAACATGGTTTCACACAGTTATATTCAATCATTTAACCAAACCAACAAAGATTCATCATTTTTCAGATATCACACGTACATGCAAAAAAAGGACAGCTTTACATAGACATCAATTGGCACCCCCTTTTTTGAATTCGTTCTAAGTGGTTTACACTATTAAATAATAATCTTATATATATATATATATATATATATATTGTGTATATTTATTTTAAGTAAGTTCCTTTCGTATGGTTTGATAAGCTTAATCACATTATCGTTGAAAGACGAAAGGAAAATATTGACATGTTTGAATCCAATCTAAGCTTCCGGCTTACATAAGCCATTATCAAAGATGACAATTTTAATAAATCAAACAACACACATACGAAACCACAATAATGGCTCACCCTTGCTGTTTGAATAAGCTCAAAGTAACGACAAACTTATTTAAGAGCCAAGGAAGCGAAAAACGCGTCGTAGCTCGTGACGTCACGCATGACCACACGAGAGTGAAAACGAGAAGTATTAAGTATGGGAAGACACTGGTATAAACCAATGGCTTCTACTATAGATTATAGGCATTTAAGAATGTTTGTGGAGATTTGACATATGTCAATATGGTGTTTTCCTGTCGTCTTTCAACGATAATGTGATTAAGCTTACCAGACAATACGAAAGGAACTTAAAATAAATAGACAAAACTTGTCTATATTATTTAATGAAACATGCATTAATATATATATATATATATATATATATATATATATATATATATATATATATATATGCGTATCAAAATTCTGTAAGCACAAGCATGGCATAGCTTGTGAGGTTAGAACCCACTGTTATTTATAGCTATTTATTTACGGCCATATCAGATTGAAACACCGGTTCCCGTATGATCACCGAACTTAAGCAGTACCTCGATGGGTGATCACTTGAGAATATAGGCTTCAATGTGCAGGTGGTGTACTGGATAATGGCTCGAAATTGTTAATCGGAGAGCCGAGTTCCAATTTCCGTTGTGTTCGTTATAATCTAAAAAAATATTTTCTCGCTTTAAATAACCCGTAAAAGCTTGATAAGTCGAAGAAAACAAATCAACCAATGGATATTTAAAAAGGAAACAAGTTCGTTTACTGTCAAGAGACCTTTTTTTAAAAAAGACTTTCGGTCTCAAGGCCGGCAGACATTATGTATGCAACAAATGAAATCGGACTTCAGACTTTGGTTAGATTAAAAAAAATAAATTTGATGTCCAGAGATGTACTCTGGTTCAATTTATGTTTTTTTTTTAAATTTCCAGTGTATATAAACAAACTTAAAACTTTTTACGTTAGCCAACGATTATAATACATTTGTCTATAACAAGATTTACCCAAATAAGTTCACTTCAGCTAGAACAGGTTCTTTGGTTTGGTTTGTTTTGTTTTACGGCATATCAACACCTCAATGGGTCATTTAATGCCGACAATTTTTTTTTCCTGGTAATATTTTTGTTTTATCAAAAATCTATTTCTGTTAATATTTTTTTTCCTCAAAAACGTATAGCTGGTAATATTTTTTTTTCAAAAATGTATTGCTGGTAATATTTTATAATGCTTTTTACCTTAGTTTCAGGGTTAACTATTTACCCATAGCTGGGACCCTAACAGGTGCTACCACCCCGGGTCAAGGTGGACCTGGGAACACCAGCAATTAAGAGGTGGTTCCACACTAATCAAAACTTCCCGATCGGAAGCCCTGCTGTTGGACGTAGTTTATCGTCTTACCCAGGACGCGGATGCAGTTTATCGTCATACCCAGAAAGAAAGCAGGTTCTATTGTAAAAGAAAAACAAACAAACAAAAAGAAACGATATCTAAATTATCAGCAGAGCGTTTCAACCATTTTGTATGAAAATCGAGTCATTCTTCGTTAGACGAAATTCAGATCTTTTTCATCTAGGTACCACCACGGACCTCCTAACAAAACCCGAAAAAATACCTTCTTTGACGGTAAATTTTGGTTTTATTTGAGAAAAAATAGCCTAAAGCTAATCAGTATTAAAAGAAAATTCATAAAGAACTGTTAGGTAACCCTGAAATATTTGAGAAGGATATTAGAATAATCCAGAACTTATACTGGCAGCAAAACCACCTGCGTCGGGATAGAAAATGAATTCAATAAATATATAAAAAAAGGAAAGAATTCAAACAATAGATTGAGGCGATTCTTAGAGAGTTAGAAGGATAAATTATTGGCGGTCACAATCTTAACATAAGATATGCAGATGACAGTGTTGACAAACATAAAAAAAAGAAACAAGAACTCCTACAGAAAATAGTGAAAGAAAGTGAGAAGAAAGGACTAAACACCAAGAAGACAGAATGCGTGGTTGTTAGCAAAAAGCACATCCCAACATGTCAATTACAAATTGGAGATACCAAACTCAAACAGGCACAACAATTTAAATATCTGGGAAGTGTTTTAATAGAGAATGGAAAGTGTGACACTGAAATCCGAAGTCACATTGGGATAGCGAAAGATGTCTTCCAAAAGGCAAGCAAAAGTATAAAAAAATAGGAAAGGTTTCATCAGATACAAGAAAAGTTCATTAGAAACAAAGAAAAGAGAACTGAACTGTTACGTAATATCAGTCTTCCTATATGGCAGAGAATGCTAGACAATCTCCTTAGGGCACATCATGAAGAAAGAGGGCTTGGAAAATTTGACACTCATGAGACAGATTGAAGGCAAGAGGGTGTGAAAAAATAACGAATAACCTACCTAGCGAGCTTGAAAAAAAATGGTTAGCGAAACAGGGTTTAGGAGAAATATCAAAAGGATAAAATTTATCAATAGCTACAAAGGAGAGGAATTTGTGGGGGGCAATAAGGAAAAGAGTAAAAAAGAAAAGGAAAAAGAAAAAAGGAGGAAAAGGAAAAAAAGAAAAAGAGGAAAAAAAGAAAAAGTGGAAAAAAAAAGAAAAAGTGGGAAAAAAAGAAATACGGAACACCAGTAGTGCAACAATCAAAATATTGTTATTTATGTTTAAAAATAAATTATCTTTAACCTCATATAACGAATTAAGAACATAATTTTTTAATTCTATACAATTTGTTTTTATACATTAGAAGTATTTTTTGTAGTTAAATGATACTTTTGAGTTTTATACATTGCTTTTATTTTTTGCTATTTTCTCACTTGTCTGTTGTCATAAAACATTTAATTGTAACTAATGTGGTATTTTTTTTATAATTATTCTGAATTTAAAATTGTAGTATCATATATGAGTATTCAAGCAAAGGCGTTAATTCAGAAATATTTCCTTTTTGTACATCAATACAAAAAAATAATATAACGTTTGCTAAAATGAAAAACAAAATCCTTTAAAAAATGGTTCACACATGAAACGTACTTCCCGGATTTTATTAAAATTTCGTATCTTTTATCATTTCACCCCAAGCAAGGTGATAATGCCACGAAGACACATGGGATTACTAAGAGTGAAATAGAATGATAAGTCATTAGAACCGGAAACCTAATCCTAAACAGGAAACACCCCTGTTCAATAGACGAAGGAGGCGCGTAAACCGGGCGATAGACGAGCCTATCTACCCCCTTTTGTACTTGATAGTAATATTCAGATGAAAATTAAAAATTCGACAATATTTAACAAGGTACTGGTCTACTAGTGTGGGCTGGGCTAAGATGGGTATGACGTCACGGACGCTTGTCGTCTATACATTAACCTGAGCGTAATAATACGAAATATTTCGTTGCTTCTTTATCAAATGCGCACTCAGTGAACTGTATGTGGAAAATGCAGAAACGGAAATTCGAGAGCACATTGGGAATGCATTCGATAGTGAATTTAGGTGACGCCAACAATAGAGAAAAACACAGTGACGCCCTTGAATAGTAAATTTAGGTCCCCCTGAGGTTCATCATTTAAAGGGATAAATTGTTAGAGAGAGAAAAACAAAACAAAAACAAGCTTACATTTGATTGCTTAAGAAAATAAATTTGTTGTTTGAATCACCGAATTGTTCTTTCCTCGTGACAGCGAACGCTAGTTTGGGCGGGAAGATTTCGAATGTTTCTGTTACGCTACAATACACATTCCGGCACGGACTGCAGTCTTGGATTTGTACATAGTGAATAATATTAAAAATATATATATATATATAGAGAGAGAGAGAGAGAGAGAGAGACCAGAGAGAGAGAGACCAGAGAGAGAGAGACCAGAGAGAGAGAGACCAGAGAGAGAGAGACCAGAGAGAGAGAGACCAGAGAGAGAGAGGAGACGGAGGAGAGAGAGAGGAGACGGAGGAGAGAGAGAAGACAGAGAGAGAGAGAGAGGAGACGGAAGGGGAGACGGAAGGGGAGAAGGGGAGACGGAAGGGATGAGGAGGGGAGAGAGAGGGATGAGGAGGGGAGAGAGAGGGATGAGGAGGGGAGAGATATGAGAGGGAGAGAATCTTGGGAGAGAGATGAGGGGGAGAGAGAGAGAGGAGGGAGAGAGAGAAGGGAGAGAGAGTGACCGCAGAGAGGGGGAGAGAGAGTGACCGCAGAGAGGGAGAGAAAGAGGGAGTGAGTGCAGAGGAGAGACAGAAGGGATAGAGAGAGAGGAGAGACAGAAGGGATAGAGAGAGAGGAGAGACAGAAGGGATAGAGAGAGAGAGGAGAGACAGAAGGGAGAGAGAGAGAGAGGAGAGACAGAAGGGAGAGAGAGAGAGAGGAGAGACAGAAGGGAGAGAGAGAGAGAGGAGAGACAGAAGGGAGAGAGAGAGAGAGGAGAGACAGAAGGGAGAGAGAGAGAGAGGAGAGACAGAAGGGAGAGAGAGAGAGAGGAGAGACAGAAGGGAGAGAGAGAGAGAGGAGAGACAGAAGGGAGAGAGAGGAGAGACAGAAGGGAGAGAGAGGAGAGACAGAAGGGATAGAGAGAGGGGAGACAAGGGATAGAGAGAGGGGAGACAAGGGATAGAGAGAGGGGAGACAAGGGATAGAGAGAGGGGAGACAAGGGATAGAGAGAGAAAGAATATAGAGAGGGTAGAACCCTAATAAAACACGAATTTGCGATGTGACTTCTTATAAAACAAATTAAAATAAATCGATGAATCAAAAACAGATAGCTGGCAATGATACTGATCGGCCCAATAGCTCAGGCCATTCAAAGTATTTCAAACTCGACTTTGCGCTGTCGTATTGTTAGTTATTCGCTATGAATGGCGCTGTCTATGTATGTGGGGGATTAAATATTTCATTGATATCTGGTTGTGTGTTACCCCCCCCCCCCCGAAAAAACACAACAAAAAAACAAAACAAACATAAGAATTGTCGGTCTGGCCCACTTCCTAAAATATAACCAAACATCAGAATTTTGTAAGGTGATGATGAAACGGAGATGTGTTATGACTTGTGAGAAATTGAATCTTTCAAAATAAATGCATTAAACACGTGCGCATAAAATTTATTACGAGTGTAGTAGCAATGTTTTAAAATGCATTTTTACCATCTCTGGTTAGCTCCCTCACATTGTGGACGCTTGTTTACAAAAAAACATACCCCCCCCCCCAAAAAAAAACCACCATAGCTACAACGGATAAATTTACAAATTTAAAATAATTATAACATTCACAAAACTCCCTTCACAATTCACCCCTGAGGATGATCGCGAAGGAGATCGAAAGTACTTGGGTTAACAAAAAATACGGCGCTTGCCTTGAATTTCAACTTAACATCGAGAAGCTAATTAGAGAACTAGAAAAGGTTATTATAAAAATAAAGAGACATAATATATTATTTAATGAAACATACTTGAATGAAGATACGCTGCCTAAATATGCATTATATATACATATATTAGAATTTTTATCCGACATTATTATTGCTATAAACGATATATTGACATGTGGTTGAGTTGCTATCCTTGTTTTGTTTTTTTTGGTTTAAATTGAAAAGTCTTACTAACGAAAAATTGTGCCTCTAAAAGGATGCAGGTTCGATCCCGTCAAAGGCACAATTTTTCTTTAGTAGGACTTCTAAATTTAAACAGGTTGTTGTTAATTTTACTGTTAAATAAAATAAAAATTGTTTTACTGTTTAATAAATAAAAACAAGTGTACCCACGAAAATAACGTTTACAATAATAGAATATATATATCGGGTAAGTCAAAATTGTTAACATTAGTATAAGAGGAATCATTTATTCAGAGTTTACTGAACAGTCTTCACGTGTCCACCAGCACGACTGATGCAACCCCCCCCCCAAAAAAAAACAGCGATCAACAGTACAATTTAGTGCCTTGACACGCATTTCACGGGGAATGTTTGATAGTACACCTTTTATTCTGTTCTTGAGTTCTTCGATGTCTTTAACATTTTTTGCTATACACGCGATCCTTTATACCGTATAACCAGAAGTCACAGGATGTAATTGGTCGATATTTCTTTACAACTCCAACGGTGACTGCAAATGCTTACTTACAGGTGCTGCAAGAGTTTACCATTGATAACATACCCTTAAAAATAAAACGAGCAGGGTATTTCCAACAGGATGGTGCATCGTCTCATTTTGCCTGTACTGTTTGCACGTATCTTGGTCAAAGGTTCCCCAAATCGTTGGATAGGTCGCGGCGGACCGTTGGTATAGCCACCACACTTCCCTGATCTGACACCCTTAACTAATTAACATACACAAATATTTGTACTTCCACAAACATACCCACCTAAATGCTTAAAAAGAAATAAAGAAAAAAAATTCTTAAAGGAGAAAAAAAAAGCCACGCATCAATATAAACGGTTCTCATCTTACTCTAATGATTGGACACTTTTGTTTTTACACGATTTGGACAATTTTGCTGTTACACCCATTGGCCGAAATTTCTTTACAACTGCAACGGTGTCTGCAAATGCTTACTTGCAGATGCTGCAAGAGTTTGTGATTGATAACATACCTTTACAAATAAGACGAGCAGGGTATTTTCAACAGGATGGTGCATCGCCTCGTTTTGCCCGTACTGTTCGCGCTTGTCTCGATCAAAAGTTTTCCCAAATAGTTGGGTTGGTCGCGGCGGACCGTTGGTATATCCACCACACTCCCCTGATCTGAGACCCCGTGATTTCTGGTTATGGGGTATGATAAATGATCGTGTGTATAGCAAAAATGTTAGAGACATCGAAGATCTCAAGGAAAGAATCAAAGGTGTAATATCAAACATTCCACGTGAAATGTCTATCAAGGCACATAACTGTACTGTTGATCGCTGGGTTTTGTGCATCAATTGTACTGGTGGACGGGTGGAGACTGTTCAGTAAACTCTGAATAAATGATTCCTCTCATAACATAATTTTGACCCTGTATTTTTACCCTGTATATATAATTCGGGAAGAGAGAAAAATATACTTGTGTCTATACAGACAGGCAAAGCTCATCAAAAAGAAAAAAGAATTAATTTAATTAAGAGTAGCATGTTAATGAGTGTGCGTCACGTGGTTTGGTCAAATTAAGTGGTTAGTTTGTCAGCTGCCGTTTCCTTGGATGGGGAGACTGGACAAACGTCTTGTATCTACCGTATCTTATTGTTGAGTGAGAGAGAAGACAGTTATTTACATACTCTGCTGATTGTGGTGAAAGTGTCGGCAAGGCGTTAGTCACGTTCTAAACTAATGAACAAGGAGACGTAGGATAACGTGCCAAAAATGGAGTATTGCTGCCGTATCTGGGCTGGTGCCGCCTAGTCCTCACTGTCAAGTAGAGTTTAAAAGAGATTACTCGGTAATTGTGGTTGATGAGTTGTTATTTTCAACATTGCAACCCCTTTCCCCACAGACGAAAACATTGCTAGCCTCTTTCTATTTTTATGACAATTTTCAGACATTGGAACATTCCTTAGTTCCACCAGTTCAGACCTACACGGCTTGGACCCCTCATGCTCTAAACATAGCGTCAAATTCTCATTCCCTTCATATTCCTCTGATAAGGAGAAAGTTCCATGCAGATAGCTTATTCCCAAGAACTGTCACTTTGTGGAACAGACTGCGAAAGGGATCCTTCCCCGATCAATGCAATATTAATCTCTTCAAGGTCAATCGTTATCTATCCTACATATCCTCGTAATATGCATATTTTTCTTCTCTTTTTACGCCATTACAATAACCTCATTCAGTAACTACCTGGAGTGGTCTCGTATTGGGCGAACTATAGTATTAAAAAATAGAGATTATTTTTTTTTATTTCTCTTCAATGCGTAAACAGATTGAATACAATTTCGAACGCGCAAGTATGTAAGCAAAAATCAGACTTGTCAAGAATTTCTAATTTACAAAAAAAAACAAAGAAAAATATGAATTTCATTGAAGACGAGTGTCTCATTCATTACTGAGCCATTTTCTCAGTTCAGCTGTTCAATCGCCCGACATTTCAACATCCGTCAACAATACGACACAACAAACCAAACAAAGAAGTAGGTTACACGCCCAATATGGAATTCTCAATTGTCATTTCTTTCCTATCAAGACAATGTCAAAATTTTCAAAATAGAAATATTTATGATCTGGGTGGAGTAATTTTAAATACAATGTGGTATATCTTTTTTTTTTGCGAAGTTAAACAGCCTGTTCAGTTGTGTTTATGCTATACTGCCAAAAATTTCAGTGACCTTACAATCTACGAAAACCAAAGCTAAATTCTTTCCAAAATAGAAAAAAGAAGCACTACTTTATAAATCGATCATTTTAAAACATTTTGAAAATCAGTTTGTGAGTAATAGCTTCGTTAGGTTGAAATCTGCACAACGGTAAGAGCTAGACGCAATATTTAGGTTCAATCACAACAAAAATATTTACAAGAGGAGAGGAAATAACAATGAAAGTCCGTCTAAGGTTGGTATAAAAAAAAACTAAATCCAGACATTTTTTATTACAATGGTGTGCACTCTGTACAAAGCTCGAGGGCCCCTTGAGTAGAGTGATACAAATTAAGAGAAACTGCTTATGCAGATGTGTGTACAAGAGAACGATTAACTCTAGACTTGAACAGCTTTGTAGCGATCGGAGAAGCAACCTCTTGAGAGATAGTTCCACAGGGCAATGTTTCGTGGGAAGAAGCTGCTCCAGTGGAACTTAGATCTAACCAGGGGAATACGAAAGCCATGTGGGATTGCAGAACTGGTCTAACTTTGTACCAAATCCATGTATTTGTCAAGTTATGAGCCTTTCAAGTCAATCAAAATTCGCACGTTTTTAATCATTTACACACTTGTGCAAATTAATTGAAACAAAAAGAATTTTTCGTATTTTTCCAATGAAACAAGACCCGCTGCACATGTTAGTACTTCGTATGTCCATTCCACGAAGTCGTCCCTTGTAGACTGACCACAGATTCTCGATAGGATTAAAATCAAGAGAGTTTCCGAGCCAGTCAAAAGTACTTTGATCTGCTCACTGGTAAGGCTTGCCAGTGTGTTCGTGCCGCGTTACAATTTTCGTAGGCTTACTTGGAGTAACGTCCATTGTAGACAATGGCCGTAGGACAACTAATCGACAGTCGAGACAATAGTGTCTGGGCGTGATGAAAATCAGATGCAATCACGGATGACGCAATATTTTTCAGGGCCAAACAAATTTCATCATACACCCCGGAAATAGATTCAAATTACTGCACACCACAGCAAATGACCTAATCTGAGGAAAAACAGAAATCGACTACATTCTGTCACTCCAGTGGGTCTAAAACTGACCGTATGGTGAAAGAAAAGAAACTAAAGCGGTTGGTTGAATTAATTTTTACAAGGGTCTACTTTTAGATGGGAAATTCTGGATAGTTAATTTTTCTGCCTCCTTTTACTCCGAATGTTATTGGAATCCTGTTGAAGTGAATGTTATGAGTGAAAAATTTAACTTGACACTTTTACTAAGATGACATATCAAGGGGATAGCAAAATATGTCTAATTGTTTTATTTTGACTGAATTTTCTGTTGACCATATAACAGAAATTTCAGTCAATTGTGAATATGTCAATATTTAGCTGTCTTTAAGTCTCTGATCTTTAACTTCAAATAACATTAATAAGAAATACCAGAAGCATTAGTTCTCTCTCGTTTTTAGTGTAAGTTCCCAAATCTGAAAAAAAAATGGAAGGAAACTTTTTACGGGGAAAAATACATAATTCTTTTCATACTTTAAATTAATAATTATCCACTTTTGGAACGTATATGTCGGACATCAGATATCAGTTTTCGACATAAAATCCCTTGTATTTATCAGAAAAATCAGGATCTAAACATCTATTTCTTTGTCATTTTCTTTGAGTGCTGATTCCATTTTTGCCATCCCCCAAGAGACATCTCAACGGGTTACATGCAAAATTTAAGCTCTTATCGAGAAAACTGGTTCTCCACTGCAGACCAGATGTTCTAAATCTAACCACCCCAACATTTTAATTAATCAGGTGAAAGTTTTGTATTAAACTTCCTCTTAAGTAAAAATAACATTTCCTTAGCATTGTATAAAATTAATAGAATGCCCACCAACCTCTCCAGATCTTAATCCAATAGAAAACATGTGGTCCATCATTAAAAGACATGCCTATGAGAAAGAACGGTATTCAAGCATAACTTTCTCTGGAAAGCAAAGAAACCTATTGCAAATAATGCGCAGATTGGAAATGTAGAAAAGATAAAAATCACTGGTTGAAAATGATGAATGTTGAGACCATATTAATACGCAAAATAAGGCAAAAGTTTGGGACCATGATGCATTTCCTAAGAAAAATAGAAACCGCTTAAATTAAGATATTTTGTATAAATTTAAAGTGAAAGATAAGATTTCCGTAAGTACGGTGTATTTTCTTTTATTTTTTAGTCTTTCTCCAGGCTCTTATTACCAAAGATTTCAAATTTAGATTCGTCTGTTCTTAAGACATTTTGCTAAACTATGAATGTTTTCTTTGACCCCTATATTTTGTTTTGACCATTAACCTCTCAGTAGACTTTGAGATTATCAAAAGGCTTAAGGTCAAGAGAATTATGAAAAAAGAACAATATCATTTGATTTTGCAAAGACATGCTATACCATCTCGTTTACGTATAATTGGAAAAAGTTAATCTTTCAACAAAACAACGATCCAAAACAAACTTCTAAATAATACCAAAATTACCCTGATTAAAAGAAGAAAAGAAAAGAAAAAGATTATGGTATTTATGACTTCACTGCCTCAATCTCCGGACCTCTCTCCCATTGAATTCGTAAGGGATGAAGTGGATAGGAGAGTTTGAAGAGAATACCGTGAGAGTGAGCTTTTTCTTCAAAAACTGTTGGAAAGAATGGCAAGAATTTGTAAAGCAGTAAGGCAGGTGGTGGTTTTATTGACGAAAACAAAATATGACGCTGTTGTATGATAATTTGTTATAGTTAAGTGCTTATTTTTGTCAAAATAAAAGAAAAATACACTGTAGTTACTGAAATTATATCTTATAGAAAATACAAAAATTCTTATTTTAAGGTGTGTTTTAAGGAAATGTAGGTATCCCCAATTTTTGGCTTCTAGTGTAGATATATACAAATGAAAATGTTTAATTTACAAATTAGACACAATCTGAGCATAGCAACAATAAAAATATACTGCAATGAATGTTATATGAAAAAGAGAAGATTCATTTTTATTATAGAATCTTATAATCTTAGGATATTCTTAAGAAATGTCACCTTTTCTTTTAATAGGAAACACTTTAAGACTTCCATTGAGCATCTGTACATTTGTGCTTTCACACCAATATTTAATGGAATTTATGAATTGTTTATTTCTGAAGATGAACATAGATAACTGTTACCTCAGAAATCCTTTTTAAGTGCTTGAAGAATGCTTGAGAAAGACTTTTTTCTTTTTAAGCGTATCACCCCAAGCAAGGCTGGAGGCCACTATCACGCAAGGGGTTATAGAAGGGTTGGAGGAAGAGCAGATAGGAGTGGTAAAGGAGAGGATGTGGAGAAAGAGAAAGACAGTGGGTTGATCAAGGCAAGGGGGTTACAGAAGATTTGGAGCGAGAGCAGACAGCAATGAAAGATGAAAGGATGTGGAGAAAAGAAGTGGATAGATCAAGGCAACTGGAGATGTCGATTGACGCTACACTTAAACCGTTGGAGATTGTATTTGTCAGGGAAACAGTAATAGGGAAGGGAGTTCCCTAGGCGAGATGTGCGAGACATGAAGCTATTGGAGTAGAAGAGACATCTACATCTAACAGTTTCAACGGTGAAGGGGTTGGAACGGGATGCCAGCCTCGTAGGACGTTTAAATTCACGAGGCCTAGGGACAAGCGAAAGCAGCTCCTCGGAGCAATTGCCGTGAAAGTACTTGTAAAAAAGGCAGAGCGAGGCAACATCGCGTCTGTGAGAGAGCGACTGCAGACGAGATGACAGATCAGGGCCAATCACATTGCATATCCATCTCTGGATCTTATCAAGAACCCTGAGGTAAACAGCAGGGGACCCAGACGATATATGGCAGCAATACTCCATGCAAGGGCGAATGGTCGATTTATAGACTTGGAGGATCAATTCCGGGGAGAAAAATTTCCTGGCTCGGCACAGGGAACCAATTTTCCTTGCGGTGGATGATGCAACTGACTCGATGTATTTGTTCCATCTCAGATCAGCGGACAGAGAGGAGCCACAGAGAGGATCTCTCGAGAAGTTGGTCTTCAGACATTCTAATGGGATGCAGGGATGGATCCTTGTGGTCGTTAATAGAGAGCAGTTTTGTTTTAGAGGCGTTAAAGTTAACCATCCATTTCTCGCCCCAGTTCACAACCGATTGGAGGTCCTTTTCAATTTGAGCTGCCAGGTTAACTTTGTCAGCATCACTAGATTTGTGTTTGAGGCAGGAGTAAATTGTGGTGTCGTCAGCGTAGATGCCGACTTGGGAGTCTATGGCGCCAGGAAGGTCGTTTATAAATATGAGGAACAGAGTAGGGCCTAGGATGGAGCCTTGAGGAAAACCTGCGTTAGTGGGATAGGAGCTGGAGATGAATCCACTGAGAACGACCTTCAATTCTCGGTTTGACAGGAATGATTGTATTAGGTCAAACAATCGACCTGTGATACCATAAACCTGGAGCTTGCGAAGAAGGCCGACATGTCAAACTATATCAAATGCCTTGGAGATGTCAAGGGCCACGGCACGAGCTTCACCGTTATTATGGATAGCTTGGTAGACAAATTCAGTGATGGCCGTAAGCACATCGGCAGTAGATCGGGCAAAGCGGAAACCATACTGCTTGTCTGAGAGCATATCATGGGATATCAGATGATTAATCACTTCGGTGTTGATAATGGCCTCGAAGACTTTGCCGAAGAGGGGTAGGAGACTGATAGGACGGTAATTGGAAGGGTCGGAGGGGTCACCAGAGTTCTTAAAGACAGGAACAATGGTTGAGGACTTCCAGCAGTCAGGAAAACAGGACTCCTTGAGGCAGCGGTTGTATAATTTAGAGAGGACAGGCACCAGTTCAGGTGCGCATTTCTTCAGGACAATGGCTGGTATCCTGTCACCACCAGTAGCCTTGTGGTGATCTAAGTTAGAAATAATGCCCAATACCGACGACGAGGTTATGTGCAATCCGTCCAAGAGCGCCTCAGTTCTGGGAGGGCAATCAGGCAAGGGTACCCCGGAAGAGTCTAGCGTAGAATTGGAAGAAAACTTCCGAGCAAAGCATTCGGCCTTGTCGGCAGAGGTGGTCAGGACCTCAAACTGATTGAATAGGGGAGGAATGGATGGTTTGTTATTGTTCAGAACGCTCTTGCAGAGGCGCCAATAATCTTTGGAGCCAAATTTGCGGGATGCAATACGTTCCTTCATCCGAGCAGAAAATAGTGACTTGGAATCGTCGAGGATACGCTTACACTCGTTACGGGCAGAGGTAAATAGACGTCTATTGGAGTCGGACATATCACTACGAAAACGGTGGAAGAAGTGGTTCCTATGGGCAATGGCGGCTGAGCAAGCAGCTGTGAACCAGGGGGAGGAGCGCGGTTTGACCTTGAATTTCCTGGAGGGGATGAAAGCTTCGATTCCAGCTTTAACCCAGGAAGAGAACTCTGAAGCACAATCTTGAATGGGGAGCTTAAATACAGCATCCCAGGGGACATCGCGGAGGAAGTCACGAAACGAGCCCCAGTCAGCCCGTTGGTAGCAGAATGTGGTTCTGGTGGTAGGAAGCTCCTTGCAGGGGGTGCGGCTGAAGGAGATGCTAACAGACACTACAGCATGATCGGAGTTACCGATAGGACAGAGCTGCGTGGCACTACAAGACTCAAGGATGGAGGTAAAACACAGGTCGAGGAGTGAGGCCTTACAGTCACGGTTGTAAGCAAAGCGCGTGGGGAAATCGATTATCTGAGTGAGGGATTGAGAGACTGAAAAGTTGAGAGTGTGAATGCCTGCGAGGTCGGTAGTAGCGTTCTTAAGCCATTGGTTGTGATGGGCGTTAAAATCGCCAAACACAAATATGTGAGCGTACGGATGGACAGAGAGGGCCCTATCTATGCTGTCAGAAATGACATCGAGTATCCCACAGTCCTGAGAGGATGGAGAGCGGTATAGGAAGAAAAGATAGCTTACAGCATTGAGAAGAGATAGCCGGAGACACAAGTACGAATGATCCGGCGATTCGAGAGAGCACTCTCTAGCCAGATGGAGATGGTCCTTGACGTAGACACCCAGGCCATGCATGTAGGTTAGAGAGTCTTTTCTGAGGAGAGGAAGGTATCCAGGGATCGAGAGATCAGAGGAAGGGATAGAGGAGTCAAGATTAGTCTCACACAGGGCCAGTATATCCGGGTACTTAGCACCGAGGAAAGACTCAACGCTGCAGAAGTTGGTTCTAATGCCACGGATGTTGGAGAAGGAGATATTTAAAGGTTTAGGTGATTTTTGGAAGGCTGGTTTAGGTTTATATTTCTGTTTTTTGTAATTCATGTGGGTAATTGGTGTTGGAAAAAGAGAAGGCATGAGTTAAAGGAAGCCGACGGTTATCACCCATGACGCGGGCAGAGAGGGTGTTTGACACAGCCTGAATCATAATGTGGCCTCAGGGTTGCCCACCGGAGATGACTACAGGGACACCTATCCATGCGCGACATGGCACTACAGACACCCCGATATTATGCAACTGTTGATCAGAGCGGCCGCTCAAGACGCTACGCAAGAGTTAGGGCTCCTAACTACCAGTCGGAAACAGCAACCAGGGAACTGTCAACCGTGTACCCTCAGAATGAACAGGCAATGCCACAGACTGCAGGCATCACGGAAGAAACACAGCGGCTCCAGTACAGATGCCAGAGAGAGAGAGAGAGAGAGAGAGAGAGAGAGATCCGGGAACCCCTTCCTAAACACGAAACAAGGTTTGAGCCTCTAATCGTGTCCAATAGAGTGGGGAGGAGTGTAGACCGGGCGGTAGGAAAGCCTACCTGCTCCTAACTGCCATCTACTGTTTTTCAAAAACTGCTGAAACGAATGGCAAGAATTTGTAAAGCAGTAAGTAAGGCAGGTGGTGGTTTTATTGACGAAAACAAAATATGATGCTGTTGGATGAGAAATTTTTTTTTTTATAGTTAAGTTCTTATTTTTTGTCAAAATAAAAGTAAATGGACTGTAGTTACTAAAAAATGATCTTTTACTTAAAAAAATAGAAAAAAATATTTCACCTTAAGAGGTTTTCTTTCTTAAGAAATACAGGATGGTCCTAAACATTTCGCCTGTAGTCTACAGTATTATGGGATAGTGTATTAATCGAATATTTCAGTGGTTTTAGACTGCGAGTCATATGGATAATGTCTACTTTTTATTATTTTGTAACAACCATCTATGGATTTAGTTACTCCATGAATTCAAGCTTCATACGAAGCTGGCATCCCGTTCCCACTCTTTCACTGTTAAGTGTAGACGTCTCTTCTACTCCAATAGCTTCATATCTCGCACCTCGCACCTGTGGAACTCCCTTCCCTATTCCTGTTTCCCTGACAACTATAATCTCCAACTATTCAAATGTAAGGTTAATCGACATCTCCAGTTGCATTGATCTATTTACTATCCTTCTCCACATCCTTTCCTCTATCACTCCTATCTGCTCTTGCTCCAAATCCTCTGTAACCCCTTGCGTGCTAGTGGCTTTCAGCCTTGCCTGGGGTGAAAAGCTTAAAAAACCCAAAAAAAAACAAAAAAACAACTTTCCGTATAATGAAGTAGTATGACCCTAGAAACAAAATCCTTTTTTTTTTACAAGATTAAATCTTGTTTGTAAGTGAGAACCACTAGCCTAAAAATTATCTGCTTTTATCGAATCTGTGTTAGATTTTGAAAACTCACTGAGAGACATTTTTAGGTCACCAAAGTGTACACATTTTGACTTTAGTTCATCACATGACAATCAGTAACAAAAATCAAGATTTTTTTAGTTTTGGCGTCACCCTTTTTCAGGATAATTGAATAAACTTTCTCCAAACTGGCAACATCGATACTTTTGCTTTATTTGTTTAATTCCCAGCATACCCTTCCCATTAATTATACCCTTCTAAGAAAAAAAAACGTATTAAACATAGGTGTTAGGGGATGCTAACTTACTCGCCCTATAAAATACTATTGAATTACTTCCCTTGTCCACTAGTGAGAGCGCGGCACTTCTGAATTTAACATCGCGACAAGCTGAAACGCACGTGAAACTCATGGTTTAAATCCAAACAAATACTTGCTATTCTCAGGCAGCAAATGAATAAATGTTTTATTATGTGTTAAAATTCACTTGTCTGGTCATCAGTAAGAAGAAACGTCAAAGATGCGGGTTACAAAGTTGAGATGTCAACATCAAGTGAGTACAGAAGGTTAAATATCCGGGAAGTATTTTTACAGAGGATGGAAAATACGACACCAAAATCCGAACACACATTAAACTAACAAAAGAGGTATTTCAAAAGCTAAGTGCCGAGAAATAGAAACACGGAGAGAGAGAGAGAGAGAGAGAGAAAGAGAGAGGGGCAGAAACACGTGGAGAGAGAGAGAGGGGCAGAAACACGCGGAGAGAGAGAGAGACGGGCAGAAACACGCGGAGAGAGAGAGAGACGGGCAGAAACACGCGGAGAGAGAGAGAGACGGGCAGAAACACGCGGAGAGAGAGAGAGACGGGCAGAAACACGCGGAGAGAGAGAGAGACGGGCAGAAACACGCGGAGAGAGAGAGAGACGGGCAGAAACACGCGGAGAGAGAGAGACGGGCAGAAACACGCAGAGAGAGAGAGAGATGGGCAGAAACACGCAGAGAGAGAGAGAGAGAGAGACGGGCAGAAACACGCGGAGAGAAAGAGAGACGGGCAGAAACACGCAGAGAGAGAGAGAGAGACGGGCAGAAACACGCGGAGAGAGAGAGAGACGGGCAGAAACACGCGGAGAGAGAGAGAGAGAGACGGGCAGAAACACGCGGAGAGAGAGAGACGGGCAGAAACACGCGGAGAGAGAGAGACGGGCAGAAACACGCGGAGAGAGAGAGAGACGGGCAGAAACACGCGGAGAGAGAGAGAGAGAGAGACGGGCAGAAACACGCGGAGAGAGAGAGACGGGCAGAAACACGCGGAGAGAGAGAGACGGGCAGAAACACGCGGAGAGAGAGAGACGGGCAGAAACACGCGGAGAGAGAGAGACGGGCAGAAACACGCGGAGAGAGAGAGACGGGCAGAAACACGCGGAGAAAGAGAGAGACGGGTAGAAACACGCGGAGAGAGAGAGAGACGGGCATGAAACACGCGAACAAAGAGAGGCGGGCAGAAACACGCGAACAAAGAGAGATAAAACGCGGAGAGAGAGAGAGAGAGAGAGAGAGAGAGAGAGAGAGAGAGAGAGAGAGAGAATGCGACGTAAAAAGAAATAGAGACAAACATGGAGTGCTCGTAGAGTAGGTGGGTTAATTTCTTTGCTTCTCTTTCTATCAACAAAGCAATGTCCCCTTACCTCCGCAATTAAATCAGCAAGTAGCCAGCGGCTTGCAATCTGTTCTTTAACGATCGTTTACTCCTATCAACTTCCGCTTTGTCACGCACTTGTTAATTGGAATTCCACCAGCTGCAGATTAAACTATTTTTTTTCTTTTTAATTCTTGGATTGCAATCTTTCAACGACCTTTGCCCCGCGCCTTGACCGACATTTGACAACTCCGCCAAATAGAAAGATTATTATATCCTTACCATATCCTGATTTATTTTCTGTAGTTTTTTTCCCCTTCGATTTATTTAGAGATGTTTAGATTAAAAAGTAAACCCGAGTTACGAAAATACTTAGTAAGTACGTCCGTTACGCCCTGCCAATACCTCAGAAATAATTGATCGTAAGAAAAGACGAAAAAGACATCAGAGACGTTGTTTGATTTCAGTGAGAAAAAAAAACCCAGTGAAGACACGGGAGGTAATAGCCCTGTTACTAACAACAGCTGTTACAATTATTGGCAACCCTGAAAAGGACTGATGATATATTTGAGAATAAAAAAGAGGGTGGCTGTGTGAGCTTTTGAGCAATCGGGTGGTGGTGGCAAGAAACCGTTACTTCCGCACTCAAACTTTACAGGGGACAATAAGAAAAATGTTTCTTCGCATTTACTAAGGCTCGAAGGGATCGTCGACTTGCTATCATTAACCCATCCCCCATAAGATCAGAGTTATTGTTTTAATATATAGTACTTTAAAAAACAACGGGATCTCCTTGTCTATAGTAACCCCCATCTCCTGAAATCCAAAATTGTACAATAATCCCAAAGCACAAGAGTAATGACTATTATATAGGACCCTTCATGAGATCGCTAAAAACAGAGCATAGCATGATGAAAAAGACGCCAAACTTGACGATGATTATCTGTCAATTTTTCTGACTAAATGTTTTTAACGAAGATTTTGGGCGTGCTAGGAACGATTAAAAAATGTAAAAAAATAACTCCCAAAATACTTTGATCATTCCTCTTAATAATAACAAACATTTACACGATAAAGTTTTGTTTTCATCAAGTTTGGCGTTTTTTCGTCATGCTATGATCTTTTTAGCGATCTCATGAAGGTACCTATACTATTTATATACGAACTATTGTCCTTATCTTTGTTTAACTTTTAAAGTGATAAAAATCTGTCGAATAAGAATCCATTACTTCTTTTAAAATTATTTTGTTTACATTTGGATACGATATTGAATTAAAAAAAAAGTTACATTCCCCTTGTTTTATTTATCTATTCATTAAAGCATACAACGAGCAAGATTAAGAGGAATGAACCAAATTGCTAATCATTGATTTCTACGCTAAAGGAGTCAATATTTGCAGAGATTAATGTGTTACAAATACGTTTCGGTCGTTGTGTCCTCCGGACTTCGTCAGGTGTATGTCAATCCGAGTATCCTACAGGAAATTCGGAGCTGAATCGTTTACTTAATCTATGTGGGTAGACTGTTCTTATCCCATTGTTCATGTCTAGGGATATCTCGTATAGTTCTAGTTTCCACTGTGCCCATGCGCACACTGTCTGGAATTGAATTATTATGTCACCAACACTTTAAGCCATTAGGCTATTGTCCCGTGGGACAATTCTCTGTGAAGAAATTGGAGCCTTAAACCTAATCTGCCTGCTGATGAGTGCTTGCCAGCGAGAATACTTTCCTCATGTTCTCGAATATTAACAGATGGAAAAAATGTTGAGGATACTAAAACCTTTATAAAAGCTATGCATGTATAGAGAATATGATGAATTTAGCCTTGCTTGACAACCAGTCTAGGAGAAAAGCAACTGAATTCAAATCTTGAGGGCTTTTTGGTGACCCCATGGCACACTATGCGCGCCAGTTGTATGTTCAGCCCTGAAAAGTGTAGGCGGTTCTTCGTTTCTTTCACCACAAATAATCAAATCATATTTACTGTGTAGTCTGATTGTTCAGTTCTAGGAGAAGAACTGTCAGACCATCATCGGTCAAAGACAATGGGAGAGCCCAACAGCTATAACACACACATTGTTATGGTCAAAATCACTGGCTGACATCTCTACCCAAGAGGAAAAAAAAGGTATTTTTGTTCTAATATATCCTTCAAACGAAGGCACGGTGGAGTAATGGATAGCGGCTCCGAGAGCCGATTTCGAATTCCAGTCTGATCCATTACATTCACTGCTAATACCCTTGGGAAAGGGTATGAAACCTCTTCTTCCCCCCCAGCTATAAGTAAATTGCAGAACAGACTGAAACGGTCACAACCTTGGGTGGTAACCGGTCTAGAGAGGGTTGGACTCCGTCAGGCTATCTTGTTCAAGAAACACCACTTCTATTGCGGCTGCACTACACAGTGCCCCCAGGGTCACGGAATTCGCGACCATTCAACAATACGTACATCCCATTTGTATTCCGTTTAGATTGAAATGTTGAAATAGGTTTGAATCCAGCTATAAGTTTTCAGGATAAAAATTCATTTTTCACTGACTAGATTCAAAAGCAAAAAAGGGTTGCTTAAACTACAAAGTCTTCAAAGGTTTTGCTTAACATTCTTGAAAGAATCCGCTAAAGATTTGGCTTAAAAGGTCATTTAAGTAAATATATCCAAGTGACGTTAATTATTTAAGTAGGCGTATAGAGATACCAATAACTTGCAAGAAAGAATAATTGAGTGCAAAGAAACCCCAGAGAGGTCAATGGTTAGACATTAAGGAAATACAAAACTGTTAACTCTAAGAAATAAAACTGGTACGTTTCTTGGTTTCGGGCACGGTAAATATAGATAAGTGAAAATTAAAAGCCGAATGATTTATACTTTACATTGTTCCATACATTTTAAACATCCTATTATCAACGATTGTGCCTTCCTAAGTTTTATTTAACAACAGTCCAAAGAACAAGACATGCATTGATTTCAATGGACATCTCACTGGTTAGTGGAACTGTATGCGTAACTAAAATAGTTACACAGAACTCTGGGTACCTAACTAAGGATTTTGTAGCACATTAAACTTTAAATATTGACTCTTTTAACGTAGAGATTAATGATTGGCAAAAGGGTTCGTTCCTTGCAATTTTGCTAATTGTGTTTTAATGAAAAAAGAATTAAAAGAAGTCAATAATATTTTGGTCGCGAAGTGAAATGCAATGTTTTAAAAGGAATTATTCACTCTCTATATATATATGTATGTACATTGGCGTTACTACGACGATGCTAACAAAAAGACTTACATTTCATTCGGGTGAACATAGCTCAATATTTCAGCACTTAAAGGAACACTCATGTCCACACTCACAGATGAGACGGATATTAGATGAAAATATATTTATATTGCATAAAAACGATAACAAGGAAAAAATAAAAATACTTGAAGCCCTTTATATAAGAGAGTTAAAACCCAAATATATAAAGTCAACAAAGTCCTTAAATGCTTATGATTATATATAATGTGTGTGTGTGTATATATATATATATATATATATATATATATAACATTTTTATGTTTGACATTCTTTTTATAGATACAAGTATTTAAGTAAATGTTCTGTTTATAATAAACAGTATTAAATAACATTTACCGGCCTGAATGTCCGAGAAATTTTCATAGAAAATATTCGTCCTCCGAGAGGATTCGAACCTGTATCCTATACGGAACCGTCATATAGCCTGACGTGCCTTAACCGATTCGGCCACTGAGGATCGTTCGGTTGGCAAGGTCGAATTTACTGCTTATAAACTTCAATCTTCCATGAATCTCTCACGTACATTCATAACTGCTCATGGACGACGAATATTATCTATGAAAATTTCTCGGACATTCAGGTCGGTAAATGTTATTTAATACTGTTTATTATAAACAGAACATTTACTTAAATACTTGTATCTATAAAAATAATGTTAAACATAAAAATGTCTAAATAATTGTCGGACTTTGCCCATTTCATAATACACACACACGTATAAGCAAAAACAAAAATGTTACTTCCCTTATACTGGAAAAAGTCAAAAGAACACGTGAACTTTGAAATCTAGAACGCTGCATAAGCAGTCACGAACACACACAAAAAACACAACCAAAAACGAACATTTTAAATGTTTTAAATTCACAGAAACCCATATACATACTCACAGACAACTTAACCCTCCTGAAGATGGTCTCAGATGAGATTGAAAGTACTTGGGAAAATATTCGAAAGAAAATTGTCATTTTTCTTGCTCTTATTTTCTAAATCTACCAAAAAATTTAATCCGTGAACTTGAAAGATCCTTTCAAGAACGAAAACGAATAGACATGTCTAAATTATTTAAGTAAACCTATTTGAATGAAAATATGCTGCATATATATATATATATATATATATATATATATATATATATATATATATATATATATATATATATATATATATATATATTATAACGAAATAATGGATTTATTTATTTATTCGACAGATTTTTATCAAATTAAACGTTATTTTTAGTGGATATTCATATTTGAGTAAACGCTCGATTTTTTGTAAAACAGATTTCTCGAATATTTAGGTCAGTAGATGAAAATAAATAAATATATTGTTTCTTAAACAACAAAGATGAGGGCAATAATCCGAATGTAAATAGTGTAAATGATAATTATTTGTTTTTTATTATTATTACATTTATTTGTGTATGTGTGCATTCGTAGTGTGTTAATTTATTTAATTATTTGTTTTTTTTCCCTTGGGGGGGGGGGTTCTTATTTGCTTAATTAAAGTATTGGCTTTGTAAAAAGTATGTTAGACTGTCTCCGTTACCTTTTATATAATGCATATATTTGCATTTTTCATGGTGTTTTTTTACAAGCTTTTACTTTTCGATTTTTAACTAACGTAATAAAAATTTATTTTTGTGTCCACATTTTGAGAACTTTTAATCGTTTAATTATTAATTCGTGTTAGTCTCATAAGGCAATTAGAGTTATTTTCCCCTCCAATGTTTACAGTTTTGGGACATTTTTGTTGTAGGCTGATGTTTTCCTTAATTTCCATGATATGTTTTTTTTAAATCCAATTTGTTTTTGTTTTTTAATTACCCATATATGTTTAAAAAACATTTGCTGTTCGTGTATTTCGTTTTGTCCTCGGTCCTTCAGTTGTTCCTATCTGTATTTTTGCTTCGTTATTGTCTGAAATTACAGTCGATTGGCATATTATGTTTTTTTGCAAGCAATTTCTTTTTAAGGGATATTCCTTGACCTGCAATTACAGGTGGGTTACTTTTCTGCGTCATGTTCTCAGTGCAACTGTAACTGATTTTTATTGTGTTTCTGTTGAATATCTTGTGGAGAGTGCTTCATGAGGGGTTTGCGTACAAGTTTAATGAATATGTTCCGTACGTTTTTTTTATGTTGTTGCATGGTGGGTTGAACCAAACGATGTTGCTTTTCCTGTTGACTTTTTTGTACTGTGTGGTACGCATGTGAATATTGCCATAGATCCACCCTCCTTTAGGGCTATTTCATAGTCTTTTTTGGTTTCATGGAAGATAGTTTCATTGAAAGAATTTTCAGAAAATCTGCGGTTAATTGATTGTAGGACCTGCTTGATTATTATTGTCGGATTGTTGGTAGGTGTTCGTATGTAAATTGGTTTGTCGTTGGGTTTTCGATATGGTTAATTTGTACTTTAGGTTGAAGTGTAACATCAAGAAAATCTACTTCTTTTAGGTTTGTTTTTATGTCTATGTCGAATCGCATATTTTAAAATATTTTATGATTATTTGTCTGGTTTTGTCTCTTACTGTTAATTAAAATGATGAGAGTCATCTCTGTAGAGACCTATATCATTTTTATCGATTATTTTATTTCATGTAGTAAATGTCAGCTTATAAGCGAGCAGGTTTCTGTGACATCAAGGCTTCACATTGTAATGTCGAAAGTTCCTTCTTTCTTTATACACATGTTTTCGTGTAGCAATTTCCGGCAGTGTTTAATAACTTACTTCGTTTATTTTTATTTCTTCTTCAGCTGAGGAGATGACCTTATCTCGCATGGAATTGGTTATAGAAGGATAGGAATCTTATATTTAGTTGTATAAATTCGCAGTGTGTTTTTTGGCTGCTGAACCAGTCTATAGATGTTTTTAAGTTTTTCCACTGGTTTACTCCCAACTTCATCCTTAGTCCTAGATAATTTTATCTAGTATTATTTTACTTATATTACCTACTTCACATTTAGTTGAGTTTATGAGATTGTATAATGGTTTTGTTTTGAAGTTTTTCTTTGTGTGCATTGAATGCTTGTGATTTTGCGATGCACATTTATTTGGTCGTCTAAATCTAATGTTTCGACGATTTCATAATAAAATAAAATTAAATAAACATTAAGTAAATAAACAAATTAACAAGCTACGAATGTAGATAAACACTAGTGTAATAATACACTAGAATCCCTCATATCCGGACATGATTTTGATGTGTATGTTTGAACTATTTGGGTGATTTGTAACTGATTTGAAAATTCTGTTTTTCAGGGAATTTACTTTGGATAATTGCTTATGCTTATTTCATCCTAATGGCTTGTATTGGTGCAAAAGATGATGAGAATAAGAGGAAAAGAACAACTTTGGAATTGTCGCAAAAAGTGGAAATTTTAAACTAGACGTTGATGAAAGTTCATTGTAACTAATGGCTGAGTTCAACATAAGAAAGTCAACATTGTATGACATAAAATTTTCCAAAGAAACTATTCTCCAGCTTTCACACTGTCACAATGAATAAGGAAAAAAAAAAACATGATTATGATGAAACCTGGACTGAAACTGAAAGACTATTGAGAAGGTTGTCAGTTTTATGGAAAGAAAACCAGCATTCAACTATGATGATGGCAATAAGGCAAGCAGAGTTAAAGTGTTTTTCTTTTGAAACATTTCAAGAACAAAAGCAAAACGAAATGCGGAAAAAGTTGAGAATGACATTAGAAAAGAAAGAATCATCATGCAACAGCGATTAAAAAATCCCATTATTTGTTTTGCATACGTGGCATACTTAATTTAATGAATTTTAATTAACATTACATAATTTATTTCTTTTTCCTTAAAATTAATTCCGTTATATTTCACTCACCATTAGCTTATTTTGTTTACTATAAAACATTGAAAATAAATGTTAAATCTGATTTCAGTTCTTTTATTTTAATCCAAATATAACCCCTCATATCCGGACTTTGTAACCAGTTCCTCATATCCGGAATCCCTCATATACGGACGTTGTAACCAGTTCCTCATATCCGGAAGGCCTTCTTAGTCCGGTTGTCATAATAAACAAATAAGTAATCAATAATAAATAATGAGTAAAAGAAAAAGTTAAACAACACAATGAAATAGCTACAAATAACTGTATTCGGATCCACAATGATTTCTACTGAATAACTTACAAAATAATTTGAAACATAACCGTTACCGCCAACCCAATAACCGTCTTGCTACCCATAATGCACCATTGACCGACATATATAAATAGTCGAACCAAACCACAAAACACGGTCTGAAGATTGCATTTAAACATGAAACAGACTGTTACCGCTTGTTGTTAACCTCATTGTCACAAAAAATAAGTTTTGAAATAATAAATATGACAGATTATAAATAGATCCATTACACACACACACACACATATATATATATATGTAATCAATGTACCAACATACAAGTTGACAGAAGAGATTAATATATGGTTGCCAAACTTAAAAAATATTGAATGTCATACGATTGAAATCTTAATTTTTGAAAAAGAAGCTACCACTTCCGACGCTTCATACTGTAAGCTACCTACTGGTTTGGGTGTGAATGGGGGCGGGGAGGTGCGCTTCACGCTACGATTCTGTTATTGAGGGTGTTCCACACTCCAAGATACAATTCTGGAAGTGGCGGATGCCTTACACTAGTACTCCAGTTGCAGGGAGGTGCGCTTTTTACTGCAAGATACCATTCTGGGAGGGGGGGCGCTTCCTACAGCAAACTACAATTGCAAGAGGGTGAGAAGCGCTCCACATTGCAGGTAACGATTCCGGAAGTGGGGGGCGCTTCACACTGTGAGCTACGATTTCGGGAGGGGCTCGCTTCGCACTGCAAGCTACGATTCTAGAAATGGGTGGCTCACACAGCAAGCTACAATTTCGGGAACTTGAAGACAAGTAG
>OZ038491.1:37841067-37853567 GCA_964036315.1 Acanthosepion esculentum
CGCCTCTTTTTGCCAGGAAGGGTACTATAACCATCAGACGAACCAATCTAAATTTATAAAAATAAAATAAACATATTAGTCACCTGAAAGCAGGAAAATTGACCAGAAATAGTCATTTTATTTTAACATCACCGGAATTTTGCTTTTTAGTATTTAAAACTTTATCTTAATCATGATATCACGGGTATGATTCCTTCATTACAAGACTTTCATTCAACTTTATATATATATACATACACAAACTATTTTATTTTATGTATAGTAAATTGCTGATACTCGCTCAAGAGTGGACCGACAGGTCCGCCTACGGAAATCTGGAATCGGGATGCTGAAGATAACATCAACGAGCTGAATGACAAACTTTTCGCTATATTAATTCTCTCTCCCATATCAAGATATAACTTCCGTTAACAGATTTAACGTGTCAATGTCTAGATTTCAGCGAAAATTTAAATTTGAAACAATAGAAATGTTACATCTAACTCAATGCTGTCTCTCTACCCCCTACACTGCTCCCACTTCGTTAATTTCCTTATTATTGCCCGTCATAAATGTGTAAATTTATTTTCATTTTTTCATTTCAACATTTGGAAATAAATCTGATGATCCACTGTCCTTTAAAAGGGCTGTGGTGAAATAATTTATAATATGGAATCTTAAAGTAATCTGTTTTTATTTAAATTATTAGCTCTGATTTACATTGAGCTCTCAGGATTTTATCCTCCTTGGGTCTACCCATACGGATTACCTAGTTTTTCGTAAACTATATATATATATATATATTACAATTCGTTTTCTTACACTTTCATTCCGACCTGAAGCCGAGATCAACAGAAATCGGCGAAACGTATCGTTTATAAGCTTTTCCATTTTGATCACCACACACACACACACACACACACACACACATACATACATACACACATTAGTGGAATTGAGACTTTCCTGGTGCAGTCACCACTTCGCTGGCCTGGTTATGTTGTAAGGTGCGCTCTGTGGTGTTGAACAAACACAAATGTGCCTGAGCAAGCGTCTACAAGTAGACAAGCATCCTCGAATACGAGTGGCAAGCTATAGATAGAGTGTGTTTATGCATCTCTGTGAAATCTTAATCAGCAGTACAATAAATTAAACTAATGTCATATTTCCTCAACACTACCCCAAACACACTTCTCACCCTAACCTTCCAGTCGACGAATCAAAGCTGCCATTTTATTTGATTTTCGCCGAATTTAAGGTCGGGATAAATTTAATTTGCCCTTTCCCAAAAGATACATTCGGCCAAAAAATCGTACGGAAAAAATTATTTAAAATGAACATTTGGAAGCAATTAGAAATAAAAATGTGTTCTTTGAAAAAAAAGGGCATACAAGTCATTAGAGATTTTTAAAAGATTTATAAAATTAAACTAAGGAATACATTGCCTGTTAAGTATGTCTCCAACTTCGATCAGGCTCAGACCTACTCAGCCCGACTAGCCACATTAATTTTATTTCATTGTTTGTTTTTTTTTCCTTCGCTATTATGAACAACATCAACAAAATGTATTTCAGTCAATATTTTGAGGCACGGAGTTAAAACAATTAATTTTAGATCCGGCTGAATTCAAAAATGAAAACTATACATTACGAAATGTTTTTGTTGCTTTGAAAGAGATATACTTGAATGTCGATTCACTCAGGCTAAGCTCGACCGCTGGAGTGGCCACTGATATATATATTTATTATACGAGGGAAGATGAGAGTAGAGTACTGATAAGAGGGAAACATCGAGCAGCTTACCTAATGAGTGTGTGTATTGATGACAGGGCAAAGGCAAGATGAGATGATAAAGTCAAACGTAGGTTACACCTATAAAGAACAGGTAATCGTAGTGTGTAATGATCAATCATATCTTCGATCTGAACATAAAATAATTATCGACGTAATCCTTGAAATTTTTAACGTGATATCTCCGGTTGTATAAACAGCTTTATATATAAAACTCATTGCCGAAAGAGTTACAGCTTGTAGGATAATATGAATAAAATTTCAAATAATTTTTTTTTATATTTTCAAATTTGAAATATAAAACGAACGAGAATCGACATTTACACGGCGAGAAGAGTTGTACGAATGTACACATCAAACGGGTAGTAAATTAGAAATTTAATTTTATTTATAGACTGCGATTATATCTTCACATTTTTTTTTAATGCAAAAAGCATTAAAGAAGTATATTTTAAAGCTTTTTGCTTCCGTAGTTTCGCCCTTGTGCCACATCTTTTTAAAATCATTCCACCCCAAGCAAAGCAATAAAGCCACTAAGACACAAAGGGTTACTGAGTGTTAGAGAAGATGAGAAAAACTACTATTAAGGCGAGAGAGGGCAATAAAAGAACAAGAATTAAAACAGTAGATAACGATTGACATTGCATTTAATGTTTTGAAGATCAAAGATGACAGGGAAGCAAGAAGCCGGAAGAGATTTCCACAAGTGAAAAATGTGACAGAAGAAACTATTAGCATAGAAATTGCTACACATTTCAACTGTAAAATCATGAGACCTAGCCGCCAATCTAGTACTGCGCTTAAATTCATAAAGTCTAGTTACCCTAGCGTAAAGTTCATAAGAACAATTACAATGAAAACATTTATAGAAGAGGCACAAGAAAGTTACGTTATGGCAGTGGGAAAGGAATTGAAGTTGAGATGTCAGATCAGGTCCGATAATATTGCAGATCCCTCTTTGGATTTATCAAGAATCTCTAGATATATATCGAAATCACCAGCCCAGATATAACAAATGACAATATCTGGTATTTGTTACAAAATAGAAAGCGGAAATTTCCAATGTAACTTTTCAAAGTCTCCAAGCTTTCCCGGCTTGAAAATATTAGCGTAACACAATCTATTTGGTAAAATAAAGAATAAAAAATAAAATTCTTCTATTGTACCAATTCTGGAAGTGATGAGCGATCTGTTTTTAAAAATGAGCATCCAAAATTTTCGCTTTTTAACTGGGCTTGGACACAGACCTCTGATGAAAACATCACTTACCCGGCAAGCAGGCAAACACATCTAGCTCCCAGTAACAAAAAATAACGGTAATGAAGAGGAGACTGGAGGCAACAAAGATGTGGTTCTACAGAAGGATGCTGAGAATACTATGGACGGAGCATTTAAGTTATAAGGAAAATGGAAACAAAAAGGACAATTATACTTAGAATCAGAAAGAGACGGTTGAAATTTCTAGGACATAAGGAAAGTGGGCTAGGAGAGTTTGGCACACACAAGAACAATTGAGGGAAAGAGAGAGACAAAGGAAAGTGAATTACGTATATAAAGAGTTTGTGTAAATGGATGACAGAACAGTAATTGGGAGGGATAGCAAAAAGACAAAGCTTACTAAGGTCTGTAAAGGATAGGAAGTTATGGAGAGCCATTATCGCTACATGGAAGACTAAAAAGCCATAAGTTAGAATTTACAAATTTAACTTACCTGCGAAAAAGGTAAATTGCAATCTTGGCGAAACGACAAAGAATGACTATTACTCGTATCTTTCAGATAGGATATATCTGGATCCGAACCTCGACCCCCAGAATAAAGGTTTTTCAATTTAGACTGGTGCTGCTGCTGCTGAGCGAGCATCCAGTGCAGCGATGGGGTCACATTTGGTTCGATCGACACACCCGAATCTTTGTCAACTTCGCTAAGGTCGCTGGTGGATTTGAACCTCTGAGACTCCCTAAACGAATCTTCCTCGGTCTCTATCTTTTTGCGTTGCTTTTCAGGTGGGATCGCCTTGAAGGCTGAGAAGTCGGCCGGCCCTCGTAAGGAAAGGGATCTTGGTTTTTCTGGAACGGGTGGCGGGGTTCTTTTTTTCTGGCCATCCTTGCATATTTGTTTCCGGCTGGCTTTTGTCTCCTCCAACCGTTGGATTCTCTGCTTTACAGATACTAGACATTCTTGTTCTTCGTCAGTTTCAGATGCTACGGCATCCTGCCTCGTTGAACTTTCTGCAAGAAACAAAAACACAGAACTAAGAACTATATGTCCAACAATAGCATATATTTATATTCGGATTACATTCCTAATCTTTTTATTGTTATCACATCATTTTGACCGTTCTGCCTTCCAGCCTTCAGCAAGTGTCTATCGATCCGGGTAATTCTAGACTGAACTGTAGATTACTCGGATCAATACACTAAGGAGTAGTAGGCCTAGCATAGAAATAAATACAATATAGAAGCAACTAATAAAGAAAGACAAATAACAGCAAGTCTTCAACTGCAGCAATCAAAACATAAGCAGCAGCAGTAATAATCAGCAGTCAGGTTAGATTTAAGGCTCACAACAGACAATTGTCCTACCCGACGATAGCCTCGTGTATTAAACCGTTGGTTTCTGAATTTGGTGACATAATAATTTTGAGTTCAATACCTGAGCCAGGTAGGGTGTACTTGTACTAGGCGAGCAATAACTGAACAGAACTAAAAATAAGATTAGATATCCCTAGACTGGCGTGAGAACATTTAAATAATGGGTTTAGTTCAGAATTCCCTGTAGATTACCCGGATCAATATATACCTGAAGATGACTGAAGGGTTCAACGATCAAAACGTTGTGATAACAACAAAGATGAGGATAATAGTGTAAATAATGATAACTCATCATCCCAGAAATGAAGACAGAAAATAACAGATGGTCACAAAATTTAAAACGGCACCAGATATATGCACAATTTTTAGGAAAGCTAAGAAAGTTAGTATTGCAATTTTCCAAGTGACAGACTTGAATCAACAAACAAACAAAAAAAAAAAAAAAAAAAAAAAAAAAAATCAACATTTGAAATCTTGGCTTTTCGTTAGGTTCGAACACAGCACTACTTAAATAGATTGGTCCACTCGTAAAAAGAAAAGAAAAAAAAGAGGAAATACTTTTTGTAGATTAGCATTCTTTAGGCCGCGGCATTTGTCAGAATCGAAAAATACTGTTTTTTTTTTTTATCATTTAGAAGGGGTGGGTGGTTTATAATATCGATAAAGTATAAAATCTGTCCCTCTTTTTTACAGAGTTATCTGCACTTAGATTTATATATAAATGTCAAGTTTAAAACTTTGCTTTCGTCACTATTGTCCGAGTACGAAAACAGACTTTTTTTTTTATTTTCCAAAAATAAGAAAAACAAACATATACACGTTTTTATGTGTTAAGAAAATATTAAAACAAGGAATTCTTACCAAAATCATTAATGTATTCATTTTTAACATTTTTCTTTAAAAAAAATAAAAATTGCATAAATTAACAAATGACGTAAGCACATTTTCAAGTGACGCCATTTGTAAATTAAGAAAAAAATTAAATAAAAATCAATATTTTTGATTATGACAAACGTCGTGGCATGAGGAAGGGCTAAAGAATGTACAACATTTTGCCCGTATTTTTTTTTTTTTTTAAATCAACGGACTCATCTATTAAAGACGACTCTCTAAGACAAACCCTGGGCACCAGTGGAGAACACGCAACTATCTTGTGCGAAGCAGGACCTAAATGTTTATTTTTAATTTACTTCTGCACAAAGCCAAATGGGGGTGGGGAGTTAACTAGTTTTACAAAGATATTTGCTTCGTCAAACTTCTCAGTAGAGATGGACTTACAGCCATATGTTGAAACACCGGTTCCCGTACGATCACCGAAGTCAAGCAACGTTAAGCTTGGACAGTACCTAGATGGGTGACCACTTGGAAATACCAAGTGCTGTAAGCTTGGATGTTCTAGCGGTGTAACGAATAATGGCTAGGAATTGATAATCAGAGAGCCGAGTTCCAATTCCAGTCGGATTCGTTATATTCATTTAAGCGCAAATCCGCTTGGGAAAGGCATGAATCCACTTCTCCCCGCAGCTATGGGTTAATTAGTAAGATTTGTATCAGTAAATCATTATTATCTCCTCCCAAAATTCTTACAATCTAAAAGATATTTTCTGGCTTTAAATAACCTTCAAAAGGTAGATAATCCGTAAAAAAGAAACAAATCAATCAATCGGCTAGTGAATTTTCCGGTTCTTTTCGGGAGCATTCATGTAAAACCATTTACGTGGTTACCGGGTGTATCCAGTAACTAAATAGGATTAGAGAATGACAAGCCAAAAATTGGGAGAGTAAAAACAAAGACGATATTGTATAAAAAAGAAATGTCCAAATAATGATTGGAATAAGGATAGCCGTTTCCATACAAGAAACATTCGGCATTTAAAACTTTATCTCGAAAAACTGTCTCGCAGTTTAGTTGAACATGACCTACAAGCAAGAGCACCTGCAATGAAGCCACTGATCAACTCCAAGAATAAAAATTGTCGTCTTAACTTTGCAACCGAACATGTGTTGTGGTCTCAAGAAAAATGGCAAACGGTGCATTTCAGTGATGAATCTAAGTTTATGTTATTTGGCTCAGATGGGAAAAGGTACGTTCGTCGAAAAGTAGGTGAAAAATTGTCTCATAAATACCTTAAGACTAGTGTTAAATTCGGTGGAGAAAGTGTCATGGTTTGGGGGATGATATCTGGAGATGGTATGGGCCCTTTGGTGCGATTACATGGAAAGGTAAACGGTTGAAAAAATAACAAAATAATAAAAATTTAGTGTGAAGCCCTTTAGCTTCAATCACACTTTGACATCTTCGACTGTATGAGGAAATTAAATTTTCAATTTCTTGCTGGGTGATCTTATTCCATTCTTCCTGAAGGGCATTCTATAATTGCTCGGTTGTTTTAGGATTCTGGTTTTCGAACGTTCTCCTGGAATATTCCACACATTTTCAATAGGATTGAGATCTGGGCTTTGAGCAGGCCAATCCATAACAATAACCTTTTCAGCCTTGAGGAAGTTTATGACCACATTAGCCTTGTGACATGGAGCATTGTTCTGCATGAATTCTGCGAACACCCTCAGCGGCTTTGAGCCCCGGTTTAAAATACCGTCTCAAAATCACCGAAATTATCATCAGCATCAACAACGGGAGCATCAATAGTAGCAGCAACGTCATCAACAACAACAATATCATCATCAACAACAGCAGCAGCAAATTCAAAATTTTAGAAAAGTATTGAGAACTTCACTCGACAAACATCATCATCTAGGTTTTACTTTATCACCAAGACTCTCAAGTCGATATGCTGCAAAAAAGTTGACAGATATTGACTATGCAGATAACTTAGCTATCACTGCAGACACCATTACCAATGCCACAGTTCTCCTACATCATCTAGAAAATTTGGTCAATGATGTTGGATTCTATGTCAACGCTTCTAAAACTGAATTCATAGGCTTCAACCAACAAGGCTCAAAACAAACTGTCTCAGGTTAATCAATCTGTCGAATATTTTACATACTTAGAAAGCGAGATAAATTCTACTGAAAAGGATCATATTAGCATAGCTAAAGCATGGGCCTCCTTGAATAAAATGGCTGTAATCTAGAAATCTGATCTATCAGACAACCACAAACGGAGATTCTTTCGAGCCACTGTAGAGACGGTGTTAACATATAGTGCCACTGCTTGGACATTAACTAAATCACAAGAATCTAAGCTTAATGGAACCTACACTCGGATGCTGAGAGCTATACTTAAAATCTCTTTGAAACATCATCCAACTAAATCACAGCTCCACTCACCCAAAAAATATTTAAAAAATCTTACGCGAACGCAGAATGCGCTTTGCAGGACACTGCTTGCGAGCAAAACAAGAACTCGCGAGTGATCTACTGCACTAGAGACCTAGTCATTGAGCAAGACGCATTGGTTGCCCAATAACCACCTACATTATTGCATTCAAGTTCTGTAAATAAATAAACCACTCCCTCTTAAATGATATGGTAATACCGTAATGGGATGGTAAGTTATGCTTATCTTCACCAGCCATGTAAAAAATGCTTTCTATATGTCTAAACATTATTTTTTAACAATTCGGGTATTTATTGGAGTTCGAACTTTAACTACTGGGGGGGAGTATATTTACCCCAGCCTCCCCACTGAGACACCGGTGACACAAAGTCAGTTTTTAACGTGGGAAACCTGAGCGCGTACACTCAGATCAAGAACAAAAATTCACCAAGCCCCCGCAACTGTCGGTTGCGCTGGCCTCGGTGCGATCAGCGATCCTTTTCTCTTGTGCAATTAGCCGGTGCAGCCATGGAGGTACCCAGGGATGGGTACCTCACAGTGTGATTTTCCTCAGTTGCGCCTCTGTTTTCCGACGGAGCCGCAATCGAGTCGCACTCTGTCCGAAGACAGAAACACAACTGAAAGATCTGTCTATATTTCTGAGATGAGGTATTGTCCTCATCTTTGTCGCCTGTCACAGTGGATAAAGGCGTTAGTTAAATCCATTGACAGGACCCAAAGAGTGTGAGTTCAATACCTGGTTAAGTCAGTGGAGATCTTGGAGAGGGGAATTAGCAGGAGATAACCGACAACTGACATCCATTAAACATGGCACGTAGAACTAGAACAGTCTACCCCAGTGAGCGAAATAAAGGGTTCAGTTCGACCTTCCAACCACCTGAAGAAGGTCAGAGCGTACAACGGCCGAAACGTTGTAATAAATATGGCGACAAAGATGAGGACAATAGTCCGAATAATGTAAATAGTGTACATAATGCAACATCTCAGATATATATATATATATATATATATATATATATATATATATATAGGGCAGCATATTTATATTATAAAGATAATCATACAATTAATCAAACTGAGAGATGATAAATAAAACCTAACCGGCCTGTGACAGGTAAGTATTAACTACTGGCGGGGTGGGGGGAGTAGGAGGCTCAAAACCCTCAGTCGCAAAACAGACTCTTGACATCGCACTTGTTTACACGATACCAGCTGCAGTCAACCAAAGTTTGACCTATCTGCATAAAAACTAAAACTAAAAGTAAGAATCAGACAAGTGGATTTTTCTTGCAAGGCATGTCAATGGAAAATGAAGTTGGTTCGCCGAGTACATCGCTTCAAATAACACTAGACAATATCAGTTTATATGGTACAAGAGGGGGAAAATGCCTGACCTGACCGCATTTTGTATTAAAATAATGAAGAAAATAAACTCGTGAGCCGACCAAGCATAGAAATGAATACAATATGGGAACCAGTAATAAGGAGTGCCAGAGAAAAGCGATAATTACAACAAAAATTGCAATATGAGCTCTGGTAAAAAACATGCAATGATAACAGCAAAAAAAAGCAATATGAGCACTGGTAAAGAATGGTTGCTGAAGACATTAGGTTTATAATTCCCAGAAAGTCATACACAGATGACCTCAAGGACACATGGCACAGTGGATAAAGGCGTTGGTTAGATCCGGTGACAGGACCCAAAGAGTGTGAGTTAAGGCAGTGGAGAACTTTCAGAAGGGAATTAACAGGAGATAACTGACATCCTGAAATGAGGGTGATTCGACTTCGAGGAGATGGTATGGCGAGTCCTAACGGTAAAGGTCTGAACTGGTGGAAGTAAAGAATAGTTAATCTGAACATTTTGCCATCGACAGAGTCGTGAGATGTTTGTAACGTTGCACCTATAAGAAAGAGGCTGCAGCATGGGCATTGAGACTTTCACCCACAAGACCAGATATTATCATTGATTGATTGATAGACTGATTCGTTTTTTACGCTTTAGCAGCACTCTGAAGGTTATTTAAAGCCAGAAAATATTTTTAGTTTGCAAGAATTTAATACGTGGCACGTGGAACTGGAACAGTCTACCCCGGTGAGCATAATAAAGGGTTCAGTTCGACATTCCAACCACCTGAAGAAGGCCGAAACGTTGTGATAAACATGGCGACAAAGATGAGGACAATAGTCCGAATAATGTAAATAGTGAAGAAAATGAACCTGGACAACAATGTGACGCGTTTTTTTTTTTTTAGATGTTGAGGATGCCATCGGCAAAGAACGTGACAAATGAGAAAGTTCTAAAGAGAAGAGGAGGTACAAATAAACTGTAGATAAAAATCTTAAGGGGATGGCTGAAGATATTCTTGGACAAACAATGAGAAAAGGCGGCGTAGAAAATTTAAAATTCACAGGACACATCGAATACAAGAGAGACGAACGAGTGTAATGTATTGGAAAGTTTGAGCAAAATGATGCTGAAACAAGAAACAGGAATATAGAGATCATTAAAGAAAAAATTATGGTGAACAAAAAAAGAGAGCCATGATCGGCTACGTTCTGAAGAGACGCGGCATATATGAGTGAGTGAATGGAGGTGGGAGGATACCACGTGACGTGTTTAGTCCCGCGAAAGGACTTTAACTAGCATTATCCATCGATGTTGGGTAACTTTTGATGAAAATAATTTACTTTTGAAGACAGAATGGTATTTTATTGAAGAGTTAACATGGAGGGTGGAATATATTTAAAATTTTTATGGGTATGTCTTGTTTGACCAATCAAAAGACATATCAAAGCTAAAGCAGAAAAGTGAAAAATATAGGTTAGAGATGGGGGGGGGGTGTTATTCATACTTGAATAGGTGAACTATCATTTTCATACATGTTACCATTACGTCCGGTTAATATCATTTTGAAATAATAATAATAATAATAATATATATATATATATATATATATATATATATACAATAGGTTAATTTTGTGATTTTATTTATTTATTTTTTTAAATTATTTTTGTATATACTTTAGAACTATCTTAAAGGGGACTCTAGTATCATTAAAACTTTTTTAAATATATTATTTTGATCCTAAAATACGATACAATTACAATGGGTCATAAGACATGGCAATATTAAAATTAAAAATCAAGGAATTAAATATTGTATGTACCATGATATATAATAAAATAATGGATATATAATTGTAATTTTATATATAACTATATTTTAAAGTAAACATTATACAATGCCTACATATTACAGTTAGTTCATTCAGCTGATTTAATAGATTATTTTTAGGCAACTTAAACACACACTAACAGATTGAAAAATTGGAATGCTCTATCTTTGAAAGAATTTCTTCATAGTTTTTTTTTTTCATTTTAGAAATGGGCGGAGAATTAACCAAGAAATTCTTTCGATGAATGAAACGTGTCATGTAGAGTTTCCCAGTTTTTCATTCAGTGAATATATATATATATATAGGGCGAGATCTTATAATAAATGCATAGATAATATTCGATAAAATAAAACTTGAACAGTATGTTTTTTTTCTTCCTTCCATTTTATTTATTTATTTATTTATTTTTAAAAAGACATCTCTAAGGGTAAAAAGAGTCTTTGAAGATTGGTAAACGGTGCGAAGGAAGAGAAGCGGTTGGTTTGTAAAGATTCTTACTATTTTTAGTCTCAACACGCTCCAGTGAAGTTCTCACTGATGACACTTGTAACAGATGAAAACTTTTTTTTATTTAATCAGACCCTTCTTATATAACATCAGTCAGTTCTTTTTCGGTGTGAAGAGGCAGACGTCGACAAGGATGCAGGGGGGTAACGGTTGCAATAATAATGATAAGTCGAGCCGAGTAGGCGATGAGCGGGACAAAAAAAAACCAAAAAAAAAAAACCCTAAAAAACCCGAAAACCTAACTTACACCAAGCAAAGAGGTTTTGGTGAGGAAAAAAAAATTCAGCTGGTTGGCAGAAAATTACAAAAATCAACTAAAACCAAAAACAACTGACAATTTGTCTTAACTGGACTGACTGACGCTAAATTTTTCTGCCCAGTTTTACTAAGGGTTAATTTTCATTTATCGTAATAGTAATTTTCCAAGCGTATCTCAGATGTGGCACAAGGCCGAAAGTATGGGGCACCCAGTGAGGATCGAACTCGCTACTCAGTCGTAATTGTTCTAGCGAGACAAGCTTGCTAACCATTACACCACCTCGAGGTGTCCTAGTGATTTTCCAAGCGTAGCTTGGATGTGGCACAAGGCCGAAAGTAAGAGGAACCCAGTGAGGATCAAATTCACTACTAACTCGTAATTGTTCTAGCGAGACAAGCTTGCTAACCATTACACCACCTCGAGCGCCCGTACCACCTCGCGGCGCCCATACCACCTCGCGGCGCCCAAACCACCTCGAGGTGCCCTATTTATCGTAATATGGTAACTTATGACGCTTAAGCTAATACTCAGTTTCCGCTCCGTTTTTCTGACCAGATCCCTACACATAATGTGAATATTAACTGCCCCCTTATAAGGAAATATTTGGCATTCATAGACCGAGCAGTAACTGTTCCGTTCGGTTGAAATTTTCGCTAGAAATTTTTTCTTAAAACAAATTTTCAGGAAAAACAAATTTGAAGTCCATTGTTCTTGCTCTTTGCAATCTTGATGAGGGTTTCCCGAACCTTTTGTTTGAAGTAGCGTGTAATGTCAACGTCTTGATTATGTCATTAAACATTTGAGCCCCGGCCACAGCTTTACCGGTGGCACAGAAGAATGACAATACCCAGCCACCGATTGAACGGTGGGTAAACACTTGCAACTAT
>OZ038491.1:37868567-37873567 GCA_964036315.1 Acanthosepion esculentum
TTTAGAAGATACGCCGACTAAGTCCTTACGTTTAAAACAGAAGACGTCGCAGTTTCACCTGACTTAAAAGAAATTTATTGAATATAACCAAGAAAGTAGCAACTTTTTCAGCAGTTAATTTCAAAGTAAAAAACTGTATCAATTAAAATTAAAAAAAAGAAAAAAAAATCAAATAAGGAAACGAATATTTGAAAATTAAATAATAAGTTTCTCACTTTTTCGAAAGAAATTGAAAACAAATTTTATCGAGCAAAAACAAGCAAAAAGATTTAAAAAAAAAAAAAAGAGATGAAAATAAATTACCGAAAAAAAAAAAATCAAAGCAAAAAACAAAAAAAAAAAATAATCGTTTTCCTACCTGAATTCGACAACATAAATGTCAATAAAATAATAGTACACAATTCGTCACAAACCGGTTGCGAAGCAGTTACTTGAAAAGATAGAAATTTTAGCAAAGCAACACAAAGTGGTGGTAGCGGGATCAGGGCTGAGGGGGGTCCCCGTTGACGTAAAGAAAAAAAAAAATGAAAGAGACCTTGGAAGGATGGGCGAAGAGAGACGTTGGATAAAAGATAAAAACAGAGAGAGGAGAGGAAAAAAAGGAAGTGTGTGTGTGTGTGTGAAGGAAGCTGACAGTGGAATTTCAGTGAAGTGTGGTTGGAGGAGGGGACGCACAACGGTCAAGTGGGAGGGGTTTCCGAAATGGTGCCGGGTTATTGAAAAGAGAGGAGGAAAGGAAAGTGTTGATAAAAAAAGTTAATTTTTTTTTTGTCTATATGTTTAGGGGGAGAAACAGAGGATGCCACGCGATGTGGCAAGAACTAAAGAGAAGTCCCATTCCAGAAATAACTTCATTCTCTGTCCGCTTGTCTGTCTGTGCGTCTTCGGGTTCGTGCTCCAACCGCAAGAAAATAACCAACTGCCATTTACGACTACGGCGACGACAACAACGACTATTAATACTACTAGTACAGTGGCTACAGAAACTATTAGTTTTGCTATTACTAATTCTACCACCTAAAGCTTGTTATATCGGCTGATAAAGAAAGTAAGAGTTGTATTTCTTTTCTTTTCTGTCTTTCCGCTGATGTGCGAGTGTGTAAAAGGGTAACCCGATACATCCCGACTTTCGAGCTTGTAGAAGACATTCGCAAATTTATCTGTTGCTACTATCTGGGCCAGCCAGGAGACGAGACACATTGCAAGCAACCAAAGGAGAGTTCTAACAGACAACTTCAGTTCTACAAATATCAGGCGACAATATTTTTGCAAGAGAAATTATTCACTTGAAAAAAAAAAAAAAAAAAAAAATCACACTATCCCGGAAAAAGGTTTTTTTTTCTTTTTTCTCAAAAAAATTTAAATATATTGTTAAAATCGGATTTACATTCACACGGCAAGTATAACTTAAAAAGTTCACCTACTTTTTTTTTACCTGTTACCATACGTAGAGTTTTCAGAAAATCTCCGAACGGCAGAATACGGAATTGGCAGTTAAAGTTCAAATTCCAACCGCTGATTTCACTTTTTGCACATACGCCGTTTGCAAAGGCATGAACCCAACTCTTCATGGATAAAATAAAAGAGCAGACTGGGCTCTTTATTCTTAGAGAAACCACATTTGTAGACGGTAACAGAAAACTACTATACTACCTTTGATAGGAATAGGGTTCCTATCGGAAAACTACCCGAGCGAGACAACCTTGACTACACAGTCATTGGTCAGAGATAGCTCAACCCACCATGGGTAAATGGAATGCTAAGACAATTCATAAAAAAATATTTAAAAAATATATACTTATAAAAAAAAAAAAAAATACACACACCCGGTACAGGGATTTTTACCGTTGCATGATATAGAGCAAGATGGGCATAAAATCAGTCATGGCTAGTGTCAACCAACACCAGAGAAGGAGAAAGTATAATGGAAAAATGCTAAATACTATTGCATTTGTTGCACCTGTAAAAAGAGGAAATATGTAATTATTTTATTATTGTGATGGCGCAGAGAGAATGCTCAATATCAGGAATAGTGATGACTGTAAATATGGTCTTCATTTCAATGTGTGTGCGTGTCCAGGCAAAGTGCCGTAAACATAACTACACAGCGTTAATAATTATCGACAATACAATCTTACTTGGCTTATCCAGCTTAATAAAAAAAAAAAAAATTCCAGGCTATTCAAATCAACCGACAGTGATACACTAACAAAAATTAGTTTTAATCTCGACACGCTTCTGTTAAAATACCTTTGAAAGGTAAGCTCATTTTAGACAAATGACGCTAGCATCACCACAGGATGAAAACGTTAATTTCAAATGCTACACAGTATAAACTGCCCACACAATTATAGTGTGTGTGTGTGTGTGTGTATATATATAAAGTAAATATAGAAGTCAACACTTAGAGGCGAGGGTCTGTTTCATGCTAGATGCAATCGTCAGGCCTGATGATTGCATCTAGCATGAAACAGACTGTCGCCTCTAAGTGTTGACTTCTATGTTCAAATTTTATATTTACACACACTATCTCTGATAGTGAGCACTTTCCCATAAATATAGCACACATTAAGACTATATTTCTTATATATATATATATACAGTAAACATATATATATATATGTAAACATATACATATACGTAAACATATACATATATATATGTAAACATATATATATATATATGTAAACATATATATATATATATGTAAACATATATATATATATGTAAACATATATATATATGTAAACATATATATATATATGTAAACATATATATATATATGTAAACATATATATATATATGTAAACATATATATATATATGTAAACATATATATATATATGTAAACATATATATATATATGTAAACATATATATATATATGTAAACATATATATATATATATATGTAAACATATATATATATATATATGTAAACATATATATATATATATATGTAAACATATATATATATATATATGTAAACATATATATATATATATATGTAAACATATATATATATATATATGTAAACATATATATATATATATATGTAAACATATATATATATATATATGTAAACATATATATATATATGTAAACATATATATATATATGTAAACATATATATATATATATATGTAAACATATATATATATATGTAAACATATATATATATATATATGTAAACATATATATATATATATATATGTAAACATATATATATATATATATGTAAACATATATATATATATATATGTAAACATATATATATATATATATGTAAACATATATATATATATATATGTAAACATATATATATATATATATATGTAAACATATATATATATATATGTAAACATATATATATATATATATGTAAACATATATATATATATATATGTAAACATATATATATATATATATGTAAACATATATATATATATATATGTAAACATATATATATATATATATGTAAACATATATATATATATATATGTAAACATATATATATATATATATGTAAACATATATATATATATATGTAAACATATATATATATATATGTAAACATATATATATATATATGTAAACATATATATATATATATGTAAACATATATATATATATGTAAACATATATATATATATATATGTAAACATATATATATATATGTAAACATATATATATATATATGTAAACATATATATATATATATGTAAACATATATATATATGTAAACATATATATATATATGTAAACATATATATATGTAAACATATATATATATATGTAAACATATATATATATATGTAAACATATATATATATATGTAAACATATATATATATGTAAACATATATATATATATGTAAACATATATATATGTAAACATATATATATATGTAAACATATATATATGTAAACATATATATATGTAAACATATATATATGTAAACATATATATATGTAAACATATATATATGTAAACATATATATATGTAAACATATATATATGTAAACATATATATATGTAAACATATATATATGTAAACATACATATATGTAAACATATATATACATATATGTAAACATATATATATATATATATGTAAACATTATATATGTATATATATATATGTATGTAAACATTATATATGTATATGTATGTAAACATATATGTATATATATGTATGATATATATATATATATATATATATATATATATATATATGGCTGAAAAACGAATATTCCATGCTTATAATTTATTACATTGCAATCGTAAACACGATCCAATTCATCAAACCTACAAATTAAAAAAGAAAACATAACTATGGGTATAAAAAAATTTTTATCCTCTTTGGAGATAAATATATATATTGCCCACTAATATTCTATATATCCTATGCAATGAGAACGTAAGTAATATATAAATTAAAACGTTTACATTAATCCAAAAGAGAGCTCGATACCGATAGTAGAGCAATAATTATTTATTATAATTTTATTTATTATAATTTTATAAGTTTACTCACTACAAAGATGCAACTTCGTTTCGGTGCATTTAAATTGCACCTCGACTGGTAAGAACCAAAAATCGTTATGAACAGTACATAACAATACTGAGTAAACTGTTTTTGTCTATATAATAAAATTATTATAAATAATATATCATATAATAATATATTATATATAATATATATATATAATATATAATATATATATCATATATAATATATCATAATATAATATATATATATATAATATAATATATATATATATCATATATATATAATATATATATCATATATATATCATATATATATAATATATATATCATATATATATAATATATATATCATATATATATAATATATATATCATATATATAATATATATATATCATATATATAATATATATATATCATATATATAATATATATATATCATATATATATATAATATATATCATATATATATATAATATATATCATATATATA
>OZ038491.1:37876067-37958567 GCA_964036315.1 Acanthosepion esculentum
CTAATATATATATATAATATCTAATATATATCTAATATATATATATAATATCTAATATATATCTAATATATATAATATCTAATATATATCTAATATATATAATATCTAATATATATCTAATATATATAATATCTAATATATATCTAATATATATAATATCTAATATATATCTAATATATATATATAATATCTAATATATATCTAATATATATAATATCTAATATATATCTAATATATATATATAATATCTAATATATATCTAATATATATAATATCTAATATATATCTAATATATATATATAATATCTAATATATATCTAATATATATAATATCTAATATATATCTAATATATATAATATCTAATATATATCTAATATATATATATAATATCTAATATATATATATATAATATCTAATATATATCTAATATATATTTCGGTTAGCAAGGTCGAATTTACTGCTTATAAACTTCAATCTTCCATAAATTTGACCTTGCTAACCGAACGTTACTCTGTAGCCAAATCGGTTAAAAGCGCGTCAAGTTATATGACGGTTCCGTATAGGATACAGGTTCGAATCCTGTCGGAGGACGAATATTTTCTATGAAAATTTCTCGGACATTCTAGCCGGTAAATATTGTTTAATACTGTTTGTTATAAATAGGAACATTTACTTAAATATTTGTATCTATAAAAAGAATGTATAAACATCAAATGTCTTAAAATAATTGTCGGACTTTGCCCAATTCATTATATATATATATATATATATATATATATATATATATATATATATATATATATATAGGTCTGCTCTACTTACTGTATTGAGCACTTTATTTAGTTATTTTGCCTACTCGTATCGGTTTTTTTTTCTTTGGGCTTTGGACTTGCATTCCAGACGATTATTTTCGGCTAACGTACATGCTCTTGGTTCTTTCTTTTTTTATACCTTCCCCCCCCCCCTTGGTATTGGTTTGATCATTTGCAAATCAAGACACCGAAGGTTTTACGAACGAGTATAATTTCTTATACCTATAAAATTACTACTGCTGCTGCTGCTACTAATATATATATATATATATAATCTCGCACAGTGGGTGCTGGTGGTAATAAAGCAGCGTTGTTTCCTTGCAGGTAAACCGACAGCTTACTGTTCAAAGAAGACTATTCATCCTGTTGGTCAAAATAAAATCAACAACAGCAAGTATGACATTTTCAATGCGATACTGGTTCCCAGTCAACTGTTTTTTTTCATGTTGGGGAACAGATAATAGTCAAATCTGGAAAATAGAGAGGATAGTCAACCAGTTCAAAACCAGTCAGGCACAGCAGTCATAGAAACCAAAGACTTGTGTGCTGGAACATTGACCTGATGAAGCAAAACTCCTGGGAAGCAAAACTGCTGGGAATGCCGCACTTGGTGAGCCACAAACTCTCCTCGAGGTTGGCTTTCCTACGCCGCGCATTGACAGGAGATTCGCTTATGACGGGGACTGTTAGGGACGCTTTCCCTCGCCTTACTATCAACCCCCCCCCCCCCATTTCGCGGGTTGAGCGCCGTCGTTAACCCCGGGATCAATCGGAATTTCTTCGCGAGTGTCGGTCGGCCTTGTTGGCTGTTCCTCGGTCCAGTGACCTTTCACGGCCTAGGAAGGTCTTCTATCGTCTTTTAGTGGAGGGGGTCGCGAATGATTCCCTACGCGAGGATCTCAGCTTGTCGGAGGATGAGTTTCGCTCTTACTGGTCTTGAGCGCCAGCGGCGGATTATCTCAGTAACCCTGAGTTTTCGCTTACCTGGCAATTGGCTCGGAATCCGCTGCCTCTCAATGACAAGGCCATCGTATGGGGCTTGGCGGATTTGCCAAACTGTGAACGGTGTGGCCTTGGTTTAGAAGAAACGGCTTCGCACGCCTTTTACCATTGCCCCCGGGTCCGCCCCTTATGGGAACATGTCGGCGAGCTGACGGCTCGTCTCGCTCCCGAAACGCTTGTGTCCATTGATCGCGCATATATGCATGTGACAATGTGTCGCCCCCCGTATTCCTGGGTGAAACGAATGGTGTTTCTGATGCTGCTGGCTACGGCTCGAATGGTGATTTGGACGACTCGAATGGAGGTAGTCTTGTGGGGCAACCGTCTTTCTCATCATCATCTAATTCGATTCTTTGAGCATCAACTCGAGATGAAGATTAGAACTGATAGAAAACGATTGCATTCGACAGTCTTCTGCGAAAGGTGGGTGACTTAGGCGAGCTTGGTTCGTTTCAACGGGGCTAGCCTTGATTTTCTCTTTCAGGTTAACCTATGTTACATCGGGGCGGTTTCCTGTGGAGCCCTTCCCTTGGTTAGGTTAGACAAGCTTTTGTGTGCCTAGTTAATGTGAGTAAGTGTTGTTCCTGGCTTGTTCCCGGCTATCTCTTTGGTTATGATCCAAGTCGAGATTCCCAACCTCCCCAGTTTGTTTTTGGTCCCCTTTTAATCTCGACTGGTTCAGCTTTATACTTTCCCATGGCCGTATAATCTTTTATCCTTTTTTCCCCACTCCTTTAGCGATAGAGTCTCTTGATTTTGTCCCACGGGCAGAATACAGCGGCCTCTGTTTTGAGGGTTGGACGGGCCCTACTAACATCAGTTATGTTTAGTTCACATTGTGTTTATTTTTAGTTTATTATTGGGTTCATCTCTTTCCCCTCTCATTTTATTCATCCATAAATTTTTAATTACACATATAGAATCATTATATTTTTATGGTATGGGGCGTGTTTTGTAGGTTCCCCCTGAGAGGATGTGGTATTATGGTGGATAGAGGATTGATTGGTGACGGATGAGTTTTTGTGGTGAATGGGCAAATTGTAATGCGTGAATGGGTCGTGAATCGGATTATCTAGGTATAGGATAGTTAGTCAAGACCAGCCTCAACCCCTCCCCTTTTTCGGCCTTGTGCCATAATTATGTATTCTTACATAATAAATAATGTTCAGTTCGCTTGCAGATCAAAGAACTGACTGACTTCCGACGATGAGTCCAAGCACAGCCTCTCCGGTAAAACTCATTCCTTTTCAGGAGTCATCACTGTCTGATCTGACGTGCTTTGACCGCACGGCTACGAAGTCAAGTAAGATTCTATAGCGTCTACTCAAATACGGGTATCCACTAAAAATAATGTTTGAAGTAATAACAAAAACAAACAAACAAAAAAACAAAAAACACTCCAAAGTCCAAATAGATATGAAACCGGTTTTGATTTTATATTTAACGTTAAGTTCAATTTTTGTTGTGATGTTACGCAGGGCGGGCGCAAGGGTCTCGTACCCACCCGAATCTATGATGCACCCCCATTCCACTCTACATCAGGTAGTATTCATATAAAATATAAATTTTATTGTAATCTAAATTTTGTACAATAATGGATCATATGCAATATAGGTGAACAATTCGACAAGAAAAATTGAAATATTCATACAATGTATCTTCATACAAATTAGAGACATGTCATAATAGATCATTCCATCTTAAATAAAACAATGTTTTGCAGCAATTCCTAGCATTAACTTGAGATTTTTCTTGTTAAAAATTGATTAATTTTAACACATTCAGCACTATGGACAGCAAATAGTGAATTTTATATTCCGTGTTTTTTGAGACTTAGATTGAGCAAAAAAAAAAAAAAAAAAATTAACGAATTTGGATGAAAAAAAGACCCCAGAATAGTCAGTTTTGCTTAGTTTAATTTGTAATGTATATAAATGTAGGTAGAAAAAAATGTTGATAAGATAGCGAGGAGTCACAAAGCCATGCCCCCACCATCAGATTTTGGGTAGTACGCGCCGGCCCTTGATGTACATATCAAAATGTACACAACCATGCCAAATGTTACTCGTTTGCTGCATGTTTAACTGACGTACGAAATTTTAGTTGACGATTAAATAAAAATTAAGATAAAAGAAAAAGCTATAACCTTTAGAGAGGGAAACGTGGTCAAGAGTCAACATGACAGTCTATTAAAAAAAATCAATTTCTTTACGGAAAATAGGGAAAAGATAAAGAAAAACAATACTGTAAGAGTTTCTCTAATTCCTACGATAAATTGTTTTCAAACTGAAAACTTGTCGAATCATCTGATTCTTAAAAAAATATTGAACCGGCATTGATGAAACCGAATAAAAAAAAAAAAAAAAATTCGATTCATACTTTATCATTTTTTATCTACGCCGTCATGTGAATTTTTAAATATATTTTCCAGTTATTTTAACACGAATTAATTACAAAGATTGGTTAAACACACAAGATCCCCCCCCACTTTATGCTCAGCACAATCTTAATCTTAGGTCTTCACATATAAGTCATTAAATATATTTTCCCCAGTTATATTTCTCCCGATCATTCGTACGTTAATCAACCGATCTCCTCTGATCCCTATTTCATTGTTTATTTTAATTTCACAGAGTCGATCCTTACTTTTCTTTATTTGATCAATCCGCCATTTTAACGAAGACGGTACAAGAGGAATTAGTTATCTCCCTTGCAGTGGTAAGACTAAAACCTACAAACAACTGACGTAAGACCAGTATTTTAAAAATATAAATTGACCCTCCGTATGGGTAGCTCCGAAAGTAATGCCTCCTATTTAATTAGGTTGGTGGCATAGCAGAAGTTGAACTTAACCCTAGAACACTAACCCTCAATTAAAGATACACCACTACTAACCATGGGTATATCATACCCGATTTTGAAAATATCAAAAAAATATATTAAATATAAATCTTTATTTGAAATATTTTACACGCAGGCACTTCAAACTTTTTACTTTGAGTTAACATTAATAGGAACTGAAAAACATTATTTAGGTAAGAAAATCAGGTACTGAAAATTGTAATTAAAAATAGGAAAATTTACGCTGGTTACTATATATACCCATGGTTAGTGTTTTAGGGTTAACCGTATATAACCCATAGCCATTTTTGTTGTTTTGTTCTGGGCATAACGGCAAATGACATCAAAATGTGTGCAAAGCAGGTGCGTCATTAAATTCTTCCTTGCTCAAAAAAGAAAAGAAAAAAATGGAAACTATTGGCCTATATTTTCGGAAACCAAATAATGGACGTGAGCACAGGCTGCGAATAATGAGTTTCAGCAATGTTTTAAATAACTTTCAGGCTCTTGTTCCTCGCTAGCGAAAATGTATTGTCGATGAAAAAAAAATACTGAAAAGAAAAGAATCTCTTTCCTTATTTTCAAACAGGGCGAAATAGCATTTAATCATTTACATTTCAATTTCTTTTTCATATATTATTATCGATTAAGCGCTACAAGTTAGGAGATGAGTTAAAAATATTTTTAAAATCATGAGGTATGAGCATATTTTGATCAATTTTACATAGCAAACACGGACCGCTATTAACGTTTGTAAAATTTTAAAAAATGACATTCATAATTTGGAGTGTTTAATAGTAGCCGAGATAACGATTTCTGGTCGCGGTGACGATTCTAAACCTCCACCTTCATCTCAATACCCGTTCTAGAGATTAAAACAAACGTTTTCATTCCTCAATAACATATTGTATAACTACCCCCCCCCCCAAAAAAAAAAACAACAAAAAACAAATATGTACGAATTATTCTTTTGGGAATTCCGAACAAAGACTGGTGTTTGCTGTTTGTACACGAAAGAGTTTTGAACATTTTTCAGAAAGTAAAAACTTTCAGTGTCTAAATTTTAAGACAGTCCTTTTTCTTTCATTAGTTTTTTTTTTTTCGGTTGTTCATTCTCCAGCTTTCTCCAGACAAAATCTTGTGTTTCATACACTATATTTACTTGACAAAACACTGAGTCAGGTTGTGACATCAGGTTGGTTTTTAGCGTGGGGATCAGAGTGTTTCCACTCGGGGCGCTGGTCTTAGCCGGTCCAAGCTTGTCATAGCCGTGATACTACTAGCGCAGAGACGGATCCCTGTGACCAGTAAGTATCAGAATGTGAAACTCGATGGAGCGGTTTACACGATCAATCTTGTGTTTCACTGTGTGATACCGTGGACATCAGATGGTTGCGCCACCGACGGACCTAAAAAAAAAAAAAACACAAGAATGCCGACCACTTACGCGGTTGGTCGAAGTTTTATAATGATCTTTCGTATAAATAGGGAACGTGTATGTTTTATCTGGATGTAATGGGAGTTAGGAAAATATATTTTACAATGAAGATATGGGAGGAGGAGGGGGGGAGATGAGTTCGTGGGTTTTAATCTGGGCCAATTTCAGCTAAAATGACAACAACGAAAATAGATTAACAACGCTCAGATTTGACAAGGTTTGTGAAATGAGAACAATCGAGAGAATTCTTTTCTGTTTATCTTACTCATTGAAGGATGGAAATATTTGGGCAAAGGCGCGAAGTGTTGAGATCAAGCCGAATCGCGTTCCGACAGAGTTCAGAATATTTCGAATTTTTTTTGTCATTTCTTTTCATTACAAAAGCTATGAAGAGAAACGTACACAAAAAGAAAGATAACCATGCACATCCACTATAAAAAAAAAACTTATATAAGAAACAAAGGTAAAATTATATAAAAATAATTAAATAATTAAAAGATAAATAAAACAAAAACTACAATAGACTTTGTTTATTGCCCTTTCTTTTAGGTTTGGTTTTATTTTATAGCATATCAACCTCAATGGGTCATTTAATGCCGACAACTTTTTTTTTTCTGGTAATATTTTTGCTTTGTCAAAAATCTATTTCTGTTAAGATTTTTTCAAAAATGTATAGCTGGCAACATTATTTTAAAAAAAATGTATAGCTGGCAACATTATTTAAAAAAAAATGTATAGCTGGCAACATTATTTAAAAAAAAAAGTATAGCTGGCAACATTATTTAAAAAAAAAAAGTATAGCTGGCAACATTATTTTAAAAAAAAAAGTATAGCTGGCAACATTATTTAAAAAAAAAAGTATAGCTGGCAACATTATTTTTCAAAAAACGTATAGCTGGCATCATTATTTTTCAAAAACATTATCAGAGGCCTTGCTGTTGGACGTAGTTTATCGTCGGACGCGGACGTAGTTTATCGTCATACCCAGGTCGCCTTTCTTTTAGGGAGGAGTTTTTTTAAAAAACACATTAATAGAAGTTACTTAAGCGTTTTTGTTTTGTTTTGAGAACTGCTATAATGAAGCCAGAAAGTTAGTAAAAATATGGCTCGAATAAAATTTGATGTGTAAGACTGTGTATAATTGATGAAAAAATACCATTTAAAATGCAGCCTAACGGTTTATAAAAAGGATACATGGCTAAAATCTGCTTTTTAAAAATTAAAAAGTAGAGGCTCAAATCCTATGGACTCAAAACCCATCTAAATAAAGATTGCAGACAGGTGCGGTTTAAAAAGAGGTATCTGTGATTTTTGACAAATGGAGGAAGTAAGTTACAACCCCTCCCAAAATATCAAATTTCTGATTAAAATTGGAGCCGATATATAGCTATTTAAAAGTCTGATTTGCCTGACGACTAGAACGGATTGGCTTTTTACATGAGAAAGTTAGTGGGAGCTGAACTTAGACAGGTTTCGGCATTCACAAGTAGACGCCGACGACGAACAGAAAGAAGTTGAAAGGAAATGAAAAGGAGGCAACAAAAAGAAGAAGAACGGGAAGAAGCAAACAGCAAGAGAAAAGAAAGCAGAAAGATGTCTCTACAAATTTAGGGACACACAATTAAGTGAACAGTTTTGCTTTCAACAATTGTAGATGATTTTATGAGTTCTTAAAATTGTATTTAGAATTTGATATCTTGTCTAAGTGTGTGTGGAACAAAAAGTAAAATTTGTGCAAGTTTCTTTTGTAAATTTAGTATTCCGTAATATTATTTTTATGACATTTAATAAATGTAAATTTCTTTCCCATTTCAAGGGTTTTGTATTTTTGTTTGTTTGTGCCATTCAAAACATTCGGGTTAAGAGATTTGAGATAATCTTTTCCTACTCTCCTAAATACTGCTTCCGCACACAGAGCGAGACACACATATACGTATGAACAAAGAGAGCGAAATACGCACATACGCAGCAAAGAGAGTGAGAGACGCACAAAGAGAACACGAGCGACACAGACAAACACACAAAGAGTGCGAGAGACACACACACACACACAGAGTGCGAGACACACACACACACACACAAAGAGAGCGACACACACACACACACACACACAAAGAGAGCGACACACACACAAAGAGAGCGACACACACACAAAGAGAGCGACACACACACAAAGAGAGCGACACACACACAAAGAGAGCGACACACACACAAAGAGAGCGACACACACACAAAGAGAGCGACACACACACAAAGAGAGCGACACACACACAAAGAGAGCGACACACACACAAAGAGAGCGACACACACACAAAGAGAGCGACACACACACAAAGAGAGCGACACACACACACACACACACAAAGAGAGCGACACACACACACAGAGAGCGACACACACACACACACACACACACACACACACACACACACACACACACACACACACACACACAAAGAGAGCGACACACACACCCTGTATATTCAGTTCCTTGGTGTTAGCTTTTCTCCGCCTTTCTCTTTATTATTTGATGAATCAATTTTCATTCAACTTTCTCGCCTCGACCTACACTTCACTTCGTTCAATTTTTTTCTTCTCTTTCTGACATTCTTTTATTTCCTTTCAACTTTGACCCCATCGATTTTGTCCGGATGACCCCTGCTTAATGCATTATGTTCTCTATAAGATTCTCTCTCCTGACCGTTATAAACAATATTTTACATTCCCACTTCATGCAATTTTCAAAGGCAATAAAAAGGACAGTGACGATAGAACCAACAATTTACTTGAAGGTGTGTACATGAGTGTCAGTTCTAAACCAATCAAACACAACTGACCAAACTGGACGATTCACGGGAGTACATTGAAAACGACATTGTAAACTTTTTTTCACATCGTTTTTGTAAATCAACGTGAACGCCATTTGAGGGGCCAATCATTCAATATTTTTTTTCCTAACTTCTGAATTACAGAATTGGAATATAGTCAATGCGGAATTTGCATAAAGGCTGCATGTTTGTCTTTTTACTATCTCACCTAAACCTTGTCCCGTCATCCATTTACTCAAGCTCGCTACGTAGGTGACGCGTGGTTTTCGTCTGTCCCTCAATCACCCTTTGGAGTATAAAATTTTCCAAATCCTCTTTCCTCTAGAAATTTCAACTGACTTCTGATGTTAAGTACAAATGTCCCTTTGGTTTCCACATCGTCGTTGCTCGTATGTTCACTCCATGATATTCTCAGTATCCTTCTGTAGAACCACCTTTGTTTCTAATGAAATGTTTTCTAATATTTTGCTTAGCTTTTGAAATGCATCGCTATCCCGCTATAACACTTAGATATTTTAAGATGTCATTTCATTTTGTTATCCCCAACTTGTAATTTGCATGTTGGCTGTTCCCTTTTGCTGGCAACCATGCAATTTGTCTCCTTGCAATTGATGTGTAGTCCTCCTTGCTCTCCTTCCTAAAAATGCGTAAATTTCGAAAACAGCACCTATAATTTCAAAAATGAGATCTCGCAGCCTAATTAACTAAGGCAGCAAGTCAAACGCTCACAGATTCTCAATTATTGTAGCCTTGTGTCAAGCTTAATAAGTCCCACCTTTTCTAACCTTCACGCCATGCCACGCACATTGTAGCGCACCACCCTCATTCCCTTCGTATTCCACTGGCGAGATGTAGGTTCCACTTGAGAAGCTTCTCATGAACCGTTGCTTTATGGAACTGACTCCCAATAGGATGCTTCCCCGATCACTATAATCTTGTTCAAGTTTAGGCGGGGCCAACCATTATCTTCCTCACATAAACTGTTTCTGTTACATAGCAACACCTCTACCTCGAGTAACTCTTGGGCCATGTACAGGGTGAACATTATAAAAACGGATTGTAAAAAATAGAGAGGAGCTAACGAAATAGAAGTTTATGGTTCTGGATTAACCTTGCCTATCTGTTAATCTGTAATCGAATCGGTTAATCCAATGTCTATTTAAAGTCTCTTGAGATGTGAATTCAAGGGGATTTACTTAAATTCTGGGTAATTCGTATAGAGAACAAAGTAAGGACTTGACCATATGTTTTCAACTCATTGTCTGTCTGTAAGAATAAAAGAGAAGTGACTGCTTGCATGTGGAAGACGGGGCGCTGCACAGGTGGGGAGAGGATACGATACCTGGGCGGGCGCTGCCCAAGTGGGGAGAGGATACGATACGGGGGAGGGCGCTGCACAGGTGGGGAGAGGATACGATACGGGCGCGGGCGCTGCACAAGTGGGGAGAGGATACGATACGGGGGAGGGCGCTGCACAAGTGGGGAGAGGATACGATACGGGGGAGGGCGCTGCACAAGTGGGGAGAGGATACGATACGGGCGCGGGCGCTGCGCAGGTGGGGAGAGGGTACGATACGGGGGAGGGCGCTGCACAGGTGGGGAGAGGATACGATACGGGGGAGGGCGCTGCACAAGTGGGGAGAGGATACGATACGGGCGCGGGCGCTGCACAAGTGGGGAGAGGATACGATACGGGCGCGGGCGCTGCACAGGTGGGGAGAGGATACGATACGGGCGCGGGCGCTGCACAAGTGGGGAGAGGATACGATACGGGGGAGGGCGCTGCACAGGTGGGGAGAGGATACGATACGGGGGAGGGCGCTGCACAAGTGGGGAGGGGATACGATGCGGGCGCTGCACAAGTGGGGAGAGGATACGATACGGGGGAGGGCGCTGCACAAGTGGGGAGAGGATACGATACGGGCGCGGGCGCTGCACAAGTGGGGAGAGGATACGATACGGGGGAGGGCGCTGCACAAGTGGGGAGAGGATACGATACGGGCGCGGGCGCTGCACAAGTGGGGAGAGGATACGATACGGGGGAGGGCGCTGCACAGGTGGGGACAGGATACGATACGGGCGCGGGCGCTGCACAGGTGGGGAGAGGATACGATACGGGCGCGGGCGCTGCACAAGTGGGGAGAGGATACGATACAGGCGCGGGCGCTGCACAGGTGGGGAGAGGATACGATACGGGGGAAGGCGCTGCACAAGTGGGGAGAGGATACGATACGGGGGAGGGCGCTGCACAGGTCGGGAGAGGATACGATACGGGCGCGGGCGCTGCACAGGTCGGGAGAGGATACGATACGGGGGAGGGCGCTGCACAGGTGGGGAGAGGATACGATACGGGCGCGGGCGCTGCACAAGTGGGGAGAGGATACGATATGGGCGCGGGCGCTGCACAAGTGGGGAGAGGATACGATACGGGGGAGGGCGCTGCACAAGTGGGGAGAGGATACGATACGGGCGCGGGCGCTGCACAGGTGGGTAGAGGATACGATACGGGGGAGGGCGCTGCACAGGTGGGGAGAGGATACGATACGGGGGAGGGCGCTGCACAGGTGGGGAGAGGAAACGAACAAAACGATAGAGGGGTGCTGCACACTTTGGGAGAGGGGACGAACAAAACGAATGCTGCACAAGTGGGAGGGGAACAACTACGCATCAGGCATTAGAAATGAGCTTCATCAGGTTATCTTGCCCTGGATCCACCCACTGCTGCAGCACATATGGTGCTCCTTCGGCCGTGACGGGTTAAAGGTTTATATCGAGCACTTCAGAATTGAACTGGACGACTGTTTTTGGAAGAAATTCTATGACTATTAGTGTTGTTATCACATGGCATCCAACTCGTTGGGAATGGTCTAAACTATCACACCTATGTGTAACTTAAATCAATGGTTGTAGGTTACTGTTAATGAATCATTTATATTTAAAGACAACCCTTCATACCCACCCTATAGACTGGCGCTACAAAATCACAAACAATGAGGTTTCTCAAATAAAAACTTCATTTGAAGACTTCTAATAGCAACAAAAGCAGATATCATATAAAAGTTGAAGGAAAAATTATTTAATCAAGATGTTGACATTCCATACTATCTTAGGTTTGGAAAGAAACTCGTTTCAATTGTAGGAAGAGCGATAATAGTGGACTTGGGGTTTCATTTACAGAAAGAAATGTTTTAAGAACGATTTCATAAATTTTGACTGACCAGTAACGCTGTTTGGCCAATGAATACCGAATGTTTCCTTATAAGGAAACGGCTAATTTCCCTTTAAATAAGATAAAGAACAAATAGGAAACGTATTCGTCAGGGATTACAATAATTGGTTCTTTATTCTATCCAATCGGATTCCGATCTGCAATTGAGCGTTAACTTTGTGTGTGTGTGTGTGTGTGTGTGTGTGTGTAAGTATGGGCAAGTATGTGCATATATATATGTGCGTGTATACACAAGTATATGCGTGTGTATACACAAGAATATGCGTGTGTGTGTGTGTGTATACACAAGAATATGCGTGCGTGTGTGTGTATACACAAGAATATGCGTGCGTGTGTGTGTATACACAAGAATATGCGTGCGTGTGTGTGTATACACAAGAATATGCATGCGTGTGTGTCAATACACAAGTATATGCATGCGTGTGTGTCAATACACAAGTATATGCATGCGTGTGTGTCAATACACAAGTATATGCATGCGTGTGTGTCAATACACAAGTATATGCATGCGTGTGTGTGTGTGTGTGTCAATACACAAGTGTGTGTGTGTGTGTGTGTGTGTGTGAACTGCCATTCATTAAGTTAAATTTATTTTAAAATAAATATTTTCAAATACGAAGGAAATTAAATCTAGAGTATTGAAATTTTTTTTTATTTACGTAGGCAAAGAAGAATTTTGGGGAAGGCCATGAACGTTCGGCGTTATAATTTTTTAAAGGGGTGCGTTCAGCAATGCGTTTTCCTGCTTGGTTTCCAACTGACGACAGAAATATGTATGTATGAATAAAAAAAAAAATGAAGTTAAATACAATTATACGGATTACAAAACATCCTATTTATTTTCCAGAAGGAATGGATTATTTTTAGAAATTCAGTTATGTATCGTGATTGACATTGGTGTTTTTGTGAAGCACCTCCCTCCCTGTCTTAACACAGCCGACAGCCATGCCGAAAAAAAAAATTAATTTGGGTGCGGTTGATGCCAAGTGTAAAAGATGAAAAATGCTTTCCTGTCTTTTCTAGAAATATTTTCATTGGAGTTGTTCTGATGAGCTTTTCCCCTTAGTGCTTCAACTGCATGAATTTAAGAGTACTGCTAGATTGGATATTAGGTCTCACCATTTTACTATTGAATTAGCGAGATGCACTTGTATGTTCTATTCTAAGAGTTTTTTTTCACAATACAAACACGAACCACAACACGAACCACGATACCAACAACACGATCCACAATACCAACAAGAACACGATACCAACAAGAACACGATCCACAATACCAACAAGAACACGATACCAACAAGAACACGATCCACAATACCAACAAGAACACGATACCAACAACAACACGATCCACAATACCAACAAGAACACGATACCAACAAGAACACGATCCACAATACCAACAAGAACACGATCCACAATACCAACAAGAACACGATACCAACAACACGATACCAACAACAACACGATCCACAATACCAACAAGAACACGATCCACAATACCAACAAGAACACGATACCAACAAGAACACGATCCACAATACCAACAAGAACACGATACCAACAACAACACGATCCACAATACCAACAGGAACACGATACCAACAACAACACGATCCACAATACCAACAAGAACACGATACCAACAACAACACGATCCACAATACCAACAACAACACGATACCAACAACAACACGATCCACAATACCAACAACAACACGATACCAACAACAACACGATCCACAATACCAACAAGAACACGATCCACAATACCAACAACAACATGAACCACAATACGAACACGAACCACAAAAACCATAGAAAGATCTGCTCTTGACTTTTGAGTAGAGACAACCCTTTTCAATATCCTCTAGCTCGTTTTTCAGGGTCTAGGAGAAGGCATGCAACATTTTTATACATTGATATATATTTTTTATATAAAAAAATCGTGTCCTTTCTCTCGACTTTTCTCTCGCAGTCATTATTTTTCTTCTTTTAAATGATTGGATGTGTCGGCGGTGTAATGGTTAGAGGATCGAAACAAGAAATTTCGGATTCTGGTCGAGATTGTTACTTTCACATAGATACCTTTGGGATAGTATTCTCCTCCCAAGCTAAGGGTCAAATAGCAAGGGCAAACTGTACTCTATCTCTAGTTGGTAACTAATGTAAGAGGAGATCTGAATTCAAAATCTAGCAGGGCAAATACTTGAATTGTAACCAAGATCTGCTCAGTATAGTTGCAATATAAATCATAGGTTGATTTTTTAGGTGTTAAAAAATGCACAAATAGAGTGTGCAGATGGTCATGCTCGGTAACAAGCAGCCATACTGAGAGTGCGCTTTCTCGTCGAAACAGCTTTGATAATACAAATGATTGGATAGATATGTTTTGAAGGTTAGATATCTGCAAGGCTGCCCGACGTTTATTTGGCGACTCAAAACCGTTTTGCTTATATTTGCTAATTTAACGAAATGCTCCAAGTGGGGAGGGCCAATCTGTTTGTTTCCCTGCCTCCCGATAATATTAATATTCGAAATGCTACCGTTTTACCTGAACTTGTGATCAAATTATTTTCCACTCTATAATCCCTTTCCCCACAGCAGAAACGTCGCAAGCCTCTCACTACTATTGCTATTTCATTGGAAAATTCAGACCTTCACGTAGACTGGGACAAATCATCCCCATTCCCTTCGTAATCCATTAATAAGGAAGAAGTTCCATCCGGGAACCTACTTTGTGGAACAGAACTTCGAGAGGATAGTTCCCAGATCGCTATAAGTTCTTCAAATCTAGGGTCAATCATAATCTTTCCTACATATCCTCATAATCTTACATTCATATAATAATCTTATTCAGTAACCCTCTACCTTGAGTGGCTCTTAAGCATTGTATTTGGTGATCAATTAGTAAAAATAACTGTCTATATTTCTTAGATGAGGTATTGTAATTATTTACATTATTTACATTGTTGTCCTCATCTTTATTGTCAAGGACACATGGCTCAGTGGATAAAAGCGTTGGTTGGATCCGATGACTTGCCCAAAGAGTTGTGAGTTCAATACCTGGCTACTGCAGTGGTGAACAAAACCTCGTAGAGTTGACTTAAAGGAAGATAACTGAGACATCCGGAAGAGGCGTGGCATGTGCGACTAGAAAAATAATAAAGACGAAAAGGGTTCAGTTCGATATCCCAATCTTCTGAAGAAGGCCGGAGCGTACAACGTCGTGAATATTACAAAGATGAGGAAACAATCCGAAAATAGTAAAAAAAAAAAACTCCAACATCTGGCACTTAAATATTTTAGCAACGCAGCATGACTCTTGAAGATTATTGAACATTCTCTACCCCCATTTATTTAAAATGGAGTCCACTTTGTCTTCTTTTCTTGATTGGGTTCTTTGGTGTTTCTGGAAAAAACTACGATGAACAGGTGTGGCACCACATAACCAATATCTTATCTAGTCTTCGAGAACGCAGGAGGCTTTCAACATTTAACAAAGTAGGAAGGCTTAGAGTAGAAATACCCAGTGTGTAGATAAGGTTAAAATTCACGAAAACGCTATACGGCTGTTTGCTGTCTCTCCAAAGAGGATCTGTAGGTAGATTTGCTTTGAAGACCACAAAGATGTATTACTCGTAGCAAGCGATTTGTTTCGTTAAGAATCATTTCCGGACATACCTCGGATATTCTTGGGAGACCCTTTCAATTCCTCAGTATTATGGCGGTATTATAGTGGCTAACGAATTATTATGGCGGTATTATAGTGGCTAACGAATTATTATGGCACTATTATAGTGGCTAACGAATTATTATGGCACTATTATAGTGGCTAACGAATTATTATGGCACTATTATAGTGGCTAACGAATTATTATGGCACTATTATAGTGGCTAACGAATTATTATGGCACTATTATAGTGGCTAACGAATTATTATGGCACTATTATAGTGGCTAACGAATTATTATGGCGGTATTATAGTGGCTAACGAATTATTATGCTCAGTATTATAGTGGCTAACGAATTATTATGGCAGTATTATAGTGGCTAAAGAATCTTTTTACAAGAAGGAAAAATGCTATGTCTTGGTCGCGAAAACAAATAGAAAATGATCAGATATTATATGATTAGTCCTTGTGCCATGTTTTCATCGTATGACAATTTGGAAGAATACCAATTCATAAAAACTCATCTTTGCCATTTTTTTATCATTTCACCCCAAGCAAGGCAATAAAGCCTCTAAGGCGTATGGGAGGGGGGGTGAATGTAAGAGAATATGAGAAAAAAAAAGAAAGAGAACAATTAAAGAACAGGAATTAACACAAGATAATGATTGACATTGCATTTAAATTTTTGAAGAACAAAGTTGACTGACAAGCAAGAACCTAGAAGAATTCCGTAAGCGTGAAGTGGGAGAGAAGAAACTGTTAGCATAGAACATACGGTGACATCTAGCTATTTCAACTGTATGAGACCTTCCTCCCAATATAGGACTAAGTTTAAATTCATCAAGATGTTATGATGGACTTTGTAGGACTCCAGTTTTCGTGGCTAGTAAAATATACACATCATAAAGCGAGACATTTATACACACATATATATATATATATATATATATATATATATATATATATAAGTAAAGGTAATAAATCTGTTGGTATATAATCCAAGTGGCTCCTATTAATATGAAATATTAAAACTGATCCACAAAAAGAGCTCAATGTATTTATTGTCACAGAGAAAATAAATAGTAAACAATAAAATCCAAAAATTACCACATATAGGGAATAGGCTTATTTCAACTGACAAAATTCGTCAGTCTTATTCAACCCCGGTATAGACTGAGTTTGTGTCGGAATTAGAAATCTAAGTGTTAAATGTTAAATTTTTCGTCGGCTGAAATAAGCCTATTCTCCATAGGTCGTAATTTTGGATTTTATTGAATACTCATATATATATATATATATATATATATATATATTCGAAAATTATAACATAAAAATGTTATAAAATCACTACAAAAATAGCCATTTTGTTTCAACACTTCTCGTGTCTTATCAAGTGATTGTGTTGAATGTAGAACTATAATTATATTTGCTCTACTATGCATTGAGTACTCTTAAGAATATGATGTGTTGGTTATTGAAATTTATTCCGTATACACCAATCCTATACTTGTGTGTGTGTGTGTGTGTGTGTGTGTGTGTGTGTGTGTGTGTGTAAGAAATTTTCATCAGAAGGATTTGGTTGTTCGATAGATATATGAAAGTTCTTGTAAAATGGTTGTTAAATCTTCTGATATTTGATGAATGAATGAATGATTTTGTTTATGATAAGTCTATCATTAAAAGATTATAGTCACCATTTGAAAGTGATATTTTAGTAAAACTTTAGTCTTCATTCCCGGAGAGGGGGTCCATTTATACGTGCTCTCATGGTGAAAGGTTGTTGAAAAGTGGCCAGAATCTAAATTTCCGGAGCGTTTTCCTTTTTTCTTTTTTAACTAGGAAATCATGGGAAATTAAGATTTTGTTTTTCTCGTGATCACTACAAAGTCGAGGTACCAAAGGGGAAAGCCCGTGAGAACAACCACCATGAAAATTCTAATAGAAAAGGCACCGGGAAAGTAACTGAAGTAGACATACCATTGCAAATTCTTTGTATTTTATCAATAAATTCTAAAAACATTGCAGAAACACCAGAGCAGATGTGACAGAAATATTAAATGCATTATTGAATGGTAGACTTATAGCTTACATTGTTTTTATTTCCGAATTCTAAAATCGAATTAGAACCGTCCTGGGTAAGACGATAAACTACATCTGCGTCCTGGGTAAGACGATAAATTACATCCGCGTCCTGGGTAAGACGATAAACTACATCCGCGTCCTGGGTAAGACGGTAAACTACATCCGCGTCCTGGGTAAGACGATAAACTACGTCCGACAGCAAGACCTTTGCTCAGGAGGTTTTAAAGAGCATGGAACCACCTCTTAATTGCTGGTGTTTCCAGGTCCACCCTGATTCGGGGTGGTAGCAACTGTTAGGGTCCCAGCTATGGGCAAATAGTTAACCCCAAACTGGGGCCAAAGCACTATGAAAGTGTAAAAATGGGTTTTAGTACCAGCAATAAATTTTTGTATGAAAAAAATATTACCAGACATATTTTTGAAGGAAAAACATTACCAGCAATAAAAATCTTGTTGGAATTAAATAACCCATTGAGGTTGATATCCCGTAACAAACCAAACCAATTAGAAGTTTTCGAAATCTTTCAAACCTGAAACAATGCAAGTCTTGAAAATAGGTAGAAAACGAAATATATTGACGGAGAAGGTAATGACTTTTTAGGTTGTCAATCGTCATATAGGTTGACATGCTTTTACTGATTTCGCCACAGTGGAGCGTTCATCATCGAAAATTGTAGTTTAAAAACCGTAAAATCGACCTTGTTAACCGAACGCTCCACTGTGGCGAAATCGGTAAAAGCACGTCAGGCTATATGACGGATCCGTATAGGATACAGGTTCGATTCCTGTCGGAGGACGCATATTTTCTATGACAATTTCTCGGACATTCAGGCCGGTAAATGTTTAATACTGTTTATTATAAACAGAGCATTTACTTACATATTTGTATCTATAAAAAAGAATGTTAAACATAAAAATGTCTTAAAATCACCTTGATAGTTATAACATTGATATATGTTTTCTCCAAGAAATCAAAATAAAAAAAAACTTGATGTCATTATCGGAGTTAGACAGCATTAGTTAAGAGCTTTGGAAACAGAGAATATTGTGGAAATCGGGTTGTCATCAACTCCGAATGAAAGTATAACATCTGCTGACATTAGACGAATAGGATACACATTGAACTACGACATTAAAAACTATCACTAAAACGCCATCTTTACCCCTAAAAAACGTTGAAGACCTACATCACGTTTTTGAGTTAACATAGGGTACGGAGGTTTGGGAAGGACTGATATGAAGTATTTGCAAAGTCTCCGAAGATGAGAAATCCCACTGATTTGCAGTGTGCCGAAACAACTCTGGCGAAGATGAAATGAAATAGTAGTCAGAGACACGTGTAAAAATTGACCTTTGACTTTGTGCACATTAATCTGTTTAGGACATGACACGTGTTCAGGTTGACCCAGATTTTCAGTTATCCAACAATAAATTAGGGAATAAAGTCCTATACATTTAGCTATTTTGGGCTAGCTATAATCAGGCAAGAATGTTGCCGAGGAAACAGTAACAATTTTAGTATAGTTCGCTATTGAGATTTCTTTCGTTCATCTCTCTCAAAAGCTAACGTCCTTAATTTTCAACTGCAGAAGCCTAAAAAATGCGACACATGGTTCGCTGGGAATTAAGTGACGCGAAGAGAAAACTAGACACGTTTTGTTCCAACTTGTGGGCAAAGAGAGAAAAAAGAGGGAGGAGGTTTGTGTCTTACTTTTATAGTTCTTTATACAACGCCACCTAGTGGGCGTTAGAAGAAATCGCCTAACAGATAAGGTGGGATAGTACTATAAAATCTAAAACAGTTAGTAGTCAGATTTCTCAAAGGTCTAAGCTTGAATAAAAAAAATGGTTGGGATAATAAAAATCATAGAATTTAGGGGTCATTTTATTTTGTTCTAACCAGAGAAACATTTTTAAAACTTATGGGAGCGGAGTTCTCCTTTCGCCCAGGTTTGTGGTTAAAATTAAGATTTTGATGCATTTTACGGAGAAAGAAATTCGACTTAATTTTTCTTTTTAGACTTTAAAATTTATAGACTAGCTTTTGATGGGGGCGAACGGAAGATATGATTATTGATCAATTTGTTTTTTTACGTCTTATCAACCATTTGCAGGTTATTTAAAGTTAGAACTTATTTTTAGATTGTAAGAATTGTTTTGGAAATAAGGATTTACAGATACATGCTACTCATTAATCCATAGCTGGGTGCAGAGAAAGCGGATTCATACCTTTCCAAAAGGTATTTGCGCGAAAGTGAATATAACGAGCCAGACTAAAATTGGAACTCCGCTCTCTGATTAATAATTCCGAGCAGTTATCCATTACACCACCCGCACATCCAAGCTTACAGCACCTAGTATTCCCAATCAGACATCGATCTAGGCAATGATCAGGATCGACGTTGATTAACTTCAGTGATCGTATAGAAACCGTTGTTTCAACGAGATATGGTCGTAAGCCCCGATTATTGATTACCCTGATACACTCAGTTTAACCCGTGAGTTGTTCAAGGACTTAAAATAGTATCGACCTGAGCATTCTTTCTAGTTTGTATAGGATAAATAAAAAAAAATAATTTTTTTTTTTTTTTTTTTTTTTTTAATGAAGCGAATTAAAAAGCTAACCAGGAGTACAACAACGAGGGAATGAAAGTCCCAATCTGCTTACTCTCTTTCTAGATTATGATCTGCACGCATAAGAGATGGGCACTGTTTATTTAAGCACTCCATATTACATCCCAAACAAATCTACTAATAGAAAACAACGTTCCTCTTTATTTTTTTTTTTAAGCTTTTCACCCCAAACAAGATGGGAGTGCCACTAGTACGCAAGAGGCTACAGAGTGTAAATAAGGGTGTGGGGGTGAGGAAAGGATAAAATGAAAAGTAAGGGGGTGGGGCGAGGAAAGGATAAAACGAAAAACGGAGGAGGATAAATAGAAAAATAGGGATCAAGGCAACAGATAATGTCGATTGACATTACATTTAAATTTTTGAAGATTATAGTTATCAGGGAAGTGATTAAGAGGAAGGGAGTTCAACTGTCGGGAAGTGCGAGAGAAGCTGCTGTTGGAGTAGAAGAAACTCCAGAGTTGAATGTATTAATTAAGGAGGTTATGCTGATGACATAGGAATTCATAGTTGGAATAAGAATGATCTCGAAGAAAAAAAAAATTCTACGATGTCTTTCAAGAAACAGAAGTCAAGATAAAGCTTCCCAAAAGAGAAGCAATAATCTGGAATTGAAATTAAAGAATGATGGCACCTGTCATAAATCTATCATAAAATTCAGAATGTGGAATTGGTAAATACTAAACATTTCATATACCTCGGTGTATGGATCAGTTATAACAAATTTAGTATTGGAGATAAAGAAATTGAACACATAATGGGTTGCACATCGGGTAATTTGTTTCCAATACCGAAACATTAACAACTCTAGTAATGTTCTTAAATAGACAGATCCCGATTTCGAGATGTCATGCATGGCACCAAACCCATTGAGAAAGTTCAAACTGTCAACTACATGCAACAGATCTCGAAGATCATTCATTAAAAATGTCTTCGGGCGAATGAATCTTGTAGATCGTAGAGAGGGACATCATTTTTAGAACTTCATGCAATGGCGAATTACAAACAAAAAAACTATACCAAATAACGGAAACAACAACTAAAATGGATAGCACTTATGAATCGAAGAGAAAATAATAGCCATCAAAATGTTGGTTTTTCTACACTAATTTGAACAAAAGGTTAGGAAGGAACCCCCCATAAATACTGAAAAGAGTAATATCAAACACTGAACTTGAGAAAACTATTTTCCTCTAGAAAGTTTCAAGAAAAAAAAATGTAAGGAATCTGAGTGAATTTTTTTTCCTCGATACATATGCTACATTGTGTAGCAGACTCCAGCGAGAGTGCTTCCCTGAATGCTAAAATCTTAAACTTTTCAAGTCAAAAGGTAAATCGGTTTTACGGCTATTTGACGTTGAAACATCGTTTCTCGGACGATTAACGTAGTTAAGCAAAGTCGAGCCTGGTGGTGTTAAGGACAACGGCTCAGAATTGTTAATCGGCGAGCCGAGTTCCAATTCCAGTTGGGTTCGTTATATTCACTTACGCGCAAATACCCTTGGGAAAAGTATGAATCCACCTCTTCTTCCCTAGCTACAGGTTACTTAGAAAGACTTGTATCACTAAATAATTATCTTAATAAAAATATAAAAAGTTCTTACAGACTAAAAAATATTTTCTCGCTTTAAATAACCTGCAATGGGTTGATAAGCCGTAAAAAACGAATTAATCAATAAAATTGTTAATCATTATCTATCATCCTTATTCTCAACCTTCACTTCCTACCATTCATATCCCGTCCCAGGTATGACAAACTACATCCGCGTCCTGGGTAAGACGATAAACTACATCCAACAGCAAGGCCTCTGATCAGGAGGTTTTGAGGAGCGTGGAACTACCTCTTAATTGCTGATGTTCCCAGGTCCACCCTAACTGTTAGGGTCCCAGCTATGGGAAAATAGTTGACACCCAAATTGGGGGCAAAACACTATGAAAGTGTAAAAATAGTTTTTAATACATACCAGAAATACTTTGTAAAAAAAAAAAATATTACCAACAATACATTTTTAGAAAAAAGATATTACCAACTATAATTTATTTTGAAAGAAATAAAACAGCAATAAAAAATTGTCGGTATTAAATAACCCATTGAGGTTGATATGCCGTAAAACCAACCAAACTAACTACCATTCATATCACACGTCATACAGCTTTACCATTTTAACGGTGGCTCTCGAGCCTTGGATTGGGTGAATTTTAGTGTAAAAAGAAAAAAAATAATTCGATCCATAGTTCTATACGATATGTCACAGTTAGCATGTGGCAAAAGCTCTGACTGAAGATTTTACGTCCTGATTTGTTAGGGATTTTAAAATTAAAACTGTTTACAAGTGTCAAGAGAGAGGTACCTTCAAATGAGAGACCTATCCCATAATGAGATTAAATTTATTTGCATATATTTCCTCCATTTGGTCATGAGTAGGTCTTCATGCGAAGACGCCTAAATTATCAAATTTCGTGTTTGGTAATATGGCTTACTAACCAACGAAACTACTACAATTTATTTATTTTTATATGCATGTAAATATTAAATTACATCAAAGAGAATGAAAGCAGTTAAATAAATTAAACATGTGTACAGTTTTATATAAGGGCGCGGAGAGTTCTTTTTTTCTTAAAAGAATTTGGAATAAATATACCAAGAACGTTTTAAATTTACATTATTCGGACTATTGTCCTCATCTTTGTCGCCATATTTATTACAACGTTTCGGCCGTTGTACGCCCCGGCCTTCTTTAGGTGGTTGGAATGTCGAACTGAACCCTTTATTTCACTCACTGTGGTAGACTGTTCTAGTTCCACGTGCCATGTTTAATGGATGTCAGTTATCAGTTATCTCCGGTTAATTCCCTTCTGCAAGTTTTCCACTGCCTTAACCGGGTATTGAACTTACAGTCTTTGGGTCCTGTCACTGGATCTAACCAACTGATCTTGAGACACATGGCACAGTAGATAAAGGCGTTGGTTAGATCCAGTGACAGGACCCAAAGACTGTGAGTTCAATACCCGGTTAAGGCAGTGGAAAACTTGCAGAGGGGAATTAACAGGAGATAACTGACATCCATTAAACATGGCACGTGAAACTAGAACGGTCTACCCCAGTGAGCGAAATAAAGGGTTCAGTTCGACATTTCAACCACCTGAAGAAGGCCGGAGCCTACAACGGCCGAAATGTTGTAATAAATATGGCGAGAAAGATGAGGACAATTGTCCGAATAATGCAAATAGTATACATAATACCTTATCTCAGAAATATAGACAGATAACATTTAAAATATGGTGTAGAGATCAGTTAAATAAAAACATTAAGATCGCTTTTTAAAATATTAAAACAAAATGAGCATGCGCAATAGTTTCCAGCGGGAAAAACAATCCTAGGAATTTTTAGATATACTAATAAAATATTATTTTGAAAGCAGTTCTTAACTTTAATCCTCACTAGGTGCCAACTGCTATGGCTTTAACTCAGAAAAGAAAATCCACGAGTTATAAGCTTCGATCTTTTCACCTTTCGCCAGTATCTTTAAATTCTTTTCCTTATCTCCTAATTTTTTTAAACTAAATGTTATTAAAAAAACATGTCCGTTTCTTATTTCATGAGCCATACATACATAGCCGAGCAGATTCAAATAGCAATTGAAAAAAACAAAACAAAAAAAAATGGATTCCTTGAAGTCGTGAGTTCTATCCCCGCATAAGATGGTGCGGAAAAATCTCAATCCACTTCAGAGAGATAAACGCGACATAGATAAGAGAGAATTAAGTGATGCAATCACAGAAAGCGGTACAAGAAAGGGTTTAATTGAAAGTCTCGAAAAGGCTACGATAGATACCTGATGAATGACGGGGCGTAAAACGGCCGAAATGTTGTTATTGTAACAACCACGATCTATTTGTCTAACTGAGCGCAGACGAGATTATTGTCGTTGGGAAATCCATGATTCTTTCGATGGCTGCACAGAGCTATACATATGGTGTTGAATTCAGAGTAGTCATCCTCCTAGGTTGGTTATCAATCACAGATAGAGAGCCCAGTCCGCTCTATTATTTAACCCATAAGTGGAGGGGGAACTAATACCCCGCTCAAACTCTATACTGGTTTCCTGTCGACTTTTTTCTTCTGTTAGACGAGAATAGGTTCCCATGCTAACTTCTTCCATCTCCCCATGTTTCGGAATTCAAAGCTTTTCTTCTCGGTATATAATATACTTATATGAATGTAGTATTAGTATTAGTAGTAGTAATAATAATCCCAGTTACGGAGATAGGACCTGTAACAATTTTATGGGACTACACAATACAGACAGACAGAATAATCAAAGCTGTTGTAGTTGGAGCCCTCGGATTGATTGGAAAAGATTCCAATAGACTCATTGAAGGGATTCCTGGCAGCCCATGCCTTAAAGAAATACAAAAAAAAAAAAAGTTCACATGAGTACAGCCCACACTTTGTGAAGGGCTTTATGTAAAATATGTGGTTTTTTTTCAATTGCTGTGGAAAATATCATGAGACCATTTTTGTCCTTCGGTGTCTAGTCAGGACCCGGAAAGAAATGAGTACACACGAGAAATCAAAGGAAACAATAATAATTCTTCATCTATAAAAAAAAAAAGGAAAAAAACATATGAGTGCACAATTCGAATGTATTTAAACATTAAACGGTTAAATTTCGATCGACTTGCTGCATGAATCGGCTGTTACGTATTTCATTGGATGAAGCATTGATCCAAACAACAAAGATGAAGATACCCGGGTACAGTAATAATTCTCATGCACACCAACAGCAAATATCTGTTTATATCTGTCAGGAAAATATTCAATTCTAACATATTGACATAAGTTATTTTTTCTCCGAGTTACAAGGGCTGTTTTGAAAATATCCATTGGATTAGAGCATTTCGAAAAAAAAAAAAAGAAAAGAAAAGAAAAAAAATCACTTACTCATCTTTAATATAACTTAGCAGACCATCATAGAAAACTTTACTCTCCCATGGTGTTACTCAGTCGACAGTGAAATAGTGACCCTATGATAGGGACATCCATACAGAAAGGGATGGTGTGTTATTCTATCTAGAGTTTCGTGTTTTATAACCAGCAATAAAGTCTGTGAAACGGGGTTTTCAAGACGGTCACCCACTTGACCGAAAGAAAATATAATAGATAAATAAAAACCTTTGAAGTCAAGTGACTGAGAAAGCTAACCGTCGTGCTAGTTCCGACGCCGCCCGTTCGAGTTACCAGCCATGCGTCGTGATTGAGAGATGGGCATGAACTTGAGAGGAAAAATATTACTCACTGGAGAAAAGCCAGTTTATTAGCCTAGGGTGACAGAAGATATCCATAAGTGCTAACCTCTAAATTCCTGAGATGAACATCTAAATCTATCGGAAACGGTGTTCGAGTCTTCCTCAGTTTTGGGTGTACACCGACACGAATGAGGATAGAAACGTAAGTGGGGTTCTACGTGTCCAGTTGGGAAAAAGCTGAGAAAGGACCCCATTAGTTTGATAAAAAAAAAACCGAGAAAACTAAGGGCATATGCTCACTAGATGGCAAAATATTGTCATCTAGACAAATCAACACCCATCGAAACTAGAATCTAAATTTGTTTTCCCTGTGGCGTCTAGCTTTTCCCAAACCAAAATCATTATAATCATCTTCAGGCCGCTGATGGAGATTGACTAAAACCTTGGGCATTGGGAACTATGAGGTCCCCCCCCCCAAATACTTTGAAGCGGACTAAGGCGCGATATTGTTCCAAGTGATCTCTTTTTCGTTTATATTAACCGAATATTTATATGCAATATTCATCAAAAACACCGAATTAACGTATCGGATTCTATCCAAGCTGAGTGCCACACTTTCTAGTGAATATTATTAAAACAATATTTTTGAAAGTTCTACCGAATTAAGAAGTTTATCTTTGCGTGTCTCACTCCCTTCGTATACGGTCTTGTACTTTGTTTTGGTTTCTATTCACTTACACTCTACAGCCTTACGCTCTTTGTCTACGAATACATCGGCCATTGATAGAGACTGAAGCGGACATTTGTGGGCGTCCATTGGAACCGGTGGAAGAAAAAAAAGAAAAGAAAAAGCTCGCTTGTTCAAAAAGTTTAAAATAGAACACAATATGTTCCTTTTTTTAACGAGACCAACACTCCTCGTCGGCTGTCTTTTTTTTTTTAATCTTGTTTTTATTCTCTGACTATATCTAGGCTAAACTCCGACTAAAAGAAGCTACAGCAGCGGCATTTTTTTTAGTGCTGGTCATACCCGGGTGGCAATAGGAAGGAGGCGAGTAGTTATGTTTATATAAACTGAAGTCTACTGGAATTTGAGACGAAGAACTGCCAGCAATAGAATCCAAAAGTTTCATTTATTTCCTGTGTATACAGAATAATAAAATAACGACACCAAATATTTTTTATTTATTTAAAAGGGGGTCGAGATGACAATACCTTTTAAAATGCATGCGCATATGACTATTCCATGGTAAGTAGTACGTCAACGAACGACTCATTTTGGAAAACCTGCCTGTTAAACAGATAACATCCAGCGAGAACGGCAGCTTGCATCGGGCGGCAAATTTTGATGGTGGTGGCATTTAAGTGAATTAGTATAGCATGCAAAGTTATCCATACCATTCTCCCCACCCACTTCAATTCACTTGGCCCATTGTTTTTTTTTTTTTTTTTTTTTTAAATCTCGATTCACTTCAGGGCTAAGCCTGAAAAATTCTTTTAAGAGAAATACTCAACCGATAGTAACACTGACTGTTTGACCATCCACGCCGAATGTTTCCTTATAAGGTAACGGCTATTATTATCATTAGAGAAGAGGAGAATAGATACTACACTTTGATCCTAACCCTATGACCAGAGAGTGAAGAATTTGCTGTTCTGTCAATGAATGTCGAATGTTTGTTTATAAGGAAACAACTAATATTATCATTACCAATACACTGGACATTTAAGGGTTCTAGTACGAGTAAATTAATATTATGGGACATTTTAATAAAGCCAATATTGTTAAGTACTTGACCGAGTGGTTAGAAAGAGTGTCACCATGCTCAATTTGTTAAGGTGACTTCCTTTGGAAAGTGTCTGAAAACAATTCCACGAGTTGACCTAAGCATTGTGAGTTTGTTTTGTTTTGTGGCATATCAACACCTCAATGGGTTATTTAATGCAGACAAAGTTTTTATTGTTGGTAATTTTTTTTTTTCCAAATGTATTGCTGGTAAAAGTTTTTCCTTCAAAAATCTATTTCTGGTAATATATTTTCTTCAAAAATGTATCGCTTGTAATACTTTTTTACTCAAAAAGTATAGCTGGTAACATTTTATTTAAAAAAATGATACCTGGTAATATTTAAAAAAAAATGGTAATATATTGTTTTTTTCCAAAAATGTATTGCCGGTAATAATTTTTTCTTCAAACACTTATTGCTGGTAATAATTTTTAAGAAGTATTTCTGGTATTAAAACCTATTCTTACACTTTTACAGTGTTTTGACCCCAGTTTGGGAATAAACTATTTACCCATAGCTGGGACCCCTAACAGGTGTTACCACCCCAGGTCAGGGTGGGCCTTGATCAGAGTAGTTTATCGTCTTACCCAGGACGCGGATGTAGTTTATCGTCATACCCAGGACGGAAGCTTTGTGAGTAAAAAAGAACAAAAACTTGCGAGAAAGTTTGTTTTTTTTAGATTTGGGTCTAAGTTGTTGAAATAAGACCCGAGTCCATGGTGTTTTGCCGAGCGCATTCGGTTATCGTCAACCGTCATCATGGCTGATGTCTTAATAATTATTTTAAATTAAGACTTAATTTAAAATAGGTTGCTTATTGTTTTTAATATTATAGATAATATTTTGAGTATTTAGACGATGGGGTTGGATTAGTTCATTATTAATAAGGAGGGGAGTGGGTGTTTATTATTTGGAGGATTAGTTATTAAATATGTTTAAGATGCTTCTGCTAGTATCAAATGCTATTTTATTTATGTTGGGTTTTTGATTTTTAATTAGGATGGCTTCAAGAGTTTGTAATCGTTTTTTAGTATATATATATATATATATATATATATATATATATATATATATATATGTGTGTGTAATTTGGCAGCATCTTTTTCACTCCTTCACGTGATTAAAAATATTCGCCATGCACGTGATAACATCATCATCGCGTCTTTTGAAATTAAAATGATTTTGTAACGTTTATTTAGTTTGTAAAAATAAAATTTAGAAACATGATTCCGCTACAAGACAATTTGAAAATGTTTTAAAAAATTTGACTTTACATATATATAAGACATTGTTAAAAAATTTAGACCCTGAAGATGAACAATGATGTTCGAAAGTACTCGGTTATCCTACGGACAATGTTTATTTCGATATAATTTTCAAATAAAATGTCTCATTAGAAAATATGAGAAAATTCAAAAGAGAATATGCAGGACTATGTTGTCTTTGACATTCAACACATGTTTAAAATAAATATATATATATATATATATATATATATATATATATATATATATATAAGTGGACATTGAAATCAACACCCAGAGGTGACAGTCTGTCTCAAGCAGGAAAGAGATTGTCACCTCAGGGTGTTGACTTCAGTGTCCACTTTTATATATGTGAGAGAGAAAGAGAGAGGGAGAGAGACCTCCCGGAGCGTACAAATACTACACTGACCCTACGTAGAAGTTTAATTACACACATAAATAAACTTATCATTTTTATGTTTATTATATTACTACTTATTTTATTTTCTCTCAGCAAACAAAGCAACCGATGTTTAATCTTAGAAGTTGATGAATGGGGGAATTGTTCGAACATTTCTGTGGGCTCTGAAAAAAGTATTTTCAGATTCGTATATAATCTTAATGTATTTTCGCCAATCGTGGTCGGGGGTGGACACATGCATACCTCTGCAAAAATTGTAGTCTGGTACAAGGCTAAATTGATGAATTTTTTTTTCAAATTTATCCTTTCAGAAAAAAATGTTTTTGATAGACATTTCTCAATTCATAGAAAACACACACACACACACACAATCCTGCGATAATAGATTATAACTTCATGAACAGAAAGGGTGCCTGCCGTAAAGATTGCTAAAGTCATTGCAAAAGATTCCGCTGTTGAGTCTGTTCCTCACTGATCGCTATACGAGATGGACCATAAGAAATAATTATTTGTAAACTTACTTGCCTTGGTGGCATTTTTCATTTCAGTGTGCATTCGTGTTCAGACTCACGTGACGACGTCCATCATTCCATTTCATAAAAGCCTATCCAAATTTGCCTATATGCTGACGAGAGATTTTTTTATTTTTTAAAAATCTCTTGTATATTTTGATTGTAACGTGAAATATTGTGAGTTTTCAGTTCCGTTTGCGAATTGAATAAGCATTCATCAGACTTCCTGGATATTTCCCATCTTTACTTCCCAAGTAGAAAGAATGTCCGTTCGAGTTTCCTGCCATTTTGAAGTGACATCTAAAATAGGTTTGTCTAAGTTGGTGGTGGGGGGGAGATAGACAGGGAAAGAGAGAGAGGGAGACAGAGGGAGAGAGGGAGACAGAGAGACAGAGGGACAGAGAGGGAGAGACAGAGGGAGACAGACAGAGAGGGAGAGAGAAGGACAGAGAGAGAGAGATAGACAGAGAGAGAGAGAGAGAGATAGACAGAGAGAGAGAGAGAGAGATAGACAGAGAGAGAGAGAGAGAGATAGACAGAGAGAGAGAGAGATAGACAGAGAGAGAGAGAGATAGACAGAGAGAGAGAGAGATAGACAGAGAGAGAGAGAGATAGACAGAGAGAGAGAGAGAGAGATAGACAGAGAGAGAGAGAGAGATAGACAGAGAGAGATAGACAGAGAGAGATAGACAGAGATAGACAGAGAGAGAGATAGACAGAGAGAGAGATAGACAGAGAGAGAGATAGACAGAGAGAGAGATAGACAGAGAGAGAGATAGACAGAGAGAGATAGACAGAGAGAGAGAGATAGACAGAGAGAGAGAGAGATAGACAGAGAGAGAGAGAGATAGACAGAGAGAGAGAGAGATAGACAGAGAGAGAGAGAGATAGACAGAGAGAGACAGAGATAGACAGAGAGAGACAGAGATAGACAGAGAGAGAGAGACAGAGATAGACAGAGAGAGAGACATATATATATATATATGCGAGCGAGAAAGAGCGAGCGAGCGAAAAAGAGAGCGAGCGAGAAAGAGTGAGCGAGCGAGAGAGAAAGAGAGTGAGCGAGCGAGAGAGAAAGAGAGCGAGCGAGCGAGAGAGAAAGAGAGTGAGCGAGCGAGAGAGAAAGAGAGCGAGCGAGCGAGAGAGAAAGAGAGTGAGCGAGCGAGAGAGAAAGAGAGCGAGCGAGCGAGAGAGAAAGAGAGCGAGCGAGCGAGAGAGAAAGAGAGCGAGCGAGCGAGAGAGAGAGCACGCGAGAGAGAGAAATAATTTTTTTAAAATAACGAGCGACATTCATATTTAGAATCGTGATTGCAATATATTGTTAAAGTTGTTAAGCTCAAATATTTAACTTGAGGAAGGGAAATTTCTAGATATTTTATTGTCGTAGAAATCGCCGTGGGTTTATTCAATCATTTAGAATATTCACCAGAATATTAAAATACGTAAACCGTGAAATTTTCACGGTTTTTTCTAGTAATAGTAATTGTGTGGAAAACTCTGGTCCTATGTGATACACATAGCATACGTAATTGGGCACTTCGACGTGTTGTAAGGATTATCAAGGTTATCTCGCTAGATGAATTACGACAGAATAGTGAGTTCGTTCCTCACTGGGTGTCCCATACTTTCATCCTGATGCCACATCTAAGCCCCGCTTAGAAAATCATTAGGACACTTCAACGTGATGCAGTGGTTAGCAAGCTTGTCCCACTAGATCAATTGCAACAAAGTTTTGAGTTCGATCCTCACTAGGTACACCCCACATAAGATACGTAATTTCCAGGATATTTCAATGCATGAAAAGATCGGCTTTATGCTACAGCTAAGCTCCGCTTAGAAAATCACCAGGGCACTCCGACGTGGTCTAATGTTGGTTGGTTGGTTGGTTGGTTATTTTATGACATATCAAAACCTCAATGGGTCATTTAATGCCAACAAAATTTTTGAAATAGATTCATAGCGATAGTTGGGAAAAAAAGGTGTGTATGTATACATATATATTTGAACCATTTTTCAATTACTCATGTTTTTGAGTACAATCCACTTCTTAACAATGTATAGCTGTTTGTATTACTGGTATTATTTTTTTTAGGTATTGCTGATAATTTTTCATTCAAAAATTATTGCTAGTAATAATTTTTTTTTTATTGCAAAGTATTTCTGGTATTAAAACCTATTTTTACACAAATTTGGCTGTTAACTATTTGCCCATAGCTGAGACCCTAACAGGTGCTACCACCCCGGGCCAGGGTGGACCTGGGAATACCAGCAATTAAGAGGAGGTTCCACGCTCCTCAAAACCTCCTGGTCAGAGGTCTTGCTTTTGGACGTAGTTTATCGTCATACCCAAGACGGAACGTGGTTTAATGGTTAGCAAACTCATCTCTTTAGAACAATTACAAGTGAGTAGTGAGTTCGATTCTCACTGGGTGCCCTTATACTTTCGGTCTTGAGCCACATCGAAGTTCTGCTTAGAGAATCATAAGATATGTAATTTCCAGGACATTTCAATGCATGGAAGGATCGTCCGGAAATTCTTAAAAACAAATCCTTTTCGCATATTGATTTTACCTTAAAAAAAGAAAGAACAGAAAAAAAAGAATGAATGAAAACCTCTTAAAAATCTCGACACTTCAAATATGTACAAGGAGGTGTTGATTATTTGAGAAACCTCAAATTATCAGCACACCCACGTATATTTTCCGCCTCACTCCCATCATACATTCCAATTTTTTAAAAAAATACCTCAAATTGTTTTCAATCGAATTTTGTGGTTTAGCCAACATTCTAAAATTATAGAAATATTTCCCTCAACTAGTCGCCAGCTAACATTGGCGTTATCGAAGTTTTAAAATGTCGTCTGCTCTCCACAAATGTGCCTACACATTTCCTTCATCTAATTGAAATTTAAAAGTGTGACCTCCATTTCTCATTAGTAGACAGTTTTCGGGAACTTCAGAATGCTTTGTGTTTTTTTCTACTTGTCCATTATTTCGTAGATGGGGACGGGGAAGGAAAAGCTCTTGACATAACTTGACACAGGCTAAGTTTATACAACATATCCAGTAGGGGGAAATGGTCAAGTACAATCTAATTGCAGAGTAACCCCACAAATCTATAGAACCCAAGCTTTCACTAAAACGCAATTATTTCGGAATCGATACAGACACATTAAGACATGTTCTCTTACATTTTTTCCAATGCTGTCAGATGTATTCAACTTCCATCACATATTTTTTCCAATGCTGTCAAATCTTTGTAGAGGAGCATTTCTCGTGTTTTCTGTTTGTTATCCATCCATACAAGCTCTTTAAATAATCGCTATTTACCCTGCTTCGCTTGACTTCAATATTCACGGGGGAGGGGGCAAGTGTTCGAGACCATCTTTCCTCAATATATACAAGACATTTCAACTGTTTCTTTCTGATTGTAAGGATACGTTTGTTTCCTTGTTGATCATATGTTCTCTCCATGTTATTCTTACCTATCGTCGGTAGAAGCACATATGGGTCGCTTCAAATTTCCTCATCTGTGAGAAAAGGGGCCAGATATCAGTATTTTCATTATTACGTCTCTGCTTTCTTCATATGTTTATTGAATTCAGTCATCTTAAAACCCCTTAAAATTCTTAAATATTTTTTGTAATTCACTGAAAACCACTGATGTCTAATGCAGAAGGTTTGCCTGATGTCGTGCTATATTTGTGTTATGCAGAAGAAGGTTTGCCTGATGTCGGGCTATATTTGTGTTATGCAGAAGAAGGTTTGCCTGATGTCGGGCTATATTTGTGTTATGCAGAAGAAGGTTTGCCTGATGTCGGGCTATATTTGTGTTATGCAGAAGAAGGTTTGCCTGATGTCGGGCTATATTTGTGTTATGCAGAAGAAGGTTTGCCTGATGTCGTGCTATATTTGTGTTATGCAGAAGAAGGTTTGCCTGATGTCGTGCTATATTTGTGTTATGCAGAAGAAGGTTTGCCTGATGTCGTGCTATATTTGTGTTATGCAGAAGAAGGTTTGCCTGATGTCGTGCTATATTTGTGTTATGCAGAAGAAGGTTTGCCTGATGTCGTGCTATATTTGTGTTATGCAGAAGAAGGTTTGCCTGATGTCGTGCTATATTTGTGTTATGCAGAAGAAGGTTTGCCTGATGTCGTGCTATATTTGTGTTATGCAGAAGAAGGTTTGCCTGATGTCGTGCTATATTTGTGTTATGCAGAAGAAGGTTTGCCTGATGTCGTGCTATATTTGTGTTATGCAGAAGAAGGTTTGCCTGATGTCGTGCTATATTTGTGTTATGCAGAAGAAGGTTTGCCTGATGTCGTGCTATATTTGTGTTATGCAGAAGAAGGTTTGCCTGATGTCGTGCTATATTTGTGTTATGCAGAAGAAGGTTTGCCTGATGTCGTGCTATATTTGTGTTATGCAGAAGAAGGTTTGCCTGATGTCGTGCTATATTTGTGTTATGCAGAAGAAGGTTTGCCTGATGTCGTGCTATATTTGTGTTATGCAGAAGAAGGTTTGCCTGATGTCGTGCTATATTTGTGTTATGCAGAAGAAGGTTTGCCTGATGTCGTGCTATATTTGTGTTATGCAGAAGAAGGTTTGCCTGATGTCGTGCTATATTTGTGTTATGCAGAAGAAGGTTTGCCTGATGTCGTGCTATATTTGTGTTATGCAGAAGAAGGTTTGCCTGATGTCGTGCTATATTTGTGTTATGCAGAAGAAGGTTTGCTTGATGTCGTGCTATATTTGTGTTATGCAGAAGAAGGTTTGCCTGATGTCGTGCTATATTTGTGTTATGCAGAAGAAGGTTTGCCTGATGTCGTGCTATATTTGTGTTATCTTGTTTCTTGTATATTAGTCTGGGTCCAGCGGACGCAAAAGAAATTCATAAATCCAGGGTAATTTTCTTAACTTCTTCATTCCATTTCCAAAATAATGTCAAACATTCATTTCTTCATTAACCTTATTTTGTATCCAGGAATAATCACTGCAAGATAAGGTGGTATGATGGTGTCCATTATCAACAATAGTCACTCCAACACTGCATATTACAATCCATATCGAGGAAATTCTTTTATGTGCAGTGTCCCTTTAATGACGTAAGCGATCATGGCCCTCCACATCTTCCTGTCCCTTGTAGCTCTTAAGTTTTGTCTTTGTTATTTCGCCCAAACCGCGTTCAACAACCCATTTGCTATATTACACGCTGCTTTCCTCTGTTCGTCAATCTGTCCCCTGATTATTTTCCAAGCACTCCTTCCTCATTACGTGCCGCAGAGATTTCAAGTCCAGTCTGGGGTCAAAACACTATGAAAGTGTAAAAATAGTTTTTAATACCAGCAATAAATTTTTGAAGGATAAAATTATTACCAGCAATACATTTTTGAAGGATAAAATTATTACCAGCAATACATTTTTGAAGGATAAAATTATTACCAGCAATACATTTTTGAAGGATAAAATTATTACCAGCAATACATTTTTGAAGGATAAAATTATTACCAGCAATACATTTTTGAAGGATAAAATTATTACCAGCTATACATTTTTGAAGGATAAAATTATTACCAGCAATACATTTTTGAAGGATAAAATTATTACCAGCAATACATTTTTGAAGGATAAAATTATTACCAGCAATACATTTTTGAAGGATAAAATTATTACCAGCAATACATTTTTGAAGGATAAAATTATTACCAGCTATACATTTTTGAAGGATAAAATTATTACCAGCAATACATTTTTGAAGGATAAAATTATTACCAGCAATACATTTTTGAAGGATAAAATTATTACCAGCTATACATTTTTGAAGGATAAAATTATTACCAGCAATACATTTTTGAAGGATAAAATTATTACCAGCAATACATTTTTGAAGGATAAAATTATTACCAGCAATACATTTTTGAAGGATAAAATTATTACCAGCTATACATTTTTGAAGGATAAAATTATTACCAGCTATACATTTTTGAAGGATAAAATTATTACCAGCAATACATTTTTGAAGGATAAAATTATTACCAGCAATACATTTTTGAAGGATAAAATTATTACCAGCAATACATTTTTGAAGGATAAAATTATTACCAGCAATACATTTTTGAAGGATAAAATTATTACCAGCAATACATTTTTGAAGGATAAAATTATTACCAGCAATACATTTTTGAAGGATAAAATTATTACCAGCAATACATTTTTGAAGGATAAAATTATTACCAGCAATACATTTTTGAAGGATAAAATTATTACCAGCAATACATTTTTGAAGGATAAAATTATTACCAGCAATACATTTTTGAAGGATAAAATTATTACCAGCAATACATTTTTGAAGGATAAAATTATTACCAGCTATACATTTTTGAAGGATAAAATTATTACCAGCAATACATTTTTGAAGGATAAAATTATTACCAGCAATACATTTTTGAAGGATAAAATTATTACCAGCTATACATTTTTGAAGGATAAAATTATTACCAGCAATACATTTTTGAAGGATAAAATTATTACCAGCTATACATTTTTGAAGGAAAAAATTATTACCAGCTATACATTTTTGAAGGATAAAATTATTACCAGCAATACATTTTTGAAGGATAAAATTATTAACCAGTAATACATTTTTGCAAAAAGATATTGCCAGCAATAAAAATCTTTTGAGTTGTTGATATGCCGTAAAACAAACCAAACCAAACTAATCCTGCTTAATGAAACGCGAAACAGGATTAGACCGGAAATAGGACAAGAACAGCGCGGCTTTGTCAAAGACACTGGAATAAAAAATGTGCTAGAGAGAAATACAGATGCAGAAGTATGTACACTTATGTTTTATAGATTATGCATAAGCATTTGACAAGCTGGGGCACATGAATCTTTTTGAACTGCCAGGAAAACTAAATCTATTTGGAAAAGATGTTAGAATAATCCAGAACTTATACTTGGAGCAAATCGCCAGCATACGAACAGAAATGAATTGAGTAAAACTACACAATAACGGAAATGGGCGTAAGACAAGGACGTGTATTCTTTCCATATTCATTCAACTTCTACAGCGAGGTTATTCTAAGGAGCAAGATTTATTATTGGCGAACGTAGTATTATTATTAGAAGGTGACACGTGTTGATGTAGGTGACGCGGAAAGAACGCTCAGAACCTTCTAGACAGGTTAGTAAAAGAAAGCAAGAAAAAAAAGGACTAATCATCAACTGCAAGAAGACAACAAATATGGTCAAGAGGAAGAAGACTAAGGTTCAAAATCGTAGCGTTGCAATTTCATTTAGGCAATCAGTGAAAGTCTATAGCACAGCACATTATTACTAAATCATTGTGCCATCAAATAAGACCTTCATTTACTTCAAAGGGAAATTATACTGAACAATTTAGCTATATTATGATGTAATATGTTATACAGTGCTGTAGCGTCGTTTTTCAATAAACAATGCAAATTTAAAATATTTTGTCTTATAATTTGCGCCCAGCATTATTATGTTGTTTTATAGACTTTTATCCATTTCTTTAGTTTCATTAACCATGATCTGCCTAATCTTATTCATTGAGTAGCCTTTTTTGTAATTTTTTTATTTTTTTTTAAATTTTTTTTTTACAGTTTTTACTTATCGAATACAGTAAAAAAAAATTACTTATTTTGCTTATGGTGATTCATAATTAGAATTCTGGTTTAAATATATTTTCCATTCAATGTATCAAATACAAAAGATAATCAAATTTATTTGGATTTATTTTTGAAATACTAAGATTTTGATGAAATGAGTTTAATTTTACGTTCAAATTCGTAGCATTGCAATTTCATTCCGGTGATCAGTGAAAGCCTTAGAGCACAGTCTTATAAAATTTATAACTTACTGAAGCTTTACAAATTGTTATATGAACAAGTTTCATGGCACAAGCACATTATTACTAAGTCATTGTGCCATCAAATAAGACCGTCATTTTCTTCAAATGGAAATTATATTGAACTAAACAATTTAGCTATATTATGATGTAATATGTTATGCAAAGTAGTTTTAGTGTGACTTTCGATAAACAATGTAAATTTAAAACATTTTGTCTAATAGTTTGTGCTCAGCTGTTCTATGGTGTTATATACACTTATCATTTTTTGGGTTGGTTTGCTTGTTTGTTTTACGGCGCACCAACCTCAATGGGTCATTTAATACCGACAATTTTTGTTTTGTTAATATTTTTGTTTTGTCAAAAATCTATTTCTGTTAATATTTTTTCCCTCAAAAATGTATAGCTAGTAATATTATTTTTTCCAAAACGTACAGCTGGTAATACTATTTTTCAAAAACGTGTAGCTGGTAATACTATTTTTCAAAAACGTACAGCTGGTAATACTATTTTTCAAAAATGTATAGCTGGTAATATTCTTCTTCCAAAAACGTACAGCTGGTAATATAATATTTTTCAAAAACGTATAGCTGATGATAATATTTCTTCAACAGCGTATAGCTGGTAATATTATTTTTTCAAAAATGTATAGCCGGCAACACTATACTTTACAAAAAACCCCCAAAAAACGTATTATCAGAGGCCTTGCTGTTGGATGCAGTTCATCGTCACACCCAGAATGCGGATGTAGTTTATCGTCATACCTAGGACGCTTTTTTGGTTTGGTTTGTTTTACAGCATGTCACCCTCAATGGGTTATTTAATGCCGACAAGATGTTTATTGCTGATATTTTTATTTTCAAAACTATATTATTGGTAATATTTTTTTCAAAAATGCACCGCTAGCAGCCTTCCCTTCTCAAAAATGTATTGCGTTTTTTCTTCAAAAATATATTGCTGGTAATAATTTTCCTTCTAAAAATTTATTGCTGGTATTAAAACTTATTTTTACACTTTCATAGTGTTTTGACCCCAGATTGGGGGTCAACTATTTGCCCATAGCTGAGACCCTAACAGTCTGGGTTATGGTGGACATTTGAACACCAGCAATTAAGCGGTGGTTCCATGCTGCTTCAGACCTCCTGCCCAAAGGTCTTCCTGCCGGATGCAGTTTATCGTCGTACCCAGGACGCGGATATCCATTTACTGTTTTTATTAATTATGATCTAACAAATCTTATTCATTGGGTAGCTTTTTTGTAATCTTTGTAATATTTTAATTTTTTTTTTTTACAGTTTTTTTTACTTATTGAATACAGTAAAAAAATGCATGTTTGTGTTGATTCATAATTAAAATTCTGGTTTGAATATATTTTCCATTCAATGTATTTATTCTTGAAAAAGTAATATTTTGAAGTCAGTTTGTAAGCAAAAACCTGCGGAAGTTAAGTATTTCTGTACATTTTTTTCCAGACGATCTTTAGAACTAAATTGATGGAAACGACGAATTTAATTTTTGGTGTTAGTACTTATTATATCAAACCCTGCCTTTCCCATGGAGTGTAATGTAGATTTTCTAAAAACAGTGAAAAATCAAACTTCCCTAACCCCACATTGGGAGAGCAGTAAATTTGTTAAATACGTGAAATGTTATATTAACGTGGATGTAAATTAACAAAAGATTAAAAAATTAGTTCACTTTCTATACTATTTCGCTTTAGTAAATTCCTTTCTCTTAATTATAACTGTATTCTTTAAGTCGAAATTATGACCAGATTCATTATGATGAACGACCAGTGTATTGAATGTGCAGTTTTATAAAAAGATCCCTTTTGTATTCATATATTCTTTTATATAAACTAGCAGCATGGCTCGGCGTTGCCCTTGCTTGATTCAAAAATCGTACGACTCATACAGCAATCGCTATCACTTGACTTAAAATATTTTTGTCCTTCCTTGCCTTTAAAGGAGTGCCCTTTGCCGTGCTGCTACATGCGTTACTTCTTACCTATATCACACTGCGAATTTTTTCTAAGCTCTATACTAAATATTAAATCTGTTACGAAAAAAGAACTAAACAAAATGAACACAAAACGATCAGCTTTAAAAAAGGACTCGTAACTGGAAAAACCGAATGAAAAAATGTTAACAAATACTTTTTCACACGCAACCCAGTTCTGCAGAATCAGAATCAACGTTGAGTTTAAGCAAGCGAATGAGCCAATTGGAGTAAAGTGCCATGCAGATTTAAATTTTTCTCACTTGTGACGAATGCAGCTATCAATTTTTTTTTTGCATGCTAGTTAACATTCGTGTCAGTCAGCTGTTGGCTCTCACTCTGGCCAGTAGAAAATGGCCGCAAACTACATGAAAACTGCCGTAGAAGCATGAAAAAATCGATTATTTCCACTATCGATGGGAGTTGGGAAATGCAACGTCGTGGTGCAAATCCGTCGAATATTGCGGCCGTGCATTCGTTACACACACACACACATCCTGCCTATATATATATATATATATATATATATATATATATATATATATATATATATATACTTTTGTGCTCATATACTCTTTTATATAAATTCATCGAAATCTCATTTTACGTATGTTTTGTGACATTTATTATTATCTATAGTATATGCTTCAGGTTTTGTTTATATTTTTACCCGCTCCTCCAACATATGTATTATTCCATCAATATACACATCCGGCTTATTTCTTTCTACTTAACTTCAATCTTCAAAAAACTTAAGTGCCATATTAACCGTTACCTCCTCTCTTCTTAATCCTTTTAATTCATTTCTTAATCCTCTTATTGTTCTTCTTCCTTAATCTTTTTCTCTTTTTTCACACCCAGTAACCTCTTGTATCTTCGTAGCTTGATTTAAAAAAAAAAAAAAAAAAAAAAAAAAAAAAAATCAAGATTATTTTAGTCTTTTTGAAAGATGAAACGTTTTACATAAAATTTTTCCTATTTTGTCATTCAGTTTCCGCAACATGAAATATTTATTGGATTTTTTAAAATTTTTGTAGGCGTTTTAAACCAAAAAATCCTTGCTCATTTAGCTATGACATATTACCCAATGAAATGGTTTTATTTCATATGCAGTCAAGAATGTTGATTGGAGTTATATTCTCACGTTTTTCTTAAATCACCCAGGCTCTTGCTGAATCAATAAAATATTTTATCTCAGATAAGGATTGTGTGATATAACTATCTTCTGAGTTTCCCATTAATTCCTTCATATTTGCAATATAAAAAATAGATAAAACTATATGAATTCAATGGCTTGATGAAAAGTTCACAGTACAACGACCCACTTGCAAAATCTTATAAAATCACCAAGCATTTGATTTCATGTTGAGAAAGCTTCTTGATAGATACATGACATTTTCAGTAACATTGGTATCTTGTGTTTCTAAATTAAAAGCAGTAACACTAAGCTTAGTTGTTATCAGGGCAGAGGGGAGGGCGGGCGTCAATGTTATGGTATCAGGCTTAATCCTACCCAAAACTAATAAAATAGTCCACAAATAGACACGCAGAGGCAGACAGGCAGGCACAGACACGCAGAGGCAGGCACAGACACGCAGAGGCAGGCACAGACACGCAGAGGCAGGCACAGACACGCAGAGGCAGGCAGACAGACACGCAAATTCCAATGACTTTCCCTATCCAAAAGAAACATGAAAGCAATTATCCAGAACTTATCTCAGAATAAATGAATAAATATGCCGGAGTTTTGATAAACTTCAAACGATCATAACTTGACAAATATCTAGAGTTAGGACAATGACTAGTTCTGAAATCCTGAGACTGTCTACTTTCAGTCTAGATATAACACATATCACTTGGAATAGTCTCCAAAAATGCTACAGTCCTGCTACAGGTAAACTATATCCAACGTCCGTGTTGACATTCCTGTGGTTGCATTGACTTTAACGTGTGCTATGGACTCTTTGCAGTTTGTCACGACTACCCTGATAATGGGTCGATTTTAGTGATCCTTTATTCTACATTGTCATTTAGAACCTGGACCACGGATGTAATAAAGTTCATTTGACTTCTATTTGCTGACATCGAAGCACGAACTACACACAAAACGGCCAACATGCACGGCAAATCTACGAAACGGTGTCCTTGCCTCTCACAGGCCTATGAGTTTCATTAAAATCATGGAACTATTGTCCTTGGGTTGTGGTTCAGGCCGAGAAGTTTTCAGCACTTCCTCGTATAAAGATTTTAGTGTCTTACGGCTGGAGGCTGATGATTAATGAATGTATGAGTAACTTGGCTTAAGGGTGAATATAGGAGAAGAAGCGCGGAGCTTCGAGGTCACTGTAGGTCATTGCCACAGGGCAATTTAGAGTCAAAATTGCTATTTCCGGACAGACTGCAACAAAAGGTTACATCTTTTTACGCGACACTGTAAAAATCGGAAGCGCTCTCATTGTAAACGTTCATGTAAAAATCGATCAAATAGACGAGTGTCGGCGGCTAAGCGTGAAGACAAATAAAAGATGCAATTTTCATTGAAAATAGTTCTTGTTTAAAATATAATTTACGAATTTAAATTGGAACAAGATTTTGAAAGAAAAATAGCTTCTCAAATTTAGGATAAAGTATTTCATTCCAAGACCTATATTTTTATTTTTGCTTTATATATATATATATATATATATAAAAAAAAAACGAATAAAAATGTCCTATATGGCGCGAAGACCGCTAGAACCGTGAAACGGAGTCACCATGTAGTGTTGATTCCTATGTCCACACCGTATCTACAAACATTCAATCTGCAATATTGAGCGGCAAATGTTAAGCAATATTATACAGGCGCAAAGTGGGCGCAGAAAGGTCCTCAACTCGACTAAGGGATCATGGGATACTCGTGTTTTTGAATCTTTGTTTATTTAGATTTTGGGGAGTGGTTCCATTGATAATTTTTCAGCAATGTCTTCGTGGACGTGGAGATCATTAAATATGTTTTGTTGAATTCAGTTGACAAGCTACGTCTCGTTTTTTATTGCATTAAAAAAAAACAACAAACAAAAAAAAAAAACACCCAAAAATAAAACAGACGCACACACACAAAATCTACACAAAAACAACGCAAACCCATAAAAACAAAAGCGAAAAAGAAAATATAACTTTCATTGCAGGAAACGGTATTTTAAAGCGTACAATATTTTATATGCGTACAAAATAATTATAATTATTTGATACAATATTTTATAGTACAGTTTACCTGTGTAACCGTTTTCCACATGGCATTACTTATACATTACATATATTTGGATTAATTTGAATTCTAGCGTTCAAAAAATAAATAAAAAAAATAAAAAAAATGTCAAGATTTTGCCAAATAAATTTTTATCTACAATACTGTTGACATCCAATTCTTCATAATGACCAAGACGGTCGAAAGAACTTTTGGAAAAAAAAGAAAGTGGACATCTTGTTCTGCAATTCCGATACTACAGACCTAAAAGAATTTATTAAATGTCATACATTTGTACTTTTCATAATGTTCAGATAATCTATAAATGGTATTTCCTCCCATGACTTATGCACACCTAGGAGCTTGTAAAAATGTCAAAAAAAAAAAAGAAAAAAAGTTTAGTCGGTTGGTTGATTTGTTTTTACACTATCAACCTTTTGCAGGTTATTCAAAACCAGACAATATTTTTAGATTGTCGGATATTTTTGGAGATAATGTTTTACTCATACAAGTCCTATTAATTAACCCATAGATGGGGAGAATAGGTGGATTCATACATTTTCCAAGAATATTTGCGAGCTATAACGAACCTGACTAGAATTAGAATTCGGCTCTTTGAGCCGTGATCCATTAAACCACCCGCACATCCAAGCTTACAGCATCTGGTATTCACAAGCAGTTCCCCATCTCCGTACTGTCCAGTCTACGTTGCTTAACTTCGGTGATCGTACGCGAACCAGTGTTTCTACGTAGTATGGCCGTAAGACTAAAGTTTAGCAGTTTTTTTTTTTCAGAAATATTTAAGCGGAAGATGACCTAACAGTCAGCAGCATAGAGCAAAGGATCCCCTGGGAAAAGGATGAAAATTTAACTCTCTACAATACGACTATTAATAAAAGACCATTCTGGACGCTCTCTCCAAATACAAAAACAATTCTCAATTCAAGACCTGCAAACATAAAAAGCAATGCTGGACCGGAGGATTTAAATTAATGTGTCCGAGCTCTCCTCTTCTTTGGGAAGAGGTTAGGGGTCATTAACTGGCGCTTGAGTCGTACCCAAAAGAGGAAATGCCGAGGGCATTTTTCGTCCCCAATCCACGCTACAAATCAACTTTAAACTCGACCTAGTGTTAAATTCCTCTCGAGTTGGCGAGCGGTTAAATAACTGCGCGTTAAAGATGGTCGGCATGTAATTGAAATGAGCAAACAGATTCATGATCTCCGAGTTAGTAAGCTCATGAAGGAGACAATGTAAAGAGTTCGATCCTCAAGAACGTCCTGCCTTTTGGAACTTTGCGACAGGACAGACCAACATTCATCAACGGATATAGAATTTACAATGAGATTTCAAGGATTCGTTAGTGTAGTGATTTCGACAGTGCAATCTTATAACCCTACATCCAGACTATAGACTAAATATCTATACCATTTACAAGGATAGGGTTCCTGTTGCAGTGTTTGAGTGGGCAATGGTTACAGACTAACCTAACAAACGATTGGTTAGGTAATTCGACCATGGTACCGCGCTATCATCGATACGAACTAATAGCGAATCGATATCAATTTTTCTCCAATCATTGCAATGTCTAGACATGACATCTGAAAGGTAACTCGTATTAAAAACAGTTTAAAATGGCGAAAAGCGAAACGACGGATAAGGAGACATTAATTTGTTTTTATCAGATCGACAACCTTTATTAATTTACACGAGTGTGTTTTATCACAACTCTTTTTTTAAGGCAGTGTAACAGTTATCGAAACCGGAAGTGGAATCTGCGAGCAGTTTTCCAGTTGAGTTTCGTACTCATTAAGCTCCAATATCTTTATGAAAGGCATGAATTAATTTTAACTACCCCAGTTAAATATCAGTTTAAACTAATCTCTCAGTTTGATGACAACTCTCAAGTCAGAACTTTAGGAGGTCGATTCGTTTTTTACGGTTTATCAACCCATTGCAGGTTAATTTAAAGCCAGAAAATATTTTTAGATTGTAAGAAATATTTTTGTTGAGATAATGATTTAGTGATAAGTTTTGCTAATTAACCCATAGATGGGGTGAGAAGAGATGGATTCACACTTTCCCAAGAGTATTTGTGCGTAAGAGAATATTAGGAAGCCAAATGGAATTAGAAATCGGCTCTCCGATTAACAATTCCGAGCCATTATCCATTCCACCGCCTGCACATCTAAGCTTACAGCGCCTGATATTTCCAAACGGCCACCCATCTAGGTACTGACCAGACTCGACGATGCGTTGAAAAAGGCAATGCGAAATCACACCAGTCTCTTTCCAAATGCACATGTCAATTCGAAAATCACAAAAAGGAAGCTGTTGAGAGCCATGATCGTCTATGTTATTAAAAAAAGGGGTGGGGCTTACTAATCAACAGGGATTCATAAACAGCACAGGAGGGGAAATAAGCTCTGGGTGACATCGCAACTCATATCGCCTTTGTCTCAGGGAAGCCTGGTTGAATGTGCCGGCTGCTTCAACAGCTAAGCTACGAGAACTATTTATTTTTTTAACCATTTCAACCCAAGCAAGGCAATAAAGCTACCAAGACACATGTTGTTACTGAGTGTAAAAGTATATAAGAAAAAAGAAAAAGATTAAGGATAGCGAAGAAGGAAAGAAAAAGTTAAAACAGAATGAAACGATTGACATATTTTCAAAAATTTCAATGCGAAGTTGAATGGAAAAGCAGGAAGTCCTAAGCGAATTTCACCAGCGAGAAGTGCGATAGACAAAACTGTTAGCATAGAACCTATGGTTACATCTAGCCATTTCAACTGTAAAATGAGACCTAGCCGCCAATCTAGTACTGAGCTTTAATTTGTAAAGTTTACGTAGCGAAGAGGATTATAAATTAGACCAGATCTAATCAATAATTTATCATTCCATATCACGATCTCTCTTGGTGCCATATTTTATTATTCTCACAATAGTACAATGAGTAGCAGTGGTATTTTTTATTACCTGAAGAAATGTCAGTCATTTTTATCAGATCTTTGACTATTAACTTTCTGATGAATCACACTCCTTAGGTTAATGACCGAAAGAGCTTGTGAGTTTCACAAACTATAAAATACCCGTGGAAATACGCCATTTGCATTGTTGAATATTTGAGTTTAACAACTTTAACAAAATATTTCAAAATGAAAGTAGAGATTATCCTAGCTTACTTGAAGGAGAGTGGTTTATACTTCAAATTATAGTAACAGATAACTCCTTTCTAAAGGCGTAACTGGTGACGACGCAAAGGATTGTTTACATGATATATATTTAATAAAAAAATATCCTTTCGGCATTATGTAACCAAGAGAGTTTATATGCCGTTAAAACGGAACATCCGGGTTAGTAGGAAAGAATTTAGAAGAGTTACCGTTCAGGACAACTTCCATTTTACGTTTACATAGGAACGACTGGATCAGCTGAAAACCGTGACCGGAGATACCGTAGCTTTTCAGGTTGTGGAGAAGACCTGAATGCCAGACCCTGCCAAAGGCTTTCGAGATGCCCAGGCTACAGTTTCTTTTTTTTTTTTTTAAATCTAAATCATGATAGACTATTTCTACAATTATCGTCAGTACATATGTAGTTGATTTGGAGAGACGAATGCCGTATTGCTTGTCGGAGAAAAGGCCCTGTGATGAAAGATGATTCAGCATTAATTAAGTTTACAAAAAGAGGCAGAAGTTGGATGGGCCAAAATGGTTCAACAGAGTTTTTAAAACTGGAACAACAGACGATGACTTTCAGTAAGCAAGAAAGCAGCAGTTTAGAGAGAACATGAGGTCGGGGGTAGACTTCTTAATATCTATTACAGGGATGTCATCGAGTCCACATGCTTTGTAGAGATCAAAATTAGAGATGATAGCAGAATCCATGGAAGGGGTTATATGCATATCCCTCAATCAGTTCTAAGTGGCATGTTAGGCAGGGACACTCCAGATGAGTCAAGAGTAGAGTTTGAGGAGAATTTACGGGCAAAGCATTCAGCTTTATCAGCAGAGGATGGTAACACCTCAAATCGATTGAAGAGGAGGGGGGCATAGAAACCTTGCACTTATTTAGTATCCTAGTACAGAGACGCCAGTAATCACGAAAGCCTAAGTTTTTAGAGGCTATGCAGTGCCCCATTCTCTCAGCAAACAGGGACTTAGCTTCTTCGAGGAGTCGCTTACATTTTGTTATGAGCAGTAGCAAATAGGCACCTGTTATGACGAGAGTTGAAAATTGGTTCCTCTGTGCTATGGCGGCCGAGCGTGCTGGTGTGAACCTTCGAGGGGATTGCGGTTTCACCTCGTACTTCCGAGAAGGGATGAAAGCGTCCATGCCAGATTTGATCCAAGAAGAAACCTCAGTGGCGCAATTTCCTATTGGAAGGTTGAAGATGTTAGCTCAAGGGGCGTCATGAAGTCCCGGAATGAGTTCCAATCAGCGTGCCGATAATGGAAAGAGTTCTTAAGGATAGGGACTCCCTGTTTAATGGATGCTTGGAAGGAGATATTAATAGCGACCACAGAGTGGTCTAAATTACCAAGAGGACAGCATTGTGAAGCTCGCTAAGAGCGAGGAGAGGAAGTAAGAAATTGATCCAATAGAGAAGCATGTTGCTTGGTTTGGCTGGGAAAAAAGTAGGGAAGATCACGATTTGAGTGAGGGATTGGGTAGTGGGAAAATTTAATGCCTGTATACGGGAAAATCAGTACGTGTCGTGGTGAGCATTAAAGTCACCAAAGACGATGTTCACAGATGGAGAGAAAGTGCCTTTTCTATTCTGTCAGCTATTGCGTCTAATATACTGCAGTCTTGTGAAAAGGGTGTGTGTGATAAAAGAAAAAGAGATAGCTGACAGAGTTTAGCAGCGAAGGAGGGAAGGATGAAAGACTAGTCAGCCGTCTCGAGAGTCAATTCCCTGACCATCGGATACATTTTCTTGTCAAGACATTAAAAAACACCTACTCGGTCCAGTGGGTGCGCATACCGAGGAGAGAGGGATACAGAAAGACGGAGAGACACAGAGAGAAGGGGAGACAGAGAGAAGGGGAGACAGAGAGAGGGGGAGAGAGAGAGAAGGGGGGAGAGAGAGAGAGAGAGAGAGAGAGAGAGAGAGAGAGAGAGAGAGAGAGTGGGGACAGAAAGACAGACACACACACACCCTTTCTGGGCGAGTTTCGTCCACACGAGCGTTGTTGCTATCTTATACAAAAAATGATCACCAGCCTTTTTCTTTGTGACATATATTAGGCGCACCAGCTCTGCGCCATGAAAAAAAGTTCTTTGATTTACTGTAGTGCTACAACAGTACTTGGTCATATCTGACTGTTGGATTCATGCCTTTCCCAGAAGCATTAATACGATATTAGCAATCGCAAGCGGAATTCGAACCGTTCGCAGATCCAGTCCCATGAGCTGATAGCCGCATCACCAACCCATCCTTATATCCACACCCACACATTTATTATGGCTTCGTGCATTTCTTTCCTTTCAATCCCTTCTCTCTTCGCACCAGGAGTTCTACCTTCAGAAGTTTATAAAATAAAGGCACTCACATTACCCTGATAAAAAAACCCCCCAAAATCTCCATTTGCTCCTGGTTAATAAAATAGCAAATTGGCAATGTTGGAAGTTTCCCTTCGAAAAAACAAACAAAACAAACAAAACAAAGTGTCTAGCAAAAATTCATTCGCCTTAAAACATTTACATTTCTTTCGAACCAAGCCTTCGTTATCTATGACAAAGTTTCGCAAAGTAACACGTCTGTGTAGATATCTGTCCCGGGGGATGAATATGCCTGTAATAAATATATACCTTATGTAATCTAATATTTCATTATATCCTGAGATTTCAAGTGGGCTGATATTTCGTGCAAAACTAAAGAATCTTGCAAGTATGAAGATTCAAGAGTTGCTTGACGAGAATTGCATTTTGTCTCGTTAATGTAGATTTTGTTCGTGTCAAATAGAATTTTTTTTTCTGATAATGCTTGTTCATCAGCGAAAAATGTCGAAGGAACAAAATTCAAATTATCATATACGTATAATAAAAAAAAAAAAAGCGAGCATCATACCTCGCTTACGACGTAACGCATTTCGCCTACCTTACAACACTCGCCCATTGTCTACTTATCCTGATGATGACTCGAGTCGAAAGCTTAGACCATATTTCATGTAATTTTCTTTCGAAATGAGCTTCGGACAATTTCTGACGGAATTTTTTCCTCGTGTGAGAAGGATTATTCGTAATTTGGAAAAGTCGACCATTAAAATTAATCGACAGAAAATGTGACGTTTTTAATAGTAGTTACGTTAAAGAATATATATATATATTATAAATTAACTGATTTAAAACATGTTTTTTTTCGCTACACAGTAATAACCATGTTTCAAAAATAGAAGTTAAAAACTCAAATTTAATTTTGTAATTAAATTAAAAACATTAGTTCCATTTCATCCTCAAGTGAATTTTGGTGTAACTTATTTTTTAAATTTAGAGTTTTAAAAAATAAGTTACACTAAAATTCGCTTGGGGATGAAATGGAACTAATGTTTTTAATTTAATTACAAAATTAAATTTGAAGTTTTAGCTTCCATTTTTGAAACATGCTTATTACTGTGTAGCGAAAAATTTTTTTTAAATCAGTTAATTTATAATATTAATGCTCTGTAAATATACATTGAGCACTATTTTGTAAAAAATAAAAATATCAATAAGAACACCGGATTACATATCTTACTGTTCTTTTATTTAAATATACATACATACATATCTCTCACACGCACATATGATTATATGATTCAATTGTAAATACATACATACATACATACATACATACATACATATAAATATACACATCCATCCTATATAAAAGAAATGACAAAAATATACATACATACAAAATACATATTAGTAAAAGTGCATAAACATACATACAAGTAAATAGTAATATATTTATGCATACTAGTAAATATACAATCAAACATCTAAATCTGAATGTAAAGGAAAATTAAATAAATTAATTTAGATATATTTAAAAAAATAGATATATGGCTTGAATTGAAACAACCTGGTTCAACATTTTCAAGATGTATTTGTTTCTATGTCCAGATGTGACAATTAATTCATTCCTTTTATTTAGTAAGTTAGGGTTATTTATATTTTTTTTAAACCGTCTATTTTTCTAAAAGGCAAATGTCACAACTTTCGCCTTTGCCATTGTAAGATGTAATTGTAGCCATTATTTCCAACGTAATTTTTGGTACAGTTCCACCATCCTTTATTTTCCAGTAATATGAACTGTATTATTTATATATTTATTGTTTGGGATTATAAAATCTATTTTCCATGGTGTCTCAGTTGAGCCAATGTAAAATTTATTTTCTTTATCAGATTTTATGTTAGCTGTATAAACTATATTATTAGTCAAGCATTGGCCCTTTAAGAGACAGTTACATTGTTTTTATTCTCATTATAGTTGTTCGATTTGTAAGTTATATATTTATTCAATAATAATAATATATTGTTACGATGGGATATAGTTTTTTAGACTCCTAACGCAGTTGTAGCTTTCTTTAATGTTGAATTTTTTTAAATGCATATCCATTAGTTTGAGAAAGATTCTACAGACATAATTTTTTTTTATATTACAGTTATAAGCGGCCGGGTGGGGTGTAAACCATAACACATGACGATGTCTTTGTATTTTTACGTGTTTTTTTCTTTTTTCCTGTATTCCATAATTACATTTTGTATCTTCTTCTAGGGCTTTTACATCTTTAAATTTACCTTCAAATATTTCCTTATTGCTGGAGTTAGTTGCCAATCTATATCGTACTGATTTATGTAAATGCTTAAGTATAATAGTGGGGGGGGATCTTTTCATTCGCTATTTACGTATTTCTGTTTGTGTAAATCTTTTATATACATTTTGTATCTACCAGTATTCAAATCCAAGGTCACACCAAGAAAGTTGATCACTTTTGCATTTGTTGTTGTAGTAATTTTTTAGGTCATGATATTTTAACAATTTCACCAGCTTTTTCTTGACATGTCTATGATTCTTGAATTTTTATTATGTAGTAGTATTGCACCGTCATCTCTATAAAGTCCTACATTATTGATATTGAACAAATATCTCAGTCGCCACACGAGGAAAATCTTCTACTGAAGTATATGCCTGCCCCATGCCAATTTTGAATTCCTTATTGTTTCGTTTTGTCCACAGACATCCATTATGATACAGCATGGATTTTTGCGCCTGCCTTATTATTTTGATTTCGTTATCGCTGATACAATAGTTTTGGGCTGAGTTGATGGCATTCGTCAGAAAATCTTCGGTAATGGACGAGTAAAAATCGTTTATATCGAGTTGGATGAATGCAGTCATTTTTTAAAACCAGTTAAATAGCTTCTTTCGTACAATGCCACTGGTTAATCCCTAAAGCAATTCTCGTATATCTACATGAACTTTCGAGAATGTATTTGCTAATTTTTCAGTATTATTTTTCCAATTATCCTTAAGGGTTGTTTTGGAAATTCGGTTTATTGTCTTTAATAGTGTTAAGTGCTTGACCTTTATGCGATTTGATGATTCTATCATCAATTTGTGGTGGATAAGTGCCAATTAACTATGTTGTCGGGTGAAAAATATTAGAAATGTGTAGGTGAAGGTTGCGTAGGTAAATTAGCTATTTCCACACACAATTAAAACTTCCTCATTCCACAGCATTGATAACACAAAAATAGGACACAAACAAATCTCATAACAACATTTTATACAACATAAAATACACAAATGTGTTTTGGTTGAATTTTAGTGATTGTGAAATTTAAGTTGGTGGATTTTAAATTGCTTTTTAAAACTCTTAATATGTTCAGGGTCATGTGAGGTTGAGTTCACTGAATTGAATGTTATGTTTTATATAATGTGTGAAATTTCGATAGAATTTGTTAGTAGATAAACTTGTTCAAATAGAATTTTAAACAGTTTTTAACGCTTCCTGAAATGAAATTCGTAATGTAAGAGTTTGTAACAACAGTTGTCTTCCTTTGATAATGTTGTGGTGTGCTCCCTCTAATGAGGCTAATTGTGGACTCTTCCATTTACTATATAAAGTAGTAGGAAAGTAAGCCACCGGGGGAGGGTCAGTGATATAGACTGTTCTACCGAGGCTGTGACTGTTCGCAGCTCCTGTCGAACTCTCTACCTTGGGCGGAGAGGAACTCGGACAAGGCTGTGCCGAATGGCAGAGTTTCGCCAGGGGAGGTAGACAGACCCGAACCCGTTTATGCGGTTCTACGGGGATGTTTTTGACGTGCTCGGATGACCCACGTTAAACTGCCTTGTGCCACATGTACCCATGTGGGGGAAGGGCTGCTAAATATATCAGTGATATAGACTGAACCCAGGTCAGCCGACACACACTCCCAAGTCGTGTAACACACTTCTGTTGTATTTACTGTTCAATACACTATCTACAATCTCTTGTTTTGTTATTTCTTACCATTAACTTGGTCACAACGATGTTTGTGTCTGTCAAAGAATGCATAAAAATATCTTATAAGAATTCTGGAATGTAGTTTGTTCTTAAGTCGAGAATATATATATATATATATATATATATATATATATATATATATATATATATTTCTCACGGCATTAAATCTAGCAATTAAAATAACCAGTATTAACATATGAACATAAGAGATAAGGATTTATGAATTATTACCGTATTTGACGGCATATAAGGCGCAATTATTTTAAAATAAAAATATCTTTTAAAATTCCCCTGCGTCTTATATGCCATATGTAGTTTTACTAATTTTAGTAATTACTAATTTTTTCTTGATTTGCCCTGCTGAAATTGGGATGCGTCTTATACACCCGTGCGAATTATCTGCCGTCAAATACAGTAATTTTATTTTAGAGAAGTGGGTTATCAACTATTAATTATTTATATAATGAAAGGGCGCTTACTTAATCTAATGTAATATAAAATTATTAACATTACTAAAGAAAAAAATAAAGAAAAAAATATAAAAAAATCAAAACTTTTAAAAACCCATAAAAATCTGAAAATATAGATGATAAAGATCTATATTAAAAAAACAGTAAGTAATAACCCATAATGCATAATAAATAGTAAATAAATAAGTTAATAAACAGAGAAATAAATAAATACTAAGTAATACCCTACACTGCAAATTAAATCGGGACAGTATAGAAAAATTAATCTGGGTTCACGTGCTTAAGTAGATATTTATTTTTATGCCTACATGTGACCGTCAATTCATTTCTCTTATTTAGTAAGCTCGGGTTAAATGTTGTAAGATAATTATTTTTTCAACTAAACTTGTTATTCCCTTTGTCATTAAACGGTTTTTAGCCCTTACCATTATACTCCATTTTTAATTGAAGAGGAGTTGCCGGAATCTTTCAATTGCTAGAAATAATTAAAGAGGTCAGTGCTGTTTCTGTATTTAATGTTAGCCAAAGGCACATGGTGATGGTAGAAGCGAAACTTCCAAGGATTCTCAGTAGAACCAAAATAAAATTTAACATCGCTACCGGAACGAAGTTTAACTTATAGCAAAGGTCAGCAACCTTTTTATTAACCATGTACCGACTTTTAAAATCATTCAGGTGTTCCAACAGCATACGTATTTTTATACAAGTCAAGGTCAATATACCTGTACTACAATCTATTTTATATAGTAATATATACAGTGTAACCCGGATATAAGAGAGCTGTTGGGCCCGGAGAAGACGTCTCTTATATCCGGGTTTGGTCTATTATATATACAGTAACAGGCTCTAATTTGGGACCGGAGAAAATCTCTTATATCCGGGTTTCTCTTATATCAGGGTCTCTTATATCCGGGTTACAATGTATCTTATTTGCGTTGCAGTAGTTATTGGTTCGGACTTTGTGATGTCATTTGCGGCTGCATGCCATTGAAAATTGCTTGGCGTGCCACGTGTGGCACGCGTGCCGTAGGTTACCGTCCCCTGCTCTAGTACATCATGCCCATCTGAACAGATGTTTCGCAAGGCTCGTCTCGCAAAACTGTATTATTTTGAGGAAAGATTTGTTTCATTAAATTCAAATATTCTTCTGAGCAGATATTTACTAAAGTTTTCTCTAGTACAGAGGTCGGCAACCTTTTGCTAACTCTGTGCCCACATAGGGTTTTAAAATCATTCAGTGTGCTAACAGCATACGCTTTTTTATACAAGTCAAAGTCAACATACCTGTTCTACGATATATTTTATATAGTAATATATATACTTTAGTGTATATTAAAATTGAAACAGTTAAATATATTCTTTGTGTTGAAGTAATTATTGGTTCAGACTTCGTGATGTCATTTGCGTCTGCGTGCTATGTGTAGCACGTGTATCGTAGACTTCTGACCCCTGATTTATAGTATATGAAAAAAAACAGATTATAAGACAAAACGAAAACCCCTTAAACGTAACATCATATGATTTAATCCACCATTTAACCGTAATGTCCAAACTTATGTGGGAAAAAGTTTCCTAAAATTAAACCACAAGTAATTTAACCATTCGCCCGCATTAAAAAAGATTCACTGACAGTTATTGTAGTAACATATTAGTTACTGCAATAATTGTCAATGAAAATGAATACCCTACCGCCTCATTAAAATGATTAGTTTTTTCCATATCCATAGAAATTAATATTACGAATGTATATGCTTATAAAGCTCCGTAAATTTTAAAATTAGTTATTCCAAAATTCGTTTGAGGATGAAACAGAACTAGTTACTTTAATTAAATTTCTATAATTTAAGTTTTTAGATTCTGTTTTTGAAACATGAGAACTCTTATGTAGCGATGGAATCATATTTCTAAAAAGAATAATTATATATACAGGGTGTCCATAAAGTTCGTGTGCACTTTAAAAAAATTATAACTTTATTTGTATTTGCGATAGAAATAATTTGTAAAAAGGATTAGAAAGAAGTAAATCTATATTTTTTAAGGTTTTATTGAAATTTTATTTAAGTTTCCACATGTCCTCCATCATTAGCAATACAAAGGGTAATAAGATTTTGTGGTTCACGGAAAACATTTGCCAACTGATTTACAGTAATGCCTGAAATCACAGTTATTTTAGCTATACTTAAAACTAGGTACATTAAACTTTATAACATTTTTTACAGATTATTTCTATCGCAAATACAAATAAAGTTATAAATTTTTAAAGTGCACACGAACTTTATGGACACCCTGTATATATATATATATATATATATATATATATCTCGCCTCGAGGTGGCGTAATTGTTAGCAAGCTTGTCTTGCTAGAACAATTATGACTGACTAGTGAATTCGATCCTCACTGAGTGCCCCCCAATTTCGGCCTTGTGTCACATCTAAGCTGCGCTTAAAAATCCCTATCTCTCTCTCTCTCTATATATATATATATATATATGTGTGTGCATGCGCGCGCGCATGCGCCTAATGTGTTCTTCAAGGCATTCGATAATTTTCCAAACTGGAAGATTTTTTGAAAATATTTTGCGTGAAAGATTAATAGTAGAGAAAACGGAATCAGCCAGCTGTGTTCAATTTAGAATAGTTCTCATTGGAAAGTAGCACCTCGAGGTGTAATGGTTAGCGAGCTAGATCGATTATGACTAAGTAGTGATTTCGATTCTCACTGGGCGCCCCATACTTTCGGCTTTGTGCCACATCTGAGCTACGCCTAGAAAATCATTTGTTAGTTTCTGGCCTTTGGCCGAGATCGTTTCAAATAATATTAAGCCCAACCCGCAAGGACTCTAAGCCCCAGAGATCCTCACAAGGCAGTACCCTTCCTTCGGGAAAGGGGCTAGGTTTATTGCCCGGATCCTGAAGCGTTTCTAAAAGTGGGGTGCCGGGGGTGGCATGGGCAATTTTTCCACAGTATTGCTGTTAAATCCACTTTAAGCCTCGACCTTGTGTCACGTTCAGTAGCAACGTGAGTGCGCTAAAAAAATAAATAATTCCCTTTGGAAAGGCATGAATCCATCTCTCCCTTCACATAACGTTTAGGGATAAATTAGCAGATTGGATCGACTTCTTTCTTTGGTTGGAAACAGGTTTCGGAAAGAAACCAGGAGTGAAATCTACTTCTACTAGTGAAGAATAAATGACTAACAATACCTACTCGTAAAAGGCGGCTTCATAAAATAAAGACTGTCGCGTAGAATAAAGAGAGGTCAGATCATGGAGGTTAAATTAAAGAAAAAAGAAAAGAAAGTCAACTGACCGTAGTGAGGCGACCAGGAAGCAGACAGTTCGGCTGGCATCTGTCGTGATAAGGATCCATTGTCGGGTAAACTCTTCCGAGACGTCGGTTCAATCCCTTTGTAAGTAAACCGAGTGAGGTCATCTTCACTTTTCCACACGTCCGGTTTGTTTGCGTCATCGTTCGGAAAGTTCTGGTTAGAAATACCTTCGTTCAATAGTTGCTCAGAATTTGAACGCTTATAGATTCCGACCAGACGGGTAGCACTTCTACTTCTGTAAGACGCGTACGTATCCCCGGAATATCTAGGAAGACAGAGATAAGTAATTAAACAGGAGTCCTTGAAAGAAAATGTAACAAACATGCTTGAAGATACACTATTTACATTGCTCGGACTATCATCCCCATCTTTTTTGTCATATTTATCATAACGTTTCGATCGCTGTACGCTCTGGCCTTCTTCAGGTGGTTGGAATGCCGAACTGAACCCTTTATTTCGCTCGCTGGGGTAGACTTAGTTCCACGTGCCATGTCTAATTGATGTCAGTTATCTCCTGTTAATTCCCCTCTCCAAGTTCTCCGTCTTAACCAGGTATTGAACTCGCACTCTTTGCGAGCGAAATAAAGGATTCAGTTCGACATTCCAACCATCCAAAGAAGACCGGAGCGTACAACGGCGAAAACGTTGTGATAAATATGGCAAGAAAGATGAGGATGATAGTTTGAGTAATGTAAATAGTGTACATAATAACTCATCTCAGAAATATAGACAGATAATGCTTGAAGATCGTTTATATTAAAAAAAAAAAAGAAGGTATTTGTGGAGGCAACGGCTGTCGGCACTGAAAGTGAAATTTGTGAGCGAAATTCAAATCCCCGCACCGGTTGTTGCGATCACTTTGCGCAAATAAATTGGTTAATTTGCAGTGTAACACCCGCGTTGAGTTTGCATTAAAAATTTCCAGAATACTTATATTTATATTATTTTATGTTTATACGTTCTTTTTATAGGTATCAATATTTAAGTAAATGCTCTGTTTGTAATAAACAGTATTAACAACATTTATCGGCCTGAATGTCCGAAAAACTTTCATAGAAAATATCCGTCCTCCGATAGGAATCGAACCTGTATCCTATACGGGACAGTCAATATTGTTAATACTGTTTATTATAAAACAGAGCATTTACTTAAATATTTGTATCTATAAAAAAAACGTATAAACATAAAAAAAAATCTTAAAATAATTGTTGGACTTTGTCCATTTCATAATGTGTGACGTCATTTGTTCACATTTGGATACGCATCGAACAGATATGAATGTACGAGAGAAAATCATGGAGAATTGTGGTTTAAAAACAGTAAAATCAACCTTGCTAACCGAACGCTCCTCTGTGGCTCAATTAGTAAAAGAACGTCAGGCTATAGACGGTTTCGTATAGGATACAGATTTGATTCCTGTCGGAAGACGCATATTTTCTATGAAAATTTCTCGGACATTCAGGCCGGTAAATGTTGTTAATACGGTTTATTATAAACAGAGCATTTACTGAAATATTTGTATCTATAAAAAGAACGTAGAAACATAAAAACATGTCTTAAAATTACATTTATATATAATTCTACATGCTCTATTCGAATCTGGCTTGATTAATAATAAAATCTACCGTTTCGGAGTTATCGAGAGTGAAATTTCGGATTCATTTGCGTCATTGGCGGCAGCCATTACTGGCGTTGTTTGCATACATTCGCTGTGGAAAGCTAAACGCGAATGACTATAGAAAGCTAAGTGCAGAACTAATCTTTCTTGTCTAAATTTGTCTCAATTACTGCGCAGAAGAACTATTTACGTAGACACGCGCAGTTTGCACAATGATACCTACACTGAAGGCTATTCTGTAGCGAATATATGCAAACAACGCCAGTCATGGCTACCCACGACGCGAATGAATCCGAAATTTCACTGTTGATAACTCCAAAACGGTAGATTTTATCAAATTTATCAAGCCAGATTCGTATGAACAATGTACAATTACACATAAATGTAAGTATTCTGGAAATTTTTAATGCGAACGGAGCGCGGATGCTAAACTGCAAATTAACCATTAAATTTAGTAAAGCCATTAACACATTTAGCGTGTCATGGGTGAAATAGGCGGGTAGACTGGACTCTCAAGCTTTGAATCCTCTTCGACTGGCTGCCGCTCAAAACTACGGACCTCAACAGGAAACGACTACACTTTTTTCTTTTCATGAGCAGTGTCCTTACTGGACGTAGGCGATCATGGCTCTCCACTTCCTTCTATCCTTTGTAACTCTCAATAAGTTTCGTCCCTCTGCCACCTACCCCAGACCCCGTTCTGTCATCCACTTGCTTAAGCTCGCCAGGTATGTCTTTCATTGCTTCCCCTTGTCTCTCTTTCCCTCTATTCGACCTGTGAGTATCAGATTCTACAGGCACTTTTTTCACATTACGTATCCCAGAAACCCCAGCTACCTCTTCCTGTTTGCATCCTCTCCACGACTTTATCGTTGCTCACACGCTCGATCCATATCTTCAGCATCCTTCTGTAGAACCACATCTCCGTCGCCTCGAGTCTCTTCTTCATCTTTGAAGAGACCGTCCAACATTCGATGCCGTAAAGGAGGACAGATGTCGCGTAACAGATCAGTAGTCTTTTCTTTGTTACCAAAGAGATCCTCCTGTCTCGCAACACTCTTCCCAGCTTTTGGAATACGTCCTTGATCATCCCAATACGTCTACGGATCTCAGTGTCGCACTTACCGTCCTCTCTCAAAACACTTCCCAGATATTTAAATCTCCGCACCTGCTTGATTTTAGTGTCCCCGACCTGCAAATCGCATTCCGGGCTCATCCTTTTACTGATGACACTACATTTCCTAATAAGCCATCGTCATTCATAGATAACGGGTAAGAATATGTGGAGAGCCATAATCGCCTACGTCCTGAATTGATCTGGCATGACAAATGTTTTAGAAAGCATCCCAACACGGGATTTTAAATCTAGCATTATTGGGTCGCTCAAATTATTGTTTTTTATACAGTAGAATCCCTCATATCTGGAGTGCTCCATATCCGGACATGATTCTGATGTGTATATTTGAACTATTTGGGTGATATGTAACCGATTTGAAATTTCTGTTTTTCAGGAAATTTACTTTGGATAATTGCTTATGCTTATTTCACCGTAATGGCTTGTATTGGTGCAAAAGATGATGAGAATCAAGGAAATGATGACAACGAAACACATCTGCAATGAGATAGCGACGAGATGCATGCTTGTGATGAAACCTGGACTGAAATTGAAAAAGCTATAGAAAAGGTTGTCAGTTTTATGGAAAGAAAGCCAGGAAAGACCCCAATCCAAAAGGTAGGTATTACACGAGGAATTATTACAAAGTGATTTAAGATTCAGTTCGAATTTCAGAGAATGTTACTTAATACGACAGGTATCTGAAGAAGGTCGGAGGATACCACGACAGAAACATTGTGACGATAAGATCAAAAAAACAGAATAACATTTGGAATAAATCACTATAATATAATTCACTGTATAATAATTCCTTATTGCAAAAATTCAAACAGAGATTAGGGTTTCATATCCCGATTTTAATCTTAAATTTTTAACGCCACTTCGCACTTGCATTGATTAGAAAAAAGATATTAAAAAATATAAACTTCAACTTTTTAAAATCTGTCTATATTTCTAAGATGAATCATTGTAATCATTTAAATTACTCGGACTGTTGTCAATCTCCTGAAGAAGGCCGGAGCGTACAACGGCTGAAACGTCGTGAATATAGCAATAAAGATGAGGACAACAGTCTGAATAATGTAAATAATGAAAATAATTACCATACCTCCTCTCAGAAATATGGACACATCATGAAGGTCAGAGCGTACAACAGCCGAATCGTCGGGAATATGGCAATAAAAATGAATCCGAACAATGTAAATAATGTAAATAATTTTTCAGAAGTATTTAAAATTGTTTTTATCAAGATATTTTCAGTCCGATTTAAGTCTCGGGATTAGAGCTGCAGACACCAGGACGTACTCCTGACCCTGCCCATTATTTTTTAACGCTACCAGTGTAAGACAATAAACAACACCGTGATATAAACAGTTAAATGAGAAAGAAAAAACGTAACAAATTAAGTCCCACTTATTACGATTAACCGCGTTACTTAGAACGATTACTTCGCTACTTACGGAAATATAAAAAGTTTTAGTTGGCAATAAGTGACAAATGGCTATAAAAAGTTACTTGGTTATTTATGGTTAATTTGTTTAAATAATACACTGACCGGTTTGCATTACGTGTTAATAATTGTAAGAAAAATGCTGCACTAAAATAAGTAACCAAATAATCGTTTTAAGTTTTCTGAATATCAGAACAAAAAAAAAGAAAAAAAGATTTGAAATGCATAAAATTCAAAGTACCTTCCTTCCAGAAGTGTCATGTCTCTATAGGAAATAAGTGATCATTCCACACGCTTTCTTTAATAACTAAACTGTGCACTGCCATGATTATTATTGGGAAAGTGTGGTTTTCTGGTGTTTTGAATTCAAAGACTTAATGCCCACCATAAAATTTGATATTAATGATAGCTTTCTTTCTCTCTTCCATTTTCGGACGTTGGTCCTTTATGGGTAACAGCCATGATCTCATTAGGTCTGCTTCATTTTAAAAATTCAAACTCTAATCAGACTTTGAAAAATTTATAAATCTACCGTTGTCATTTCAGTGGGTTTTTCTGCTGGGTAGAAAAATGCCAGTGTAAAACTTATAATCAATGTGCTTCATTCTGTTCTTATAATCAATGTCCTTCATTCTGTTCTTATAATCAATGTCCTTCATTCTGTTCTTATAATCAATGTCCTTCATTCTGTTCTTATAATCAATGTCCTTCATTCTGTTCTTATAATCAATGTCCTTCATTCTGTTCTTATAATCAATGTCCTTCATTCTGTTCTTATAATCAATGTCCTTCATTCTGTTCTTATAATCAATGTCCTTCATTCTGTTCTTATAATCAATGTCCTTCATTCTGTTCTTATAATCAATGTCCTTCATTCTGTTCTTATAATCAATGTCCTTCATTCTGTTCTTATAATCAATGTCCTTCATTCTGTTCTTATAATCAATGTCCTTCATTCTGTTCTTATAATCAATGTCCTTCATTCTGTTCTTATAATCAATGTCCTTCATTCTGTTCTTATAATCAATGTCCTTCATTCTGTCAAGAAAGTTTGCTTCAATTTTTGACTAATATTCCATTTCTTATTGATTTTTGATGTATTTGTATTTTATAAAAATAGCAATGCATTTGCGTTTTTACGCAATCAGCTCCCTATTTTCATATGGCAACATGCAGACATATTGCCAAAACTAGTTAAAAACTGCAAAACTTAGTTCTCAATCGCCAAGATCATCCCTATGAAGAAAAATACTTTGTTACTGCAGAGGCTGACGATATATAAAAAAAGAAATGCCGAGCTGTAAGAGGGTAGCGAAAAAAAAAAAAAAAAAAAACACTTAAGAAACGCTAAAACACTTGCCCGTGTATGACAGATTCAAATGTTAATTTATTTGTACAATTTCTTTGGCAAAAACTTATGTGACGGATTTGAAAATTATTTAACTTCCCAAAATATAATTTTGTTAAAGCAAAAGACATTTTACTCAGGATGCATCAAATGTTTGAAATAACACCCCTTTATCAGTCGATAAATCTGTCATATGCCATATTTATTCTCATTTGTAGTTATTATATAATAGGGTTGCCATACTAACTAAAGTCACACCTCTCGTTATAAACTTAAAATTACAGTAGATAATTATCATTAACGCCTTTATTTCGAGACCTAAGAAAAAATTCTAACATTTCAGTCCCCATAAAAAGCAGAAATAAAAAAAAATATTTCAAAGTACAAAGAGCAAGGATTTATTGCAAAACAATTTCAAAATCTGACAAAGATGTAGTTTTACTTTAAAATAAAGTTGCCTGCAAATATAAAAAAAATAACCTTTGCTTAGTTTCATACTTAAAATGTGTTGCTATTCTAAAAAAGAAGTTACCTCCCTTTAACTTTCCTCTCGAGTTATCTGCCGATAATTAAATGTGCTGATCTTAAAACTACATTGTTAAAGAATAAATTTTTTTTTATCACATTCATTTTCACATTATTATTTTTTAATTACTTTTTATCGATATTTCACTCAGATCATCAATTTACAGCGAGTAGACATTGTGGGATGGAAATAAAATAATCTTTCGTAGTTTGACAGCCTGAATAAAAGATATAAACATTGATTTAAATTTTAAAGTAAATACGTTTTTAAAGTCAACATTAACTTTACGTAAATTACAATTACATAAAATTAAATTTCGAATATATATATATATATATATATATATATATATATATATATATATATGTGTGTGTGAAAAGAATGTAGATATAAAGCTTGCCATAAGTTTTCTTATCCTGTTTTTACAATCTACGCTGCCTACTCAATGCAGTAGATCGGCGGCATGAGTAAATGGATGAAAATTAATTCCCAATTAAAATACTAATAATAAATAATGCTTAACATAGCTCAATGTTCCATTTTTATTGATTAGTTTTTTTACGGTTATCAACCCTTTGCGGGTTATTTAAAGCCAGAAAATATTTTTAAATTGTAAGAATCTTTTTTATATAAAAAAGGATTTAGTGTTACAAATCTAACTAATTAACCCATATCTAGGGGAGAAGAGGTTATTTCATATCTTTCCCAAGGGTATTTGCGCGTATGTGAATATAAGGGACCTGACTGGAATTTGAACTTGGCGCTCCGATTAGCAATTCCGGGCCATTATCCATTATACCACCCGCACATCCTAGCTTACAGCACCTGGTATTTCCAAGCGGTCACCCATCTACGTATTGGCCAGGCTCGACGTTGATTAACTTCGGTGATCGTACGGAAACCAGTATTTCAACGTGATATGACCGGGAGCCCGTTCCAGTTTTAGTAGTAAGATACTCCTTTAAAGGCATTAGGAAGCATTACTTAACTCTAATAAACAAACAATCAAACATATGTGCTTGCAGAGGAGCGTGCGGTGTGAAATGTGAAGAGAAGAGGGGAGATATCTCTGGGTTAAACTTTCCCGCTGGCCGGTCCAGCTGCATAAGAATGTTGGACTATAATGGAGTCCAAAGAAGATAAAGAAACAAACAAGACCGATATACATGTATGCAAACAAATATATATTAATAACAAATTACAATGACATGAAGGGTTACAGAGTGTTGTATGGAGAAGTTATGGTGAGTGTGTTGAGTGTCCGTACGAACGCGTATATTGTTTTTAGCGTGTTCCCAGAATATGGGAAACGCTGTATGTGTGAGAGGTCACATATTGGAATAAGTAAAAAAAAAAAAAAAAAAAAAAAAAAGGTTTTTTTTACCTCACCTCACGCGCGAGGTTGCGGCCAGAGTCGAGAAGCTGGCCGCACGTGTGCGTAAGCCGTAAAAAGAGGCAGAGGCGAAAGGTCAGCCAGTATTTATACTCGTGGGAGAGAGAGACCCCTGTTGAAGGATTAAGGAAATGAGGAGGAGCTAACTGCGACATGCCGCTAGTGATTTTCTTTTCTTTTAACCTGGAAAAGCGTTGGCAATTTTCTTAATACGAGAATGGAGTTGAAATGCTCTCGACTGTCACTAGATCCATTTCGAAAATAAATATTTCAATAACCAAACATACAAAGGCGGATTTTTGTCATAGAAAAATCGGGCCGATTCCATGGTTATGAATTAAAATATCAATTAGATTAACTCTTAACCACTGTATATTCTTAATTTTAAATGTTTATTTTACCAATGAGCACAGGCCGAAGGGTTTGGGGGAAGGGTTAGTCAACACTGTGTATCCTACTCGTAGCTAATCCGTATCACGACCCATTCACTCTAACAAATGGCAAAATCACCACAAAAACTCGTTCCTCTCCATTCAATCCGAACATCTACCCAAAATGCCAACATTTCACAGGCACCTAATTCTACACGCCTCATTCGAATCTGGCTTGATAAATTTGATAAAATCTACCGTTTTGGAGTTAAAATTATTCCCAACAATTTTCCCCCTTTTTAAAGAATTACTTTCTAAGTGAGCAGAGGGGGGGGCATTCAACTTAAGTTTGTTCTTTCAGTCGTTAAAGAAAATTCTTTAACCATTGACCAATATAAGGAAGTAGATGCTTTCTGGAGGGGGTGACAAAATTCTATGACTGCCACAGGTAACACAAATGCGAGGTATGCCGTTGTTTTTAACATTTATACAAAAGCATTATTTTGGTTAACTTGTCCGTTTGGAAAGAAAAAGGGGCACTTTAGTGTTCTGACCCCTACAAAAAAAAAAAGAAGGGATACAGTTTTTTTTTAGCACGCTGCTTTAACCAGCCTATACATGCAGCTAGGAAAAAACAAAACGACGAAATCTTCCGTCCACTTGTTGGTTTTGTACGGTAAACAGAAACTTAGCTTAATTAATATCCCAGATAACATCTTAACTTTCCAAATTAAATCTCTGGAACTTCCGTTGGGACAAATTCTAAAGACATTTGTGATTTCTGCAAGCAGCATCAATCGCCGTATCTCTTTCGGAATCATTTTATTCCCCTTACTAAAGTCTTCAAATTCTCTTTCACTCTCAGTAACCCATTGCATCTTAGTGACTTTATTGCCTCGCTTGGAGTGAAAATGGTTAAAAAAAATGAAAGTGTCGGAAGTTCATTTCTATCGTCACAGAGATGAATTCAGGCGGCTACAGAAAATGGTTGAAAATTTCTAAATCGTATTTATCGCCTTGAATGAAAAATGAATTACTGTTTGCGACTATTTGTCATTGTAACGCTTCCAACTATTTCAATAAATAATTAACGTTTGCTATTCGGAAACTGTGGCATATAAAATATGAAAATAAAATATCCAATAAAATTTATTGTACCTTCGACAGTGCACATTTTTTAAAAGTACAATATTAATCACGCATCACTTATTTGATCTGTTACCCTCAGAGCGACGTTTAAGAGCCATTAGCTCAAGGACACACACATTATATATATATATATATATATATATATATATATATATATATATATATATATATATATATATAATTTTACAGGGTGATTGAAAAGTAACTCCTCATTTTAAAATATTTATAGTTTATTAACCATAATTTTTACAAGAAATGGGTATAAGAGGAAAGTTTAGCATGAGTTTTTATTTTTAATTCGATATGGACACGAGATTTCTCTACCAGCTTCTCCAGCCGCCCAAGAATCGCGTCAACTGATTTCACCAGGAACACTTGTAATACAGAAGACATAACTTCATGTATTCACCCTTCAAGTTCTTGTTTTGGTATAGTAGACTTGCTCCTTTAACAAGCCACAAAGAAAAAAGTTATAGGCTGTTAAGTCAGGACACTTTCTTGGCTACTCATACATAAATTAGGGAGTTACTTTTCAAACACCCTTTATGTAATGATTTTTTGTTGGTGAATACAGCTGGGGTCTGCCCAATTTCGTTGTGCACTGCACGGTAACAAGAAAAATTACCATAAATATTTGTAATTTTTTTTTGACAGCGATTTCCTAAAATGGTTTATGGTACGCGAATTTTCCTTTCCCAAACGCTGTTATAAACTTACTAATTATTAATAAAATATGTGGAAATTCATCTCCCATAAACGAACACAAAAGCAAATTTCCCATTATATTTATACCTGTAAATACCAGTTTGAATAGGACAGGTGATTTGTTGAGCTCTTTAAAAATATCATGGAAAGAATTTTAGCTTTTAATTTATGATTTTTTAAACGTCTGCCTACAGACTTATTCCCGTTAAAATCTCGCCAATGATTTAAATAACTAAACTTAACAGAATTGGCATTTTCTCTAATTTATAGACTGATTTAATATATAGAGTTTGTCATATCAGGGTTAAGTCAGTTTGAATGTTTAAGCGATTTCAAACTTATGAATTTCGAATGTCTGGAAAACTACATCCAAGATATTTCAAAACGGAAATAAAGGGTCAAGCAATCCATGTTAACCAGAAGGAAAACGCAATAGAACAGCTAATCGAAATTTAATTCAGAATCAATATTTATTGTAAAAAAAAAAATTGCTTCGTCTTCAAAAAAAGAAGTGTAACCAATTGCTGTGCTGAAATGAAGTGGCTTTTAATATCAAAACTCAAAATCACAGAGATAACTAAAGAAAAATTAACACTTTGAGGCATATTTCTTTTTCTTTGAAATACTCCGTCATCTATTTATCGAGCTTCGTGCTAAATAAAATTGCGGCACATAAAACAAACCTTTACTTAGATGTATATGAAGTAAAATGGTGAAATAAAAATGAACCACCACGCAGATACGATATAATTAAAAAGTGGTCGGAAATTTAAACTATAAATCGTTAAATAACTGAATTAATTAAAAGGAATTTTTTTTTTACCTGCGATATGATGTTTGGAGTGGTATTTGAACCATATTCCCGTGAGAGGCCGACATGATTTTTTATTTATTTATTTAGATATTTTTTTTTTCTGTTTCGCTGCATATTTTTAATGATAAAAAAAAACATTAACACGCTTGACTAATACTACTTAAAATGTTTGGTCAAACCATTCTTGAAGAAGAACGAGGGAGGTTAAAAACAAATGATCTTTCGTTATAAAAGCTTTACAAATAATGGTCATTCCCGGAAACTTTGTAATGGGAAGGAAGAAAGAATAAGAGAAAAGAAAGAATGAAAGAAAGATAGAGAAAAAGAAAGAGAAAATGAAAGAAAGAAAAGGGAAAAAGAAAGATAGAGAAAAAGAAAGAGAGAGAAAAAGAATGAAATAAAGAAAGAAAGAGATGAATGAAAGAAAGAGAAAAAGAAGGATAGAAAGAAAGAAAGAGAAAAAGAATGAAGTAAAGAGAGAAAGAAAGAGAAAAAAGAATGAAAGAAAGAAAGAAAGAGAAAAAGAATGAAATAAAGAAAGAAAGAGATAAAGAAAGAAAGAGAAAAAGAATGAAAGAAAGAAAAAATTAAAGAAAGAAAGAGAAAAAGAAAGAAAAAAGAAAGATAGAAAGAAAGAAAGCAAGAGAAAAAGAATGAAGTAAAGAGAGAAAGAAAGAGAAAAAAGAAAGAGAAAAAGAAAGAAAGAGAAAAAGAAAGAAAGAAAGAGAAAAGAAAGAATGAAAGAAAGAGAAAAAGAATGAAAGAAAGAAAAAAATGAAAGAAAGAAAGAGAAAAAGAAAGAAAAAAGAAAGAAAGAAAGAGAAAAAGAATGAAAGAAAGAAAGAAAGAAAGAGAAAAAGAATGAAAGAAAGAAAGAGAAAAAGAAAGAGAAAAGAAAGAAAGAAAGAGAAAAGAAAGAACGAAAGAAAGAAAGAAAGAAATCAAGACTGCAGAGGCAGTTTATGTGGATATGTGCGTAAGATAACGGTGAACTCTAGACAGGTTAAGATTGTAGAGATCGGGGAAACAATCCTTTTGGGAGTCGGTTCCACAGAATAGTGGTTCGCAGAAAGAAGCTGCTTGAGTTAAACTTACATCTCACTAATGAAATACGAAGGGAATGAAGGTGGTTCGCTACAATGTGCGTGGGATAGCGAGTTTTCGCCGTGAAGTTAGACGTGGAACTAAAGAATAGTTATTTCCACGGAAAACTCCAGCATATACAGAGAACTCACTGACACAGATAGAGCAAGTTTTCACCCATAAAACACTATTTTTTTAAATTTTTATACATGGTCATTTTTATATAGACGGTCATTTTTCGTGATTATATTGGAGGTTCAGCTATAAATTTGCGAGCTGAAATCAAAATACATCTGAATTAGTTACGCTACATTCCATACAGGTACGCTTGGGAAAGGTAAGAATATATCTCTTTCTCCCCCAGGTATGTATTAAATAGCAGGACTGACGAGTCACTCTTTCTTTTTTATTTATTTATATTTTATTTTTTCTGTTTTCGATGCCTAAGGTTTCATAATAATAAAATAAATCGTTAACAAGCTCGTCCAATACGACTTAAAATGGTTGGTCATATCTTTCTTGGGGGAGGTTAAAACAATGAAAAATACTTTTGTTATATCTAAATAAAACCATTTACATATAATGGTCAGAAAGAAAGAAAGTTTATTCTGGCATGAGGCAAGCATCCAGCGTGGATCGAACTCATCCCATATATGAATTGGTCTCCAAGACGTGTGGTGTATTTCGGGTAGGCTCTTTTTCCTTGAAGTAGTAACCAGGCTAGGAGAAGGAATAGTGAATTTCAAGCTCTATACACCCCCCCACTGCTGGCATGCTTGTAGTGCCCCTTAGACTCTAATGAGTCACGGTAATCGTACCCTGACTGTTGTGAGGGAGAATATTTCTCTACCAGTTTGGACTCGGCCGTCGGACGAAAGACATAAAAATGGTCCTACATCAAGAGGAGTAGCAGCAGCAGCTGCAGCTTTTGCAGAAAACAGTCTTTCACGGCTAAACATTCTCTTCCTCCTTAGTTCATATTCTACATTATGTTTCCGTATACTGAAAGGTAATAAACTTGTTAAATCAATTTCGGTTTTCTACTGCTGTTTTTGATAACTCAGTTACAACACAGACATTATTATTATTATTATTATACATTTTCGAATCACCCTTCATGTTGTAGGTTGTCAGCTATGTAGGTCCGTTCTAAATGTGGCTTTACATACATCCCTGTTGCAACACATTAGCCACCGTGCTTAACATTCACTGTTTACACTTTCTACAAGCTGCAATGAGAGTTAATATTTTTGACATGGAGAAATTCAAGTATGTGCCTTTGCTTTACACAATTTTAAATCGGAAATCATTTTTCCATATTGTTGATAACTGGGAATAAATAAGGGATATTGGCAGGGAGGTTGAGCCTCATCTACCATTCCTGTGAGTTTATGGAATAGACTCCCGCAAGTGCGTTTGAACTCTCTCAAGTTTGGAAAGTGAGAATTGGGAAGTACTCCATTTTTGGTTTGATCTGACTCTTCCAATACTACTATTATCATACACCTAGTGTAACAGGAAAACTTGTCCAAATCGGGTAAAAACATAGTTATCCATAACACAAAATGTTTAATATCCCCCCTCAAAAATAAGAAAAAAAAGAAGAAAAAAAACACTAAACTAATCGAGTTTCTTTTTTTTCCAAGTTTTCAGATAAGACGTTTAGCAATCTTGACACCATTTTTCGTAAGAATCATTGAAAACCACTTTAAGTCATTGTTATGATGTTGATTTGGGGTTTGTAGAGACAAACGCCAAATAACACGTAACAATAAAAAGGGTTTTAATAGGTTGGTAAAAAGGTACAGAAATCGCCTGAGAACTTCTCTGTCTCCCTGTCTTCTCTCATGTCAATTGACATGCCACTATTTAAAGTCTTTGTTCACAGACACAGACAAGTTCATCTTCAAGAGGAGTGGTAGGTTTCCGACGCAACAGTCATTCAGCTAAAAATATAGCAGGTTAAAATTGTTTTGCGTCAGACCCAGTCTTCTCAACTGAGCAATGGTGAGAAGAAAAAGAACCTTAAGGCCTTCAGTAATGGTACCAGTATTCATACCCTGGCTTTCATTTTCAAAGTCCATTCAAGAACCATCAAGAGAACGGTGAATAAGTTTTATAAAGAGGGAACAGTAGAGAGGAAAACCGGACCAGGAGGTCACAACAGGAAGACGGATCATCATTTCAACTTAGAGCTAAAGAGATAAATTGGAAAAGATCCAACTCAATTCATAAGACTTTTGGCACGTGAGAGAGGAGTTTCAGCTATGACAGTCTAAAGAGCAGTGAAAAAAGACTTGAAAATGAAATCGTACGTGAAACCTGTGAGACATCTTGTTACTACAGGACAGAAAGTTAGAAGGTTAGAGAGGACGAATATCATCTTGAATAAGTTGTAAAATTATCCTGAAATAATATATATATATATATATATATATATATATATTTGAACTTTATTTCAATACTTCATGAGCTTCCGATCCTTACCTAAGATTAATTAATGATTAACATGTCATTTTCATTTATGATCGATTTCATCACGATACTTTTGTTAAACTTGGAGAATTATACATTCTTATTGCTCAAAGTAGAGTCCAATAGTGTTATTAAAACCTGGGAGAATTCCAGTCAGATATCTTTAATCATTTCTAAGATACAATGATTCAAAGTTTAATTTAACAATTGGACAATTTTGCTGTTACACAGGGTATATGGATGATTTTCTTTGGAGACAACCCAACGTGGTATATACATCAATAAACGGCATATTATTCAACAACTCAAGAAAAACATCTGTGCAGAAATGTGCAGCCAGAGTTATGACAATTATGACACTTTACTAAGCCTAGCTAAGATGTGGCACAAGGCTGAAAGTATGGAGCACCCAGTGAGGATCGATTGAACCAGTATTATGGAGAATAATATAATATTCTCCACAACTTCCTATCACTTGTAGCTTTTAGTTAACACTTGTCGTTTTTCTCCCAACCTCTTTTCCGTCATCTGTTTACACAAACTCTTTAGATAAGTTTCTCGCTGTTTCCCTTTTGCCTTCAGTATGTTCTGTGAGTGTTAAATTTTCCAAGTCATACTTCCTCATTAAGTGCCTTTGAAATTTCACCTGTCTCTTTCCGATTCTGACTATAAGTGCCTTTTGCGTTTCCATTTTCCTTATTTCTTCGTTGCTTACATGCCCTATCCGTTGAATTCTCAGCATCCTTCTGTAGAACCACATTTCTGTTGCCTCAAGTTTTTTCTTCATCTGTAGGGAGATTGATTAGCATTCACTGTCATACAAGAGGGTTGCTAGTCATCGTGATGTGCGTTGTAGTATCATGGATATCGGCTTGGGACGAGAAATCGGAGAGCCGAGTTCGAAATTCAGTCGGGTTTGTTACATTCACTTAAGCGCATATACTCTTGAAAAAAGGTATGAATTCATCTTTTCTCCCCCCCAGATATGGATTGAATAGCAGAACAGACTGGGTTCTATAGCCTTGGTTTGGCAGAAAGAAATGGCAACCTGATGCGGGAAAATCTTCTGCTTCGTCAATCATGAATCGAAAGAGACAATCTCCCAAGCGTCTATCGCGTATGGCACTTTACCGACTGATTTCAGAGCAGTTCAACCATCTTTTTTTTGTTTCTAACGAAATTTCCCTATATCTTATTACCTTGCTTAGCTTTTGAATGGCATATTTTACTATAAAAATACGCGTTCGCATTTCTGTGTTGCATTTTACATCCTCTGTTGAAACATTTCTTTATATTTTTATCTCCCGTATAATAAGGAAGTTCAAATTAATCTTAAAAATCTGGGAAAACAGGTTTATTATGCAAGAATAATTACCGTATGAATCAATATTTTAGCGTTTATTATGCAAAAATAATTTCCGTACTGATTAATATTTTAGCGTTTGTTAAGCGAGAATAATTACCGTACTGATAAATATTTTAGTTTTTATTATGGAAGAATAATTACAGTATTAATGAATATTTTAGTGTTTATTATGGAAGAATAATTACCGTACTGATTAATATTTTAGCGCTTATGATGGAAGAATAATTACCGTACTAATGAATATTTTAGTGTTTATTATGGAAAAATAATTACGGTACTAATCAATATTTTGGGGTTTAATATGGAAGAATAATTACCGTACTAATCAATATTTTAGTGTTTATGATGCAAGAATAATTACCGTACTAATCAATATTTTAGTGTTTATTATGGAAGAATAATTACCCTACTAATCAATATTTTAGTGTTTATGATGCAAGAATAGAATAATTACCGTACTAATCAATGTTTTAGTGTTTATGATGCAAGAATAATTACCGTGCTAATGAATATTTAAGTGTTTATTATGGAAGAATAATTACCGTACTAATCAATATTTCAGTGTTTATGATGCAAGAATAAATATCGTACGAATGAATATTTTAGTGTTTATTATGGAAGAATAATTACCGTACTATTCAATATTTTAGTGTTTATGATGCAAGAATAATTACCGTACTATTGAATATATTATAGAAGAATAATTACCGTACTAATGAATATTTTAGTGTTTATTATGGAAGAATAATTACCGTACTAATGAATATTTTAGTGTTTATGATGCAAGAATAATTACCGTACTAATGAATATTTTAGTGTTTATGATGCAAGAATAATTAGCGTGCTAATGAATATTTTAGTGTTTATTATGGAAGAATAATTACCGTACCAATCAATATTTTAGTGTTTATTATGGAAGAATAATTACCGTACTAATCAATATTTTAGAGTTTATGATGCAAGAATAATTACCGTACTAATCAATATTTTAGTGTTTATGATGCAAGAACAATTACCGTACTAATCAATATTTTAGTGTTTATTATGGAAGAATATTACCGTACCAATCAATATTTTAGTGTTTATTATGCAAGAATAATTACCGTACTAATCAATATTTTGGTAGAAATTGATATCGAATTCAAGCACTTCCAATTAGGAATTTGAGCATGACACAACCTTCCGACTATTTCTCGATCTAAAGGCTAAATAATGTATGTGAGGGGAGAAGATGTTTCAGTGAGCTGATCCCAGTTTGACATAATCCATAAAGACAAGTAAGGATCGTACTTACTCTTCTGTCGTAATGTTCAACTAAACTCGTTAACCATTACCTCACTCCGAGGCGCCCAGATTGTGAGAGAATGCCAACTAAATAAATTTTGTTTTCTATTTGTCGTTCTTTAATTTTCCTTTCTCAGTTCTATCCAAGAGTGTCTTTGTGCTTGCGGAGAAAAAAACTCAAGAATGCTCATCCCTGTCTCCATACCTGCAAGAGGGAATTTAGGCAACTGCTACCCCCAGTAAAAGTTCAGGGGTTATTTTCGTCAAAACTCGCACTTGTGTGTAACCTGACACCAAATGAGAGAATCGTTGTCTCGACTTCAGTGCGAGGGTCCGTAGGCGTGCCGGTGAGTAAGCGTTTCTGCAACTGAGTTCGTCTGGTCACAACACACTGATGACATACGCATGCCGATATAGACATTTACTACCGGGGCTTAATCAGATTTTACAAGTATTTTAAAACCGAGTCTCTCAATCCACGAACAAAAAATAATATGGATAATCACTTATCTAAGAACATGAATTAAATTTAGGAATCTTTATTTATTTATTTCACTAAATGCTCGCCACATAAAAAGCCCAAGAGCCACTCAAGGTAGAGCTTTATTAAATGAAGTTGTTATATGGACGGAGGAGGGGAGAGTAAAAGCACATTATGAGGATACATGCGGTAGGTAATGGTTAGCCCTAAATTGAAGAAATTAGGATTGTAGTGTTCGGGGAAGCACCTTCTCGGCAGTCTGTTAAATGCAAAATAAAGAAAGAAAGAAAGAAAGAACTAGAAAACATGGGATTTTTTCGTTTGTTCTCATTAAAAGTAGGTATCCATAATTTTAATGTACGGAAACCTAAAATAACAACAAAAAAAGATTCTTTAATTTTTTTTCTCGGTGAAAAAGAGTGTTTTTTTTTACGCAAGTGCCCCACCATAAACAAAAACCCTGATGCAAATGACAGTGTGTTGATGCCTGACAAAGAAAGAAAACTACAGAACCTTCTAGACAAAATAGTAAAAGAAGGCGAGAAGCAAAGACTAAACGCAAACTTTAAGCCGATTGTATGATCATGGCGCTTGGATTGAGGAATCGGAGAGCCGATTTCGAATTCTAGTCAGATCCATTATATTCACTTACGTGCTAATACCCTTGGGAAAGGTGTGAATCCTCTTCTTCTCCCTCCACCAATGGGTAAATAGCAGGACAGGCTGGGTTCTATAGCCTTGGATGGCAACCGGTCTAGGAGAAAGTAACTATGAATTCAAAACTGTATGTAGCCCTTGCGTGAACATACTATAGCGCTAAAGGAGGAATCGTTCGCATTGGGTCGATGATCCCGACTACGATCGAATGGTGATGATGATGATGATGATGATGATGATGATGATGATGATGATGATGATGATGATGATCCTAACACGAGGGACAGCTCAAGATGCGAACTTCGAATTGGAGACATCAAAATCGGGCACCTGGGAAGTGGTATAACTGACGATGGAAAATGTGATACAGAAATCCGAAAGTGCATTGTAATTAGTGAAAGCTGCCTTTCAAAAGCTAAGCAAAAGAAAAAGAAACAGGAAAATCGCGCCAGAACCAAAGAAAAGTGCCTTGAACTGTTATATAAGAAAAATCCCCCTCTATGTCAGGGAATGCGCGACAATATCCTCGCAGATAAAGAAGAGACTTGAGGTAACAGGGATCTGGTTCTACAGAAAGATGCTGAGAATACCAACGGCGGAAGATGTGAGTAACGAGGAAGTTTTAAGGAAAATGAAAAGAAAAAAAAAGATGTCTACTTAAAATCAGGAAGAGACAGCTGAAAATTCTGGGGGACATAACGAGGACAAACAGTTTGAAGAATTTAATACCCACAGGGCATGCCGAGAAGGATGACGAGGGACAAAAATTGTTTAGAGCTACAAAGAATGAGAAGTTGTAGAGAGCCATGATTCATCACGCACTGAAAGGGACAAGGCACATAAAAGAAGAAGAATCCTAATTCCAGCCCTAACTTGAACTCTAAGCCTTAACCTTGGCGTGGGGAACTAACGAAATAGACATAATGTATCAATTCCTACAGATTTTAGTCTGGTGTGATCTAACGAAATTCTATGTTACAAAGTTTTCTTTTCTTTTTTCTGTTTTTTTTTTTTAACTTTTGATGGCACTAAGTTCTTCTGATAAAGCTGTAGACATGTGACAAGCTGACCGATCTGAAATCGAATTAAACTCTGTAAAGACAGTTCGGAAGAAAGGCTAAAATATTTTGATATTAAAAGCAAAATGATGTTAAAATTTAACTCCAAAATAACACATCGATTTGAGTTTCTCATGAGTGAGAAAAAAAAAACTAAAATTAAACATTTTTTAATAATCTTTTTGACCGTCCGTACATTAAATTTATAGACGTTAGATTTAAATAGAAATGAAAATAATGAAAAAACCTGGAAACCTTTTATTCGATTCTTATTTTTTTTCCCGATTGTATTGAACAGATAAGCTTAATAACATTATCATTGAAAGTCGAAAAGAAATCACCATAATGATACATGTTTTAATCCTATCTAAGCTTTCGGCTTACATAAGCCATTATCAAAAATGACAAGTACATTTCAATATATCAAACAATACACGGACGAAACAATAATGATAGTCTGTTTTTGTTGCATCAATGAAAAATTGCTGCCTAAATATACACAATATATATATATATATTGTAAGGGTAATAAATCCGTTGGTATATAATCCAACACGATCGTAGTAATATAAAATATTAAAATATTAAAACAGATTCACAAAAAGAGCTCAATTTATTTATAATAACAGAGCCAATAGATCCACCGGACACAGACGAAGTTTTCGTCGGTTGAAATAGATCTATCTCCAGGTAATTTGTGATTTTGTTATGTATGAATCTTCGGACCTTGTCGGTCTGTTTATACTGTACAACTTAACAGCGCACAGGGAATTAGACATTAAGGACATCGGGCTATACCGAGACGACGGGCTCATGGTAGTGAGGAGCTCCACAAATTTTAAAACAGATAAGATTAGAAAGATAATTTTTAGTGAATTCGGAAAATTAGATCTAAAAACTATAGTAAACACTAAATTAAAAAGGGTAAATTTCCTCGATGTAACTCTAGACTTAATAAACAAAAATTACACACCCTACAGAAAACCTAATATTAACCCCTTGTATGTACACCCTAAGTCAAACCACCCTCCATCTATAATTAAGCATATACCCACATCAGTAGAGAAAAGAATAAGCATGAACTCCGCAAATAAGGAAATATTCCAAGCACATAGTAAGTTTTATAACACGGCCCTGAAAAATAGCGGATACAAAAACGCTGACATAAGCTATACAAACAATAGCACTAATAGTAAGAAAAATAGGAAAAGAAAGATCATATGGTATACACCTCCGTTCAACCAAATGGTCAGTACTAAACTTGGGCATAAGTTCCTAGCTTTAATTGGTAAACACTTCCCCACAAATAGCAAACTGAGCGAAATCTTTAATAAAAACACCCTAAAGTTAAGTTACAGCTGCACTGAAAACCTAGAAAGAATCATAAAAAAGCATAATAGTAAAATCCTAGAAAAACACACATGCCAAAACAGTGCCAATAAAACTCCTAAACTGCAATTAGACAGAAATAATGAAAAATCATGTGATTGTAGAAACCCTAATGACTGCCCGTTAGAAAACAGATGCCTCACTAAATCCGTTGTATACCAATGTACCATCTCATCCACGGAGAGTCCTAACACTGACAGGATATACATTGGGTCAACAAAGAATAATTTTAAAATTAGATGGAGACAACACAAAAGATCCTTCAACAACATCCAAAATAGAAATCAGACATCTCTATCCCAATACTACTGGCATTTAAAGGAAACGAACAAAACACCGAAAGTAAAATGGAAAATAATAAATAGAACTAGAACTTGTAAAACCTGGGATGACCCATGCCCTTTATGCCTACATGAAAAATTGCACATCATTAGGTTTCTAAATAGTGAAAAGTTATTAAACCATAGACAAGAGTTAACGGTTTTCTGTCGACATCAAATGATTTTCGCATTAAAGAATTAATAAATAGATTTAAACAAATAAAGTCCATAGTTTAAAAGCCTTAAAAGCTCAGCCCAATAATTATTGAGAAAAACCCTTTGTTAAAGTATAAAAAAAAAGCCATGTGAATAAACAAATAAATAAACAGATCAAATAGATAATAATGAAACACAACCTCATAAAGACGAAGTTAAGAAATTCGATGCCTGAGAAGAGTTCTTGAATCATTCATGTTGCTATCCATTGAAAAGGAATTGTTAGATGGATTGGATGCAGAAGCAATTATTGGCAGATCCGAACAATCGTCTTGTGAACACAAATGATTGCTCTTAATGTAATAAACTGCATGCAATGCTCTATTGTGCTTTGGAACTATTTGTTAACGTGTAAATTGTGCTGTAAACTATTTACAAATATCAACCTATTATTTAAAATTAAAAAAAATAAATTATAACATTCTGTATTTAGATTTTATATCCACTGCTTTCAATCGGATCCAGAACATTCGTCTAAGGAACACCGGTCCAAGGAATCTTGATCTAAGGAATATTGGTCTAAGAATATTTACCTAAGGAACACTCCTCTAAAGAATATACGTCTAAGAATTATTCGTCTCGAGAATTATGGTCTAATGAGTTTATTATTAATATACAAATAATGCATACCAATAAATGTTTTTAAACCATATGTATTTTCAGTAACTAATGTTGCTAGAAGTGTCTTAAACTTTATTCTGTAATATAGTGACTATCAATAAAATTGAGTATTTTGTACATGGATAAAGTGTTAATTTATTACAAAAAATATTATGATAGACCAATGGTCTTTAGACGGGTATTCCATAGGATAATGTCCTTAGATGAGTATTACAGTGTAACCCGGATATAAGAGAGTTGTCGGGACCGGAGGAGAAGTCTCTTATATCCGAGTTTCTCTTATATCCGGGTTTCTCTTATATCCGGGTTTGGTCTATTTTGTTTAGGTAACACAGGCTCTAATTTGGGAGCAGAGAAAATCTCTCTTATATCCGGGTTTCTCTTATATCCGGGTTTATCTTATATCCGGGTTTGGTCTATTTTGTCTTATTAACACAGGCTCTAATTTGGGACCAGATAAATCTCTCTTATATCAGGGTTCTCTTATATCCGGGTTTCTCTTATATCCGGGTTACACTGTACTTAGACAAATATTCTCGAGACCAATGTTCCTACACCCGCCATAAATATGTACATCGTAATTACTAAGAAATACGCTTTTTTTTTCATAAAAATTTTAATTGTACCCTTTTTTCCATAAGTTTTTGTTGGAAATTTTACTTATACGTTATGAAAATTAAATGATAGCATTGTAGCCGTGGGTACCCAACCCCGTGAGCCACCTTTGTTTTTCAGTCAGCCACTGCATTTAGATAAGATATAGGGAAAAAAAAACAGTAAATGTTACTCGTTTTGTTGAAACATTTTAAAATCAGTTTGCGTTTAATATTTTAGTGCCCGAATGTGATTGTAAAACCTGACAAAAATGCAGCAGGAATTAAAGTCCAGAATTATATCTTAACGCGATGTGTCAAGCATATATTGTATTTTATATTTCCTTTATATTATCGATAAAATATAATAAGAAATAACGCTCATTTGGTATTAAAAAATAGTCTGGGTATTAAAAATATAAAGATTGTTAATGACGTAAGGCCCGAAGCGACATACCAACGAAATTCCTCATTGGACTAAATGTCAGCTGTTAAATACATTTACAATCCCCGTTTTCGACTTGAAAAAAAAAAAGATCTTATTTAGTTTTGGGTTTCTTAGTACTGAGGCAAAGCTGTTGAGAAACTGAAATCACTGGCGTAGCAAAGTTTCTAAGCGCCTTGAGATGAATATATTTTTAGTGCCACCACTTGAATAAACCCTAAAATGTTTCACTATATTTTTTGTGACTTATTACCCCCTGAATAGCAATGGCGATGAATCAGTTGCACTTTAGTCAGACCAAAATATAATTGTAAAATTGAAATTAACAGAATTTAACCTCAATATCAAGCATGTTTATTTTATTTTCAAATCACTCGTCCCGTTCTCCTCTACCTTAACAAGGACCTGATCAGACCGTAAATGGAATAGTGCTACCATAAATGAGCAGAGAATACCCTGTTTTCACGTTCCAGTATCGACAGAGTCCAAAATAGTCTCGGCGCCCTTGTGGGTGATAAATTATTTTCCCATTCCACTACCTCTTCATCACGTGACAAGCCTCTCGCTACTCCATCAGTATTTCCATGGAAAGTGTTCAGACAGGTCTACATTCCCTAGTTCCACCGGTTCTAACCTTCACGACAAAGACCCGCCATGCCACTCACAATGTAGCGAACCACCTTCATTCCCTTCTTATTCCACTGATGAGATGTAAGTTCTACTCGGGCAGTTTTTTCCCACGAACCGCTGCCAAAGGGATGCTTTCCCGATCAATACAATCTTAATCTGTTCAAGTCCAGGGTTAACCGTTATCTTCCCCACCTATCTGCATAAACTGTGCCCCTTATTCTGTAACGCTCTACCTACTTTGTGGAACCGACTCCCAAGAGGATGCTTCCCTGATCACTACAATCTCAATCTGTTCAAGTCTAGGGTTAACCGTTATGTTTTCCAAAAATTCCCATAAGCCGTGCCTCTTATTCTGTAACACTTTACCTCGAATGGATCTTGAAACTTCTACAGCGTGAATATTGTAAAAAATCGTTTTGAAATTCATGTCGTCGTGTAATTTTCTGATGTAACAACGAGAATAAACCAATTCTATATTTCCAGTTCAGAGTTTTCGAATTCAGTCGGAAGAGCCATTCCATAGTGCCAGTGTCTATGATTTACGAAACAGATAAAAACAAGAGATCTTATAGATTTACTTAGGTTTACACAAAACAAAACAAAACAAACAAAACAATCTGGTATTCATAACGACATTAAATTATAAACGAAGTTTTCTTATTTGACAGAAGTTTATGCCCCTTCCCATATGCATTCGGAGTTGAATTGTTCAATTTGTCCCACCTCTGAATGGAATCCCCTATTTTTAACAGTTAATATTGGATATTAATTAATTTTTACCTTAAATTCGGCATTGCAATCTGCAATGTCATCCTTTGCTCAGCTTGGTTGCAGCAAGTAAGCAGTTGTCAATCGATGCCTGCTGTTTGATATATAAGAAAATTTAGGCCACCCAACAATTGGAAGAATATCGGTTGCTATGAATCCTCTTCTTCTGCCCCCAGTCATGGGTAAATAGCAGGACAGACCGAGTTCTATAGCCTTGGATGGCAACTGGTCTACCGCAGAAAGAAATGGCAACCTACTGCTGGAAAAAAAATCTGCCTCGTCAGTCATGCATCGAAAGATACATGATCGGCTAAGCGTGTATCACACATGGCACATAACTGACTGAATGCTGCCACTGCTGCTAGTAGTGTTAATTTTGCTAAACTGAAAATCCCTTTTTGTTTATCTCATCGCGATAGTAAATCTGATCAGTCCGATGATGTCAAATTGACAGCTCATCTAAAAAAATGGCCTTCGTCCTGTTGTTAACTGGGCAAGGATTGGGTTGTTAACATTAACGCCTCCAAAACGAAACTACTCCTTGTTATTCCTCTGAGAGACTCCTTTCTGCCCCTCATCAATATAATTGACGCTAACACCCAGGAGAATGGCGCGGCGCTTTCTCGAGCTTACATTCTCGGCTGACATGAAGTGGAAAGATTATATTGAATTCATTGCTAGGTCTGCTGCTCGGAAAGTTGGTTCAGCGTATCGTGCTAGACAATGTTTTTCTCCAGAATATACCTTACATATTTATAAATCTACCATTCGTACATGCTTTGAATATTGCTACCATATATGGTCTGGTGCTCCTGCTATGTACAGGGCGCGATGGGTAAATTGAAACCATTTTATATTTTTAATTTCACATCAATGTAAACCTCACTTTAGTCAGATGAAATCCTAAAGAACGAAGCGAAAAAATATTTGCACTTTCTCATAGATTTTTCTAAAATCGCTCTGATATATAAAATTGTTCGGAATACACTGCCATATAGGAGGCTGTATATTACATAGCAGTTCAGCACTCTTTTCTTTGCTTTTTCCATTTTCTTAATATTTTGCTTAGCTTTTGGAAGGCGTCTTTATAATAGTAACATTTTTTTATTCATAAATTTATAAAAATATCTGCGAACTATAGAAAAAGAAAATTTAAATTAACACAGTATGTGGAAAGATTATATTGAATTCATTGCTAGGTCCGCTGCTCGGAAAGTTGTTACAGCGTGCCATGCTAGACAATGTTTTCTCTCCAGAATCTGTCTTACATATTTATAAATCTACCATATTACTACCATATATGGTCTGGTGCTCCTGGTATTTACAGGGTGCGATGGGTAAATTGTCACCATTTTATATTTTTAATTTCACATCAATGTAAACATCACTTTAGTTCGATAAAGTCCTAAAAGACAAAAAGAATATGTAAAAGAATTATACATCGTTTTCTCATATATATATATATATATATATATATATATATATATATATATATATATATATATATGCTGGACTCACCCGTCGTTTTTTTCAAGCAACTCAGTTCCTAGGAACCGACAGTCAGACACCTGCACAGATGATTTGATTATAGTGGTTAAGGCTTTGTGCAAAACCAACCACACTTTTTGAAGGGCCGAATACAGAGACCTGGTGCACCACGTGCCACAAAGCCCCTCAAATAACCCTCCGCAGGTTTTGAATTCAGCGTTGTCCTCTTAGACTAGTTGCCGTCCAAGGCTAACGAACCCAGTCTGTCCTGCTAGTTACCCATAGCTGGAGGGAGAAGAGAATTCATACATTTTCCAATGATATTAGCACGTAAATGAATGTAATGGATTCGATTGGAATTCGAACTCGGCTCTCCATTACTTCACCGTGCCTGCATATATATATACAGGGTGTCCATAAAGTTCGTGTGCACTTCAGAAAATTATAACTTTATTTGTATTTGTGATAGAAATAAATTGTCAAAAGGATTAGAAAGAAGTAAATCTATATTTTTTAAGGTTTTATTGAAATTTTATTTAAGTTTCCACATGTCCTCCATCATTAGCAATACAAAGGGTAATACGATTTTGCAGTTCATGGAAAATATTTGCCAACTGATTTACAGTAATGCCTGAAATCACATTAGTTATTTTCGCTATACTTAAAACTAGGTACATTAAACTTTATAACATTTTTTACAGATTATTTCAATCGCAAATACAAATAAGGTTACAATTTTTTTAATGTACACACGAATTTTATGGACACCCTGTATATATATATATATATATATATATATATATATATATATATATATATATATATGTATGTGTGTGTGTGTGTGTGTGTGTGTGTGTGTGTGTGTGTGTGTGTGTAAAGGTGGGATGGGAAAATTTTCGCCATTTTATATTTTAATCTTGCACATGTGCGTTGTTTGTTTTTCATTTTGTCGACTGCACAGTATAATAGGGTCAGTTGGACTCCGTCTG
>OZ038491.1:37963567-37968567 GCA_964036315.1 Acanthosepion esculentum
AATGAAAGAATTTTCATGATATAAATCCATATAATATTCGACAATTTCTTAAATCAAATTGTATTCCAGAATATAACTTCAACAAAACTACCACATAAAACACACCTAGCACCCCTTCTAGTAATCCTGCCCCAACAAACGTGTATATGAATAAAATCTGAGTATCATCTACCATATACTCAATAGTGAAAACAGAATAATACAAATTTTTATTACCGTATTTGACGGCATATATGGTGCACTTTTTTTTTTACTAAAAATATCTTTTAAAACTCCCCTGCGTCTTATATACCATAAGTAGCTTTAAAATACGCGATAGTCGGCCGAAAATGGTAACTGTACCGTTTTGCTCAATTGTAATAATTGCCTAATTTTTATTTTGTTTTCTTACCTTTGGATATAATAATTTGTTATAGGCTCGTGTTCTTTTTTTTCCTATTATTTTTCGTTTAATTCTAATCCTGGCTTGTTTACCCAAAAATAATACCTCATAGATATAGCCTAGGTTGTACCATTTACTAATAATTTCACTAATTTTACTAATTACCAATTCTTTTCTTAATCTTCCCCGCTGAAATTCGGGTGCGTCATATACAACCGTGCGTCTTATATGCCGCCAAATATGGTACTTCAAATCTCCCCTCAAAATTAAATATCCGCATTAAATGACCCATAAGGGGTTTATATGCCGTTAAAAAAATATACATAGAAAATACAGAGGAATGCAAAGCTTTGTCAAATTCCGGTCTGCGATTTAAGCATCAAGAACGTTTTTACAGACATTGAAATTATATATGAAAGTCCTTTTTTTACAATAATGTTCCTCCTGTAAAGGGCTCAAGAGCCAATCAATGTAGAGGGTGATAGAGTAAAAGGTAAGAGGCATAGTTTATAATGATATATAGGGAAGGTAACGTTTAGCCATAGGATTGTTATGATCAGGAAAGCCTCTTTTTGGAAGTTGGTTCCACAAAGCAGTGGTTTGTGGGGAGAAGCTGTTCGAGTTGAACTTAAATCTCACCAACGGAGTACGAAGGGAATTAGGGTGATTCGCTATAATGTACATGTCATAGCAGATCTTAACCATAAAGGCTAGAACTGGCCAAACTAAGGATTGGAATACGCCTGAACACTTTCGACGGAAAGAGCGAAAGAGTAGGAAGAGGCTTGTAACGTTTCGTCTGTGCAAAAAGGGGTTGTAAGTTGGAAAAGAATCCATCACCCACAAGGACGCGCAAACGCTTTCGAACTTTACCCAAAGATCAATACCCAAAACTTTTCATACATTTTGCTTAGGAAAAAATAAAGATAAACTATAAAATGAAATTGAAATATACTGGGACTAATAGATTACCTGGTCGCTACCTATTTTTATTGCAATAGGTTTGCTGTATTTACATTTAAGATAACCAAACACGTGTGTGACCCGCTTCATAACTGAGATTGTTGTGGATTTCCACCGAGTACCAGAAATCAGTGTTCGATTCCATATAAAATCTAACATTTTACATGAATTTTAAAAACTAGAAAGCAGGATTTCACATCAAGGTCTATCTATCTATCTATCTCAGTCTCATCCTATCTATCTATCTATCTCTGTCTCATCCTATCTATCTATCTATCTATCTCAGTCTCATCCTATCTATCTATCTATCTATCTCAGTCTCATCCTATCTATCTATCTATCTATCTCAGTCTCATCCTATCTATCTATCTATCTATCTCAGTCTCATCCTATCTATCTATCTATCTATCTATCTATTTCAGTCTCATCCTATCTATCTATCTATCTATCTATCTCAGTCTCATCCTATCTATCTGTCTCAGTCTCATCCTATCTATCTATCTATCTATCTATCTCAGTCTCATCCTATCTATCTATCTATCTATCTCAGTCTCATCCTAACTATCTATCTATCTATCTATCTATCTATCTATCTATCTATCTATCTATCTATCTATCTATCTCAGTCTCATCCTATCTATCTATCTATCTATCTATCTAAGTCTCATCCTATCTATCTATCTATTTATCTATCTATCTAATTTTGTTTATGTTTGTCTATTCGAGGATATTTAAACATTTTAATAACCTTAGTTACTAAAGTTGCCTTCGAACAGCATTAAGCGGGCGTTGTGCGGTGTGTAGGTAATAGAAAAAACTTAAATAATTTCACGCCAATCTTCCAAAGTCGGAACGGAATGCCTAGAGAAATGAACACTCGAATTCCTGCTGGTACTATTTTACAAGTATGGAACATCAGAGTTTTCTCCCTTGATGATTTCAGAAGATCGATGTGACACGTCTATTGTGGCATATTTATCCCCCGTTTAAACATATTTACACGCGTTCACACGCCGCCCGCAGTCACACCCTAGTTAACGTTAATCACGTCTCGACAGTCCCAATTACATAATACTGCCTTCCCATTCACTAGGGCACATAAAGCAATTATGACGTGCACACGTGTGTAACAATGTTTTTTTAAAGGAAGGGACAAGAAGTAAATCGGTACAAATGGCAGGAAGAAAAGGGACTATTTTCTCTCATAAAAAGAGATAAGGAGAAGCGTTTCCATGATTTTAGTGATGTCCCCGAAAGCCGTTGCGTGTGCGCTATTAAAATGACCTTGTTTTGTATTTGTAATTCTCTTTCTCATACCACTCAGGGCATAAACATTGCATTTCTTGTTCCAGTGTCTTTAACGAAACCGCACTATTGTTATCCTATTTCGGTTCTGATTCTGCTCTGCGATCAATTCATTAAAATTCGGATAATAGGTTTTGTTATGTGGCTTATTAGATATCGATTCTTGTTGGGTGGAAAAATTTTCTTTTATATGATTTTTGATAAATATCAATTTCACTTGAAAAAAAAAGGGATGTTTATTCAAACACGGGTATCCAGTAAATGTAACGTTTATAGCAATAAGACATCATATATATATATATATATATATATATATATATATATATATATATATATAATAAAAAGGCTTAAACACTAATATTTTATGGTTATAATTTATTACATTACTTTTTATTATATTTTTACTCTGTCCTATGCATGGCCCACCAAAATATTACCATGCCCCACCGGTGAAAATCATTGAACTAGAGGGAAGGTCCCCCCTAGGGATTAGGCTTAATATTCTTATTATCCCCAGCAAGTGCCGGAAAAATTCAAGATTACGAATCTAATTTAAACAGTGAAATATATATAGTTTCAAAACATATAATAGGGAACTGAAAGGCAAAAATATAAAATATTTGAATGAAACCTTATTCTGTAATATACTTTGATCATTTTAATCATGAAATAAAAAAAGCAAAATGAAATTTAAGCTCACTAGGAAACAACTCACTGTTAATAACTCCTTCAACAATAAAATGGTGGGACCTAGATGCCAATTTCGTAGCATGCTTAAATTCATGTATTTGGGGTATCAAGGGAAAAAGTTTGTCACGTACAAAAATATTCATTGCTAATAATTCATTCTCGAATTGTCCGCTTATTCTGTTGGTATAGTAAGCCGAAGGGTGCACATACTACGCTTGCCCCGCCAAAATATTACCATGTCCCACCTTAATATACTTTGATCATTTTAATCATGAAATAAAAAAGCAAAATGAAATTTAAGCTCACTAGAAAACAATTCACTGTTAATAACTCCTTCAACAATAAAATGGTGGGACCTAGATGCCAATTTCGTAGCATGTATTTGGGGGTATCAAGGGAAAAAGTTTGTCACGTACAAAAATATTCATTGCTAATAATTCATTCTCGAATTGTCCGCTTATTCTGTTGGTATAGTAAGCCGAAGGGTGCACATACTACGCTTGCCCCGCCAAAATATTACCATGCGCCCCACGTCGGGAATGATTGGTTTATATTAAGAAGACAATGTGTCGGAGATACAAAATCCTTTCAAAAAGTCTTTCCTTATCTAATTTTAAACTCTAGATTTACTGCTCGAAAATAAAGCAATTGTGGCACAAGGCCAAAAAAGGGGAATGTGTTTAGGCGGGTCGTCACTAACTATCTTATACCGCGCATTATACTACTAATAATCCACTGAATGATGAGATCCTTATGTATAAAATGGATATGGTGTATTTTTTTAATTCAGCTAGTACTTTCAAATGCTTCACGCATTCATCTTCAGGCTGTATTTTTTCCTTTAGAATCAAAACTGGAAGACGAAATAAATGTGTTTTCCGACCGAAAGATGTTTTTAAGAATGAGCTATTTATTAACTTATTACTTAGTTCATGTCATGTTAACCGAAAAAACACTTATAAAAAAAATTCGTGGATTTACCAAATTACCAAATTCAAAAAATTCTCACTTGTAATATTTTAATTTTAGCGTTGCGATTTGCACGCTCCAACACTACATAGCCGTTAATAAATAGCTCATTCTTAAAAACATCTTTCGGTCAGAAAAACACATTTATTTCGTCTTCCAGTTTTGATTCTAAAGGAAAAAATACAGCCAGTGGATTATTAGTAGTATAAAGCTTATAATCATGTCGACTAGCGAAAAGATTTCTCCAATAATTGCATTAATATTGCTAATTGATTCAAGGTATGATTAATTCTTTGTAATATAAAATTATATTATGCCTATTTTATTATATATATATATATATATATATATATATATATATAGTGCTGTTCGATAAAAGTTACTCACCTGATTTTTTTTAATTAAAAATTTTTTCGCCTATTGTTTTGGGGGTCAAACTAATTTTTAATCTTACTCATATAAAGACCCCTTCCCAAACACAGTAAAAAAGTTTACTCACCCTAATGTATTCTATTGATAATTATAATTTTGGATATAAATGAGATTTAGGGAAAAATTCTGTGCCAAAAAAGTGACTCACTTATTTCCTGCAACTAGTAATCAATAGAAACATAGCCGAACAGCTTTAAATAAAGAATAATAGAGGTATAATTTATTTATAATGGGTAATATAGTTCGAAATATTTAATAA
>OZ038491.1:37978567-37998567 GCA_964036315.1 Acanthosepion esculentum
ATAATGATTATTGAATTTTCTAACTTTTTCGTTGAAGATAACGTTGTCACTAAACGATTGCCGACTTTCACTAAGGGAGGTCATAAGTGTAAGCACCTTTTGCTTCAGAAACCGGAAACGTTGATGATAATTATTTTCTATAGAGAATAAATATACTTCTTAAAAAATGTTTTTGCATCGTTAAATGAATACATTAGAAACAAATCACACCCAGCAGCGTGCGTTAAGCATTCTGTCATCAGTGATAATATGCGAAGATGTTAGAGTAAATTGTTGATGCAGTTATCTCCCTTTTTAAGGAACTCTCTAAAAAGGGGTTAATTTTATACTTCCTGTATATTTTATCTGTTGTAAGTCAGTTGGTGTATAAACCTGTTACGTTGTACATCTCTTGTTCCATTCTCCTTTCTACATACTTCTTGTCATTATAATATGTCGACTTACCACGCTATCCCAACAGAAGACGTCAGTTTTTTTTAATTATAGAAGGAATCTATTGTATTGAACAAAACAAGATCTAGATTTAAAACTTCAAATGCTAAGCACTGACTCATTGATTTCGTTAGAAATTAAAAAGACTCGAATTTACAAACTTTGCTTAACACACACGCAAAAGCAAATCCAAAACAAAACTCGTGAAATTTCACACCTTGATGCGAAATATTTTTCGCCCAATAGAGAACTAGGAAACATTTAAAAACAAAATTCAAATAATCTTCAATTCTCAAAAACAAATTCTTTTACGAACCTTTATTACAATATTTCGGCCGTTGTACGCTCCGGCCTTCTTCAGGTGGTTGGAATGTCGAACTGAACCCTTTATTTCGCTCACTGACAAGACCCAAAGAGTGTGAGTTCAATACCCGGTTAAGGCAGTGGAGAACTTTCAGAGGGAAATTAACAGGAGATAACTGATAACTGACATCCATTAAACATGGCACATGGAACTAGAACAGTCTACCCCAGTGAGCGAAATAAAGGGTTGTAATAAATATGGCGACAAAGATGAGGACAGTAGTCCGAATAATGTAAATAATGTAAATAAAAATTAATTAAATTTTACTTGTCTGCCATGTTTGATGAAAGATGCTGCCTAAATACACACACACACACACACACACACACACACACACACACACACACACACACACACACATATATATATATATATATATATATATATATATATATATATATATTTGTATATTTAGGCAGCTATCCTTCTTTTATGCAAGTTTCATTAAAAACGACAGACAAGGTACAACGGTTAAGTTTTTATTTAATTTTTCTTGTGTACGAACAAGAGCTTTCTTTGCTGGACAAAGGGTGTGTAAGAACTGTCCAAATGTTGTGTTTTTCCGAGCGCTCGGAAAAATAAAATATTTGGAAAGAAGAAAGAAAGAATGAAAGAAAGAAAGAAAGAAGGAAAGAAAAGAAAGAAAGAAAAAAGAAAAAGAAAGAAAGGAAGAAATAAAGAAAGAAAGAAAGGAAAGAAGAAAGAAAGGAAGCAAGGAAGTACGAAAGGAAAGAACGAACAAAGGAAGAAAGAAGAAAAAAGAAAGAAAGAAGTTACATTGAAGAAAAGAGAAAGATCTATCTATCTATCTATCTATCTATCTATCTATCTATCTATCTATCTATCTATCTATCTCCTTTCACTTGCCTGAGGAGACCTTACGGTCGAAACCCGGGTTGCGAGGTTGCTTGATATTTTAGCCTTTTCTTATATATATATATATATATATATATATATATATATAAGTTCAATTTTCACTTTGGTGCTCATTTAATAATGCCTTGTACCAGACGAAATTAAGGCTGATAAATATAAAAAGGGTCTATCGTTTTGCAAGGATTAACACGCCTGTCCTGTAGAACAGCCCACTAGTGTAGATCGTTCGAGCCTCCCTGAGTACTCTAGAATTCTAACCTTGTGCCAGACTTTAATAATTTATTAAATGTTAAATGTCTTGCATTGCGTTTTTTTTTTTTTTATATTTTTTCATTTTTTCATCGGTGCAAGTGGTCGGTGTTCGAGTTCATATAAAGCTTGATTTTTTTATGCAGGTAGGTTGGAAGCCTGGCGTAACACAATCTTTATTTTTGCTTCAATATTGCCTTGGGCCATACTATGTCAGGCTGAGTAAATGTATGTTTACAGTACACACACGCGCTTGTGTGTGTGTGTGTGTGTGTGTGTGTGTGTGTGTGTGTGTGTGTGAGAGAGAGAGAGAGAGAGAGAGGAGGAAAAAGAAAAATAGAGAGAGGAGGGTGAGCGAGATAGAGATAGGGAGAGAGGAGGGAGAGAAAGATAGAGACAGAAAGAGAGGAGAGAGAGAAAGAGAAATAAATAGAGAGAGGAGAGGGAGAGAGATAGAGAAGGGAGAGAGATGCGTAGAAAGAGTGGGGCGAGTCAATTATAGTTTGTGTATACCATGATGATTGCGTTGTATTATTGTCTACACCCACGCATACATATGTGACGAGAATCGTTTTTCGCATTTTTGGGAGATAATGAATATAGAATTAATATAAATTCAAGATGATATTTACTAAGCTTAGATTAGTCTGGCACAGGGCCAGAATATTGAAGCAAGCACTTAGGATAGAACACGAGCGAATAATCAAGCCAAAATACCGTCACCCTGTAACAAGCACTCTGAATAGATAATATCAAAACAAGACTTCGTCTAGCAAGAGAACAAGGTAGTAAAGTACCCAATGAGGATTGATAATTGAATATATTAAGAGTAACCGACCCGGTGAGATTGGGTTCGTAAGTATAATTCTAGGAACAGGATGAGGGTAGCTGGGAGAGGCGGTTTAGCATAATAAAGTGCAATTGTGTGTATATATATATATATATTATGTATATATATATATATATATATATATATATATATATATATATATATGTGTGTGTGTGTCTGAATACATATATATATATATATTATGAGTGTATATATATATATGTCTGAATATATATATATATATATATATATATATATATATATATATATATATATATGAGGGAAGGCTGAAAAGTTCTCGGCCTGGCACACCTCCCAAAATATTAGTAGATATGAGAATTTTGGGGAAATCCCTTCACACAATGGTCGAGAATTTTTCAGTAACATCATTACATCTATCTACCTATCTAATTCAGGCTGTCTATCTATCTCAATCAATCAATCAATCTATCTATCTATCTCAGTCAAGCTGTCTGGCTTACTATCTATCTATCTATCTCAGTCAAGCTGTCTGGCTTACTATCTATTTATCTATCTATCTATCTCAGTCTGGCTGGCTGACTATCTATCTATTTATCTATTTCAGTCTGGCTGGCAGGCTGACTATCTATCTATCTATCTATCTATCTTAGTCTGGCTGACTATCTATCTATCTATCTATCTTAGTCTGGCTGACTATCTATCTATCTATCTATCTTAGTCTGGCTGACTATCTATCTATCTATCTATCTATCTATCTATCTATCTCAGTCTGGCTGACTATCTATCTATCTATCTATCTATCTATCTATCTATCTATCTATCTATCTATCTATCTCAGTCTGGCTGACTACCTATCTATCTATCTATCTATCTATCTATCTATCTCAGTCTGGCTGACTACATATCTATCTATCCATCTATCTCAGTCTGGCTGACTATCTATCTATCTATCTATCTATCTCAGTCTGGCTGACTACTTATCTATCTATCTATCTATCTCAGTCTGGCTGACTACTTATCTATCAATCTATCTATCTATCTATCTATCTATCTCAGTCTGGCTGACTACTTATCTATCAATCTATCTATCTATCTATCTATATCAGTCTGGCTGACTACTTATCTATCTATCTATATCAGTCTGGCTGACTACTTATCTATCTATCTATATCAGTCTGGCTGACTACTTATCTATCTATCTATCTATCTATCTATCTATATCAGTCTGGCTGACTACTTATCTATCTATCTATCTATCTATATCAGTCTGGCTGACTACTTATCTATCTATCTATCTATATCAGTCTGGCTGACTACTTATCTATCTATCTATCTATCTATCTATCTATCTATCTCAGTCTGGCTATCTATCTATCTATCTATCTATCTATCTATCTATCTATCTATCTATCTATCTATCTCAGTCTGGCTATCTATCTATCTATCTATCTATCTATCTATCTATCTATCTATCTCAGTCTGGCTGGCTGACTATCTATCTATCTATCTATCAGTCCGGCTGACTACTTATCTATCTATCTATCTATCAGTCCGGCTGACTACTTATCTATCTATCTATCTATCAGTCCGGCTGACTACTTATCTATCTATCTATCTATCTATCTATCTATCTATCTATCTATCTATCAGTCCGGCTGACTACTTATCTATCTATCTATCTATCAGTCCGGCTGACTACTTATCTATCTATCTATCTATCTATCAGTCCGGCTGACTACTTATCTATCTATCTATCTATCTATCTATCTATCTATCTATCTATCTTCGTCTGGCTATCTAAGTTTGTCTGTCTTTCTAACTAGCTATCTATCAAATATCACTAATTCACCTTTACAGTTTTCTAAGTTGAGTTTTTTTATGCACATTTTATGATTAATATTTTTATTTTATGTAATAATTTTATTAATGGAATTTTAATTTTTTTTTTGGTGGTGTTTTTATTTAATTTTAGTGATGGTCGATATTGGAAGGCATGAGGGTTTGAGTGATGATTTTTCAAAGAAAGACGTGTTTGAGAGACAATGAGTGAATGAAAAGGAAAAAGGCAAAATTTATCACGTAACAGTCACGCACACACGCACACGCACATATACTGAATCGGGACACACACACACACAAGTTGCATATACTCGTCACGAATCTCTATCACGAGATTTAGATAGAAAGAAAATGCGATAGACTGACACGGACATAGAAAAGAACAATAGATAGATATATAATTATAGAAATATAATACTTATATACTTATGAAAAGGATGAGATAGATAGATAGATATAAATTTTCTTTCTTTCTCTCTATTTATCTAATTCTATTTCTATTTATCTCTCTATCTCTATTTATCTGATTCTCTTTCTGTCTAATTATCTATCTAATTCTTTTTCTCTCTAACTCTCTATTTATCTAATTCTATTTCTATCTATATATCCAATCAGGTTCCTATCTATCTATCTATCTATCTATCTAATTAGGTTTCTATCTATCTATCTATCTATCTATCTAATTAGGTTTCTATCTATCTATCTATCTAATTAGGTTTCTATCTATATATCAAATTAGGTTTCTATCTATCTATCTATCTATCTATCTAATTAGGTTTCTATCTATATATCAAATTAGGTTTCTATCTATCTATCTATCTATCTAATTAGGTTTCTATCTATATATCAAATTAGGTTTCTATCTATCTATCTATCTATCTAATTAGGTTTCTATCTATATATCAAATTAGGTTTCTATCTATCTATCTATCTAATTAGGTTTCTATCTATATATCAAATTAGGTTTCTATCTATCTATCTATCTATCTATCTATCTATCTATCTAATTAGGTTTCTATCTATATATCAAATTAGGTTTCTATCTATATATCTAATTAGGTTTCTATCTATATATCCAATTAGGTTTCTATCAATCTATCTATCTATCTATATATCCAATTAGGTTTCTATCTATCTATCTATCTATCTATATATCCAATTAGGTTTCTATCTATCTATCTATCTATCTATCTATCTATCTATCTATATATCCAATTAGGTTTCTATCTATCTATCTATCTATCTAATTCTGTGTTCATGTATCTATATTTCGTGACAGAGATACGTAACCAGATAGATAAATATATAGATATGTAGAGACTGAAATAGATAGATAGATAGAGACCTAATTATATATATATATATATATATATATATATATAGATAGATAGATAGATAGATAGATACGAAAATAGGTAAGTAAATAGAAAGACACTGTAACAAAGATGATAGTGAGTTAATGACGAAACGCGCAAAGTATGATAAATAAAAACAAAACGAGGAGAAACAAAGAGGCAAGGTCGTCGCAATAAGAACTATTTTTGTTGTTCTAATCTCTTAGACTAATAAGAAAGACCAAAACCAAAAAACGCTTTGATGATTTTCAAAGACAGCTGAAAATAATTCATATTACTTATAAAAATAAAATAATAATCCTGAGGACTTTTTACACGATAACTAAAAACAATAAAACAATAAACATTAAACAATAATAAACATTTGAAAAAAAAAATAATGAAGAAAATCAAAATTCAAATTACATACTTCAATCCCCAACGTTTTAACGTATAAGAATACATGTCTGCTGAGTGTGTAGCATCAAGAGACGAGAATTAGACGTCAGGCCGACACGGTACGCCATGTTCCGTTTTAGAAAGTACGCTCAAAGAGATAGAGATGTTTATTTGCGTAGAAAGCCATGAAGTAAGTGAGTGAGGAAGTAAGTGCAAGTGTGTGTGTGTGTGTGTGTATGTGTGTGTATGTGAGTGAGTGTGTGTGTGTGTGTTTGTCTATCTGTGACGGTGTCGGAGGGTAAGGATACTAATGTTGCGCACGCGCGCTAGTACAGGTGAAGCTTTACTCTCACTACACACACATACACATATGCAGAGAAAGAAAGGTTTTATGTATATATTTATTTCTTATTAATATAAACGTGTTTAAAACACGTGTTCCACCAAAAATAACGTTTATAGTAATATATATATATTTAGATAGATAGATAATAAAACTTATATATATATATATATATATATATATATATATATATATATATATATATATATATATATATATATATATATATATATATATATATATATTTAGATAGATAGATATTAAAACTTAGGGTTTATTTATATTTTCAAGAGTATATACATCAAACACTGTTTTATTACTACCACCATACACTGTGCGCTATTATATATATATATATATATATATATATATATATATATATATATATATATATATATATACAAGTATTCTACATTCAACATCATCACTTGATAAGATACCAGAAGTGTTGAAACAAAATGGCTATTTTTGTTGTGATTTTATAACATATTTATGTGTTATAATATTTAAATAAATAATTATATATATATATATATATATATATATATATATATATATATATATATATATATATATATATATATTACTTTAAACGTTATTTCTTTTAGTGGATATCCGTGTTTGAAATGAAGGAGCCGTTTTTTTTTTAAATTTCAGCACTGGGTATTACATCTTCCACCCCCCCTCTTGAAAATGATATAAAGAAGTACACAACTGAAGTCAAGCACGATATTTAAAATAAAACAAAAAAAATCACAGGAATCCACTTAGAAAACATTTAAAGAATTAAAAATAATTCCCCTAATTCTTCAGAAATATGTATATATATATAAAGGATTTTTCAAACCGTCAATGGATAATAAACTTATGAAATTAAAAAAACAAGAGAAGGGGGATGTAAAAATGGAAGAAAAACATATATATATATATATATATATATATATATATATATATATATATATATATATATATATATATATCAAGTATGTGGTGCAGTTCAATTTATATTACAATGAATCATTCATACAGAAAACAGATATAACTTCTATATCTGTTTTCTGTATGAATGATTCATTGTAATATATATATATATATATATATATATATATATATATATATATATCTATATCGTGCCTGATTATTGGTATGTGTATAGAACTGATACACACACATACACACGCATATATATATATATATATATATATATTTTAAATATAAACTACCAGTACTGCTGTTTATATATATATATATATATATATATATATATATATATATATATATATATACGAGGTTAAGTAAAAAAAATTATACGCACTTTCAACATATCATATTTGTGTTTTAAGTCCCGATAATTTTTGACTCTCCCTACTGTGTGTGTATTTATATATATATATATATATATATATATATATATATATATATATATATATATATATATATATATATATATATATATCTGTGTTTGTGTCTATGATTGTGTGCGTACGCTTACACGTATGTTTCTAGGTAGAGTCTCTCTCCAGAGGTTTTGCAATGATGAGAAGGGTTCTATGTATTCAGTGCTTATAACAAGAAACAAAAATAAATGAATAAATTAATAAAATTAATAGCAATGAGAAAAAGTAGGAGGAAGGACGAGGAAGGGGAAGGATGAGGAGGAATAGATGTAGTAGAAGGAGAGGAAATCAAATTCATGAGTGGGAAAGGGAAGAAAGAAAAAAAATGTGGAAGAAATCGGTTGTAGAAGACCCAAAATTTCGTTTGGATATTTTTAGAAATTTACAAATTTCCAGCAGTTGGACTGATCCGATTACAAACCACAAGAAAAAAGCCCATATACTGTAAACACACACATAAACCCACAGACATGGGTACAAACGATCATACACACACCACGAAAACACACACACACTATATATATATGTGTGTGTGTGTGTGTGTGTGTGTGTGTGTGTGTACTAGAGAATGGAGACATGTTTTTGAGATAAGTGATATAGAGAAAGGGAAAAAGAAATCAACTACTACACCAAAATATGAATGTATTAACAATCTATAAAGAATCACCGTACAGACTCGTCTATAAACCGAATTTATATATAAGTGCGACCCCTGAAATTCTTGCATGAATTTTAACCACTCCGGGAAAAAGTTACCTGTGTATAGTGCAACGCCCTGTTTTTCAAGGTATTAAAAGAAATCTATCTGTCTATCCATCATTTAAATCTTGCAATATTATAGGGGTAGAATGCTCAGTATATAGGGCATAAATGGATGGAATCGTCCGTTTATGTAAATAAGCGGAGTTAGCATTGGGTCAATTGCTAAGGGTATCTTCGTGTACTAAACCTGTTATTTCATTACTTATCTATGAGTTTCTCTTCCTTATGTATTTCCCTCTGTTATCTCGTAGATACAAGATACAACACTAACATTATCGTAGACCGATTGTTTTTTGACAGTGTGTACATAGGATGTGGGAGTCAGTCCTTCCTTATTTTTGTGCTTACAGTTAAATATGACTATCATCTATACATTACTTATTTGTTAGCTTTTATTGTTCATTTATAATATCTTATTTAATCGAAAGATACATGGTCGCCTAAGCGTGTATCACGCATAGCACATAACACAATAGTAAAGAAATGTTTGTTATACGATAGGTTTTGTGTATTTTTGTTTATGTTTTTAACCGTTTCCCACCAAGCGTACCAGACAAGACAATTGCGCTCTGGAAATTTGCTTCACGGACAACTGCGTACCAGACAATTGCGCACTGGAAATTTGCTTTCCGGACAATTGCGTACCAGACAATTAAGCTTTGGGCATTTGCTTCCGGGACAATTGTGTACCAGACAATAGCGCACTGGACATTTGCTTCCCGGACAACTGCGTACCAGACAATTGCGTTTTGGACATTTGCTTCCCGGACAATTGCGTACCAGAAAATTGCGCTTTGGAAATTTGCTTCATGAAAATTGCGCACTGGACTTTTGCTTCCCGGTCAATTGCGTCCCAGAAAATTGCGCTTTGGACATTTGCTTCCTGGACAACTGCGTAGATGAAAATTGCACTTTGGAAATTTGCTTCCCGGACAACTGAGTACCAGACAATTGCGCTTTGGACATTTACTTCCCGGACAATTGTGTTCCAGACAATTGCGCTTTGGAAATTTGCTTCCCGGACAACTGAGTACCAGACAATTGCGCTTTGGACATTTGCTTCCTTGACAACTGCATACCAGACTATTGCGCACAGGACATTAACTTCACGGACAATTGTGTACCAGACAATTGCACTTTGGACATTTGCTTCCTGGACAATTGCGTCCCAGACAATTGCGCTTTGGATATTTGCTTCCCGGACAATTGCTTACCAGACAATTGCACTTTGGACATTTTTTTCCGGGACAACTCGGTACCAGACAATTGCGCTTTGGACATTTGCTTCCCGGACAACTGCATACCAGACTATTGCGCACAGGACATTTACTTCACGGACAATTGTGTACCAGACAATTGCACTTTGGACATTTTCTTCCTGGACAATTGCGTCCCAGACAATTGCGCTTTGGACATCTGTATCACGGAAAATTGCGTACCAGACAATTGCGCTTTGGACATTTGCTTCCTGGACAACAGCGTACCAGATTATTGCGCACAGGACATTTACTTCCCGGACAATTGCGTACCAGACGATTAAGCTTTGGACATTTGGTTCCTGGACAACTGCGTACCAGACTACTGCGCACAGGACATTTACTTCACGGACAATTGCATACCAGACAATTGCGGTTTGGACATTTTGTTTCACGGAAAATTGCGAACCAGACAATTGCGCTCTGGACATTTCCTTCCCGGACAATGGCGTACCAGATTATTGCGCTTTGGACGTTTGATTTCCGGACAATTGCATCCTAGACAATTGCGCTTTGGACTTTTGCTTCCACGACAACAGCGTACCAGACAATTGCGCTTCGGACCTTTGCTTCTCGGACAACTGCGTACCATCCAATTGCGCTCTGGACATTTGCTTCCCCTTAAACTGCCTACCAGACAATTGCGCTTCGGACATTTTCTTCCCGGACAACTGGGTACCAGACAATTGCGCTCTGAACTTTTGCTTCCCGGACAATTGCGTACCAGACAATTGCGCTTTGGACATTTGCTTCCTGGACAATTGCGTACCAGACAATTGCGCTTTCGACATTTGCTTCCTGGACAACTGCATACCAGACTACTGCGCACAGGACATTTGCTTTCTGGACAACTGCGTACCAGACTATTGCGCAGAGGACATTTATTTCCCCGACAACTGCGTACCAGACAATTGCGCTTTGGACATTTGCTTTCCGGACAATTGCGTACCAGACAATTGCGCTTTGGACATTTATTTCCCCGACAATTGCGTACCAGACAATTGCGCTTTGGACATTTGCTTCCTGGACAATTGCGTACCAGACAATTGCGCTTTCGACATTTGCTTCCTGGACAACTGCGTACCAGACTACTGCGCTTCGGACATTTGCTTTCTGGACAACTGCGTACCAGACTACTGCGCTTCGGACATTTGCTTCCTGGACAACTGCGTACCAGACAATTGCGCTTTGGACATTTGCTTATCGGACAATTGCCTAGCAGACAATTTCGCTCCGGACATTAGCTTCCCGGACAATGGTGTCGCAGATTATTGCGCTTTGTACATTTGATTTCCCGACAATTGCATCCTAGACAATTGCGCTTTGGACATTTGTTTCCCGGACAAATGGGTACCAGACAATTGCGCTCGGGACATTAGCTTCCCGAATAATTGCGGACCAGACAATTGCGCTCTGAACTTTTGCTTCCCGGACAAATGGGCACCAGACAATTGCGCTTCGGACAACTGCTTACCGGACAACTGCCTACCAGACAATTGCGCTTTGGTCATTTGCTTCCTGGACAATTGCGTACCAGACAATTGCGCTTTGGACATTTATTTCCCCGACAATTGCATACCAGACTATTGCACACAGGACATTTACTTTACGGACAATTGCGTACCAGACAATTACGCTTTGGACATTTGCTTCCTGGACAATTGCCTAGCAGACAATTGCGCTCTGAACATGTGCTTACCGGACAATCGTGTACCAGACAATTGCGCTCTGGACATTTGCTTCCCCTTAAACTGCGTACCAGACAATTGCGCTTCGGATATTTGCTTCCCGGACAACTGCCTACCAGACAATTGGGCTTCGGACATTTGCTTCCCGGACAACTGGGTACCAGACAATTGAGCTCTGGACATTAGCTTCCCGGACAATTGCCTACCAGACAATTGCGCTTCGGACATCTGCTTACCGGACAACTGCGTACCAAACAATTGCGCTCAGGACATTTGCTTCCCGGACAACTGCGTACCACACTATTGCGTACAGGACATTTACTTTACGCACAATAGCGTACCAGACAATTACGCTTTGGACATTTGCTTCCTGGACAATTGCCTAGCAGACAATTGCGCTCTGAACATGTACCGGACAATGGTGTACCAGATAATAGCGCTTTGGACATTTGATTTTCGGACAATTGCATCCTAGACAATTGCGCTTTGGACATTTGCTTCCCCGACAACAGCGTACCAGACAATTGCGCTCTGGACATTTGCTTCCCGGACAATTGCGTACCAGACAATTGCGCTTCGGACATTTACTTCCCGGACAACTGCGTACCAGACAATTGCGCTTCGGACATTTGCTTCCCGGACAACTGGGTACCAGACAATTGTGCTCTGGACATTAGCTTCCCGGACAATTGCGTACCAGACAATTGCGCTTCGGACAACTGCTTACCGGACAACTGCGTACCAGACAATTGCGCTCTGGACATTTGCTTCCCGGACAATTGCGTACCAGACAATTGCGCTTCGGACATTTACTTCCCGGACAACTGCGTACCAGACAATTGCGCTTCGGACATTTGCTTCCTGGACAATTGCCTAGCAGACAATTGCGCTCTGAACATTTGCTTCCCGGACAATTGCGTACCAGACAATTGCGCTTCGGACAACTGCTTACCGGACAACTGCGTACCAGACAATTGCGCTCTGGACATTTGCTTCCCAAACAATTGCGTACCAGACAATTGCGCTCTGAACATTTGCTTCCCGGACAATTGCGTACCAGACAATTGCGCTTTGGACAACTGCTTACCGGACAATTGAGTACATGACAATTGCGCTCTGGACATTTGCTTCCCGGACAATTGCGTACCAGACAATTACGCTTTGGACATTTGCCATTCGGACAATTCCGCACCAGATAATTGTGCTCTGGACATTTGCTACACGGATAATAGCGTACATGACAATTGCACTCTGGACATTAGCTTCCCGATTAATTGCGTACCAGACAATTGAGCTCTGAACATTTGCCTCCTGGACAATTGCGTACCAGACAATTGCGCTTCGGACATTTGCTTCCCGGTCAACTGCGTACCAGACAATTGCGTTCTGGACATTTACTTCCCCTAAAACTGCGTAGCAGACAATTGCGCTTCAGACATTTGCTTCCCGGGCAAATGCGTACCAGACAATTGCGCTCTGTTCATTTGCTTCCCGGACAATTGCGTACCAGACAATCACGCTTTGGACATTTGCTTCCCGGACAATTGAGTACATGATAATTGCGCTTTGGACATTAGCTTCACGAATAATTGCGTACCAAACAATTGCGCTCTGAACATTTGCCTTCCGGACAATTCCGTACCAGATAATTGCGCTCTGGACATTTGCTACACGGATAACTGCGTTCCAGACAATTGCGCTCTGGACATTTGCGTCTCGGACAACTGCGATTTGTTACTAAGGCTGGAGTAAATGGTAGTGTCATCTGCATGAATACCTAGTTGGTGACTGATGATATCAGGGAGATGATTGATGAAGATCCGAAACTTTGTTGGTCCAAGGATACAGCCCTGGAGCCCCCCGTTACTATGAAATGATCTGGAAGCATACCAGTTACTAGTACGACCTTCATTACTTGATTGGTTAGGAAGAAATTGGTTTAAGTCAAACATACCTCCCGTGACACCGTAGCGCTCAGCTTGCTTAGAAAGTCTGATTGGCATCTAGGTCCCACCTTTTTACTGTTGAAATAGTTAAATGTAACCGCTACTTCTACTCCAACAGTTTCTTTTCTTGCACTTCTTGCCTGTGGAACTCCTTTATGTTTACTTTCTTCCCTGCTAACTACAATCTTTAAAAAATTGAATGCATAGTCAATCGCCATCTTTTGTCTTCTTGAACTCTTCCTTTTTTGTCCTTTCCTTAATCATTTCCACTAAAGTTTTCTCATTCTCTTTCACTCACCGTAAAGCCTTCTAGTGGCAATATCATTATCAGCGGATTTGTTTATACGTCTCCGTCATTTTACAGCTTCTCTCGAATCTTTTTTCTTCTTCAGGACATAGGCAACCATAGCTCTCCACAACTTCCTATCTCGCGTAGCTTCTAGTACTTTCTCTCTCTTTACTAAGACTGTCGCATCGCTCTGTCTTTTTTACAAGTACTTTCACGGTAATTGCTCCGATGAGATGCTTTCGCTGGTTCCCAGGCTTCATGAATTCAAGCGTCCTACGAGGCTGGCATCCCGTTCCCACCCTTTCACTGTTGAAACTGTTAAATGTAGACGTCTCTTCTACTCCAATAGCTTCATATCTCGCACCTCTCGCCTGTTTCCTTATTCCTGTTTCCCTGACAACTATAATCTCCAACTATTCAAATGTAACTTCAATCGACATCTCCAGTTGCCTTGATCTATCCACTATCCTTCTCCACATCCTTTCCTCTTTCACTCCTGTCTGCTCTCGCTCCAAATCTTCTGTAACCCCTTGCCTTGATCTATCTACTATCCTTCTCCACATCCTTTCCTATAACACTCCTATCTGCTCTCGCTCCAAATCTTCTGTAACCCCTTGCGTGCTAGTGGCTCCCAGCCTTGCTTGGGGTGAAAAGCTTAAAAAAAAGAAAAGAAAAAAGAAGATATCGGCCTCCCCGTTCCGTCCTGCTTTCACACAAACTTGTCAGGTAAGTGGCTCGCTGCCTTCCGTATCTCTCTTTCCTTTAATATGCTCTGTAAGGGTTAAGTTTTCCAAACCCTCTTTCCTCACTACGTGTCCAAGGAAATTCAGCTGTCTTTTTCCTGATTTTGAGTAGAAGTATCCCTTCTGTTGCCATTTTCTTTAAGACTTCCGTGTTGCCTACTTGTTCTGTCCAATTCTCAATATCCTTCTGTAGAATCAAATTTGTGCTTTCTCTAGTTTTTCCTCATCTGTAGGAGAGATTGTCTATCATTCACTGTCATATAAAAGCCAGCACTCTTTTCATTGTTTGTAAGGAAGTTTTCCCGGTTCTCAGCACATCGCATATCATTTGGAATGCTTTAATTCGCAAATCAACAATTACATTTATTTCAAATATTGATGGGATTTTCCCTCCGGTCCTTTTGTTTTGGTTGTTTGGAAACTAAACGCGTCTTGATTATGTCTTTATTTTCATTTCTACTTACGCCTTCCTACGTTTTGTGATTTTTACTGTTTATAAGTTAAGTGGCTCAAGTAAATGAATTGTTGCCTTCCCTATCTCTCTTTCCTTCAATATGCCCTGTGAGGGTTACATTTTCCAAGCCCTCTTTCCTCATTATTTGTCCAAGTAGGGGAAATTTTCCAATATTCATTGCCATATAAGAGGATGGATATCACCTCGGTCTAATTTGTTTATTTCAGAATTTTTTCCTTTTTCTCAGCACCTTGCTTAACCTCTGGAATGCTTCTTACAAAAGAATGCTAATTCGGATCTCGGTGTTGCATTTTCCATCTTCTGATAAAACGCTTCCTCGACATTTGAACTTCTGCGCCTGCTTGGTGTTGATATCTCCAAATTCGTAACTCGCATCTTGCACTTTTTGTTTCTTGCTGATGGCCATACTTCCCGTCTTCTTGAACTTGTAGGTTAGTTTTGTTTTCTCTAGCTTTCTTTTACCAACCTGTCTATGAGGTTTGGTTTGGTTTGGTTTGGTTTGTTTTGTTTTGTTTTGGTTTGGTTTGTTTTGGTTTGGTTTGTTTTGGTTTGGTTTGGTTTGGTTTGGTTTGGTTTGGTTTGGTTTACGGCATATCGAGACCTCAATGGGTCATTTAATGCCGACAACTTTTTTTTTCCTGGTAATATTTTTGTTTTGACAAAAATCTATTTTTGTTAATATTTTTTTCCTCAAAATTTTATAGCTGGTAATATTAGTTTTCAAAAGCGTATAGCTGAAAATTTATTTCTGGTAATAATTTTTACAAAGTATTTCTGGTATTAAAACCTATTTTTACACTTTTATAATGCTTTTTTTTTTTTTTTTTTTAAGCGTATCACCCCAAGCAAGGCTGGTGGCCACTATCACGCATGGGTTACAGAAGGGTTGGAGGAAGAGCAGATAGGAGTGGTAAAGGAAGGGATGTGGAGAAAGAGAAGGACGCAGGGTCGATCAAAGCAGGGGGGTAACGGAAGATATAGAGCGAGAGCAGATAGGAATGAAAGATGAAAGGAAGTGGAGAAGGGAAGTGGATAGATCAAGGCAATTGGAGATGACGATTGACGCTCAGTTTCGTGGTTAACTATTTGCCCATAGCTGGGACTCTAACAGGTGCTACCACTCCGGGTCAGGGTGAACCTGGGAACCTGATCAAAGGCCTTGCTGTTGGACGTATTTTATCGTCATGCCCAGGACGCGGATGTAGTTTATCGTCATGTCCAGGACGCTGTCTATGAGGTTCTGCAGTTCCCTTTTCGAACACAGTGTCATCTGCATATCTTATATTGTTCAGATTACGATTCCACAGAGCCAATATTCTTAGTCAACCACTCGTCTACAAAAATGATATATAGGACTATGAATATCGTATTTCGCCAATCTTTCAACTCCTGAGAACTTGCATGCCGAGAAAATCAACATTCGAAATCATGACTGTTAACCTCTAGCAATGATTAAAAATCCCCATTTCAGCCACGAGGTAAACTACAAAGAAGCATTGTCTGGCAGAAGGTCACGAATGTGGAGCATATATTTGCAAATTGCTCTGTAAGGTATATTCGTTAACCATCACGCTTTGTAGGCATCTGATATATTAATTAATCAGATTAAGTTAGTCTGACTAAATTATAATACTGCTTTATTTGTTTTTTTTATGGCTTTGTAGGTTATTTTAAGTCGAAATATGACGGGTTAGAGGAGGTTGCTTACAGTGTTCCCAAGCGGTCTCCCATCTAAGTACTGATCGGAATCTACGCTGCTTAACTTCGCTGATCGAACGAGAACCGGTGTTTTCAGTGTGATTTGAGCGTAGGTAGCACGCATTAAGAATTAAGCACCAGAAAGTTGCGAATTAGTCTGCGAGACGAGCTTTGCTAAAAATACGCTCTGGGAGACGCTCAACCTGCAACACTTTTCTCGCTAGTATTTTATGTTTTCTCGAATTTCGACAACTTTTCCTATTTCTTCCACCCTCGCATCGACAAGTGAGTCGAAGGCGAGAGTGGAATGTAAGAGTGAGTGGCGAAAGGTGGGAAACGAATATGTGGGGGAAGGGCGCCAGATTTTGGAAGCTCTATAGAATTTAGTTCTACTCAGGTAGGGTGTCAGTTAGATTTGTTGAAGCACTTACGAGGAACGTTTAGTGGCAGTGCATTAGAATACAACACTCAAAGTACAACTGTCTGTTCTTAGTTGTTCAGCTTCGACACTCTTTATCGCAAGTTTATGTGGGCGAAAATTCAGATTTAACGTCATGTATAAAGATCCGACCGCAATTTCGACCTAATAAATGCGAGTCTGATTTGAAGAGTAAAGAATTCTTTAACAAGAAAATGCATTGAAAGTACACTGATTGCATAACAAGAAAATGCTTTGAAAGTACACTGATTTCATAACAAGAAAATGCATTGAAAGTACACTGATTGCATAACAAGAAAATGCTTTGAAAGTACACTGATTTCATAACAAGAAAATGCTTTGAAAGTACACTGATTTCATAACAAGAAAATGCTTTGAAAGTACACTGATTTCATAACAAGAAAATGCTTTGAAAGTACACTGATTTCATAACAAGAAAATGCATTGAAAGTACACTGATTTCATAATAAGAAAATGCTTTGAAAGTACACTGATTTCATAACAAGAAAATGCTTTGAAAGTACACTGATTTCATAACAAGAAAATGCATTGAAAGTACACTGATTTCATAACAAGAAAATGCTTTGAAAGTACACTGATTTCATAACTCAGCACAGTTATCCTCAGACCAGCCTCATACAAAATATCACCGATCATCGCCAAATAGTAGCAAAACTAAGAGAGAAAAAACTTGGATGGGCTAATTTCTAATCCAGCAAAGGTTAACGGCTTCAATACGACCCTCCCCCAAAAGGCCTCTCCCACAAAAACAAAACAAAAAAAACAGCAAAAAAGTGTTTCCTGGTTGTAGTATCTAATAAGGTTATTTATTACACCTTCTAAAATTACAACGCACTTTCCTTACTCGCCGGGTTTGTCTCTCATACAAAACTGACATCTACCAGGCGGAGGCGAAACGCGTTGTCTGTAAAAGCTTTCCGACTTTGTTTCTTTATCTCCACTATTGTTCGGACACTATTCTACATCTTACTAAAACCGATCCTGTCGACATTCAGTTAGAAATAAATATGTTCCGAATTATGACAATGAATATAATGATCGTAGTTTAAACATGTGGTAACAAGGAAGCGGGTGATTTTAATAAACAGATAAGTATAATATATATATATATATATATATATATATATATATATATATATGTATATATATATATATATATATATATATATATATGTATATATATATATATATATATATATATATATACACACTAGCCGAATTTCCCACGCCTTGCTGCGTTTCACACATATTTTAGTAAGAAAATGATGATTGATTTTAAATCATTGTTATAATTTGTGGAGAAATGATCTTGCCGATGTGACCTTAATCTTCTGGCTTTCTCCTTCTATATTTTGAATAGAAGTCATTCCCTTGTTCAAATTTAAATTTAATTTAATCCAAAAGGAAAAAAATCAGTGTGGGGTTCGTGCCGCTCGGGGACTCCGTTTGATCATGTAGTTTCAGAGTATATATGGTTACGTGGGTCTATCTCCAAAATCCTTCGAGGAGTTCGATAACAAACAGACAGACAGAGGCTATAACTTTGTATATATATATATATATATATATATATATATATATATATATATATATATATATATATATATATATAATGTATGTATGTATATATATATATATATATATATATATATATATATAATGTATGTATGTATATATATATATATATATATATATATAGATAGATAGATAAGTGTATATATATATATACATATATATATATATAGATAGATAAGTGTATATATATATATATACACATATATATATATATATTGACAGATAGATAGATAGATAAGTGTGTATATATATATACATATATATATAGATAGATAGAGGGATAAGTATATATATATATAGATAGATAGATAAGTATATATATATATATAGATAAGTATATATATATATTTATATAGATAGATAGATAAGTATATATATATATATTTATATAGATAGATAGATAAGTATATATATATATATTTATATAGATAGATAGATAAGTATATATATATATATTTATATAGATAGATAGATAAGTATATATATATATTTATATAGATAGATAGATAAGTATATATATATATATAGATATAGATAGATAGATAAGTATATATATATATATTTATATAGATAGATAGATAAGTATATATATATATATAGATATAGATAGATAGATAGATAGATAAGTATATATATATATATAGATAGATAAGTATATATATATATAGATATAGATAGATAGATAGATAAGTATATATATATATAGATATAGATAGATAGATAGATAAGTATATATATATATATAGATAGATAAGTATATATATATATAGATAAAGTATATATATATAGATAGATAAGTATATATATATATATATATATATATATATATATATACACACATATATATAGATAGATAAGTATATATATATAGATAGATAAGTATATATATATATATATATATATATATATATATACATAACACTGCTGCAGTATTTTAGAGCAAGCCACCAACAAGACCTCCCACGACATCATTAGCTTCAAATCTGCCAGCATGGTGGATTGGCCCAAGATATCAAAGGCCTTTGCTGGTAAGGATTGTAACGCTTTTCTAGGTCAGGATGACG
>OZ038491.1:38008567-38046067 GCA_964036315.1 Acanthosepion esculentum
AGTTTTATCTATTTATTTTATGTAAATTCTTTTCATATCGTCTGATAAGCTTAATAACATTATCATTAAAAAAGAAAGAAAATCACAATATTGATATTGATTTTTTAATCCTATCTAAGCTTTTAGCTTGCATAAGCCATTATCAAAGATCACAATTACACTACAATATATTAACCAATACACGGACAAAACAATAATGATAGTCCGTTTTTGTTTACATGGAAGATTTCCAAGCAACGACAAACTCGTGCATACGAGACGCTGGAAACGAAAATCGCACCGCAGCTCATGACGTCACACATGACCAAGCTAGTGTTAAAAGCAGAAGTATTAACTATGTGAAGCTGTTGGTATAAACAAATGGCTTCTGTTATAAATTATAGGCATTTAAGAGTATTTGTGGAGATTTCATAGTTTATTTTGTTCAGGTTAGGTTTCAACTGTTTTATGTATATAGCTTCAAGAATTTTTAGTTTTTGTTTATTGTTTTCATGTTTAAGTATAGTTGTGTTTTCAACAAGGATTTTCCGGAATTGAGTACACGACCAGGCATGTTGTTTTAAATGCCTAAAAATTTTAGAGTTATCATTCAAATGTAGTGTGAAGCGTCGTGAAAGAGTTTGTATATGGGGCAGAGTGTTTTGAGCTGGCGCGTGTTCGTGAACGTGGGTAATACCAGCTATGGAATAACCTTGTTATTTACCTTTCATACGGTCTCCTCAAAAATGAAAAAGAGACTCGAGGCAACGGAGGTACGGTTCTACAGAAGGATGCTGAGGATATCATGGACAGTGCGTGTGAGCAACGATGAGGTTTTGAAGAGGATGCAAACAAGGAGGAAGCTTATACTTAACATAAGGAAGAGGCAGCTGAAACATTTGGGACACGTAATAAGAAAAAACGGCTTGGAGAAACTGATACTCATAGAGGAAAAGAGAGACAAGGGAAAATGTAGAGACAGGAGGATTTATTTGGTAACAAAGAAAAGAGTACCGAGCTGTTACCTGACATCTGTCCTGCTTTACGGCAACAAATGTTAGACGATCTCCTCAAAGATGAAGAAGAGACTTGAGGCGGCGGAGGTATGGTTCTACAGAAGGATGCTAAGGATATCATGGACCGAACGTGTGAGCAACGATTAGGTTTTGGAGAGGATGCAAACAAGGAGGAAGCTTATACTTAACATCAGGAAGAGGCAGCTGAAATTTCTGGGACACGTAATGAGAAAGAAGGGCTTGGAGAATCTGATACTCACGGGTCGAATAGAGGGAAAAAGAGACAAGGCACGACCTACCTAGCGGTCTTAAGCAAATGGATGACAGAACGTGGTCTGGGGGAGGTGGCAGAGGGACAAAACTTATTGAGAGCTAAAAGGGATAGGGTGAAGCGGAGAGCCATGATCGCCTACGTCCTGAAGGGACACGGCACATAAAAATAAAGATATGAACGTATCTTTTCTCTGTCCCGCTGTCTCCTTTTCATTGCTCATATTAACGCACCGCTCTTCATTAATGAATTGAGCCCTCTGGCTGCTGGCATTTGTGTACATGCGTATATAATGCGGTAAAATTTCCCTTTCTCTGCTGTGCGCCGATAGCTTAGGGGTAGGATCTCTTACTGATGCTAAATCGGTCGGGTTTCGATCCCGGCTTGAAGCAATCTAGCCACACTGATGAACTGTGATACAGGCTTGTGTATCGCTCTCTCTCTCTCTCTCTCTCTCTCTCTCTCTATATATATATATATATATATATATATATATATATATATATGGAATAGAGTTCAGAAGAAACGGGAAAGGTGCGCTTAGAATAATTGAAAAAGAATGGATCAATTATCAAACTTATACTTTCAGAAACTTTTGCAACGAATGCCAAAAATGTGAGCTGCAGTAATCAAGGCTAAAGGAGGATATTTTGACGTGAGGCAAAATTTAATCATAAAATGCTTTTTTTCTTTCTTTTTCTTATAACATTTCTATTAAAAATCATGTCTGACTTTTTTTTAAACCATGTATAACAATTTTCTCTTATTTAAAGTACAAAACAACTACTTTTTTGACCAATTAAAAAAAAATTACCAGGGGTGGCATCAAACGTTTGAACTGTTGTACATATATATATATATATATATATATATATATATATATATATATATATATATATATATATATATATATATACAGATTGTCCATGAAGTTTGTGTGTACTTTAGAAAAATTATAACTTTATTTGTATTTGCGCTAGAAATAATCTGTAAAAGATTTTATGAAGTTTAATGTACCTAGTTTTAATATAGCTAAAATAACTAATCAGTTGGCAAATGTTTTCCGTGAACTGCAAAATCGTATTACCCTTTGTATTGCTAATGATGGAGGACATGTGGAAACTTAAACAAAATTTCAATAAAACCTTAAAAAATATAGATTTACTTCTTTCTAATCCTTTTTACAAATTATTTCTATCGCAAATACAAATAAAGTTATAAATTTTTTAAAGTGTACACGAACTTTATGGATATATATATATATATATATATATATATATATATATATATATATATATATATATATATATACGAGGGTCATTCAATAAATAAGATGAATTTTTCGGTATAAGGACTTCTAATACAGATAGAAGCTTGCTCTTTTTTATTATTTTTTGTTTTACTTCTTTTTCACATGGATTTAATTTCTTTTGCAGATTAAAAAAAACTTTGAGAGTTTTGGCGATTAACAAAGATGGCCGACCAAGAAGCATGCTCCAGGATTGAACAGCGGTCAGTTGTCAAGTTTTTGGTTGCTGAAGAGTGCAAACCAGTTGAAATTCATAGGAGAATGTCAACTGTGTATGGTGCCACATGTTTCAGCGAAAAAAATGTCTACAAGTGGGCTAAATTGTTTAATAAGGACAGAACAGTGTTGAGGATGAAGACAGGCCTGGGAGGCCTAAGGAAGTGAGGTCTCCTGAGGTGATCGAATCAGTCAATGACCTCATTCAGTATGACAGAAGGGTGACAGGGAATGACATTGCAAGGACTTTGAAAGACATAAAGTACAAACGCAGGGGTCATCAATCAGAAGGAGTCATCTTGCATCATGACAACGCAAGGCCTCACACAGCAGCCCAAACGGTGCAGACCATCAACGAGCTGGGCTGGGAACTGCTCCTTCATCCCCCTTACAGCCCAGACCTTGCCCCTTCAGACTTTCACCTGTTTGGTCCCTTGAAAGCGTTCACGAGAGACACGAAGTTTAAAAGTGACGATGAAGTCAAAAGTGTTGTGAGCGACTTGCTGAGACATCAGTCCAAAGATTTTTACGCTGAGGGAATACGGAAGCTTGTGCACAGATGGGAAAAGTGTGTGACAGTGCTGGGAGACTACGTTGAAAAATATTTAAAAAAGTAAGCTTCTATCTATATTAGAAGTCCTTATACCGAAAAATTCACCTTATTTATTGAATGACCCTTGTATATATATATATATATATATATATATATATATATATATATATATATGTATGAGATTTTATCGCTAAGACTATGACTAGTCTGACGAAGTTCTTTAGATTGACGAAAATGTTATCTCGTAATCAATTATTATCTACCTGCTTAAAATTTCAGATGAGATAGAAAGTACTTGGGAAAATAAAAATTATTTGAAAGAAAATTTTGGAATTTTTCTTAACCAATTTTCTACAGCCACCATGAAATTAATTTGCGAACTTGAAAGGGTTAAAACTAAAATAAATAGACATGGTGCATCTTAATTGTTTGACCAGGCGTGCTTGTGTGTGTTGCCTATATATATATATATATAGATATAGATATAGATAGATAGATAGAGAGAGAGAGAGAGAGATTTTACAGATATAGATAGTGTGAACACTGCATGGTGTTTGTCAGTTTTCCAACTCGATATGATTTTCAAACCAAGCTTGAATATCACTCTGAAGCGGAAAACTAAATCATCTTTACATATCAGTGTGTCCATCTCTACCTATTTTTTATATATATATATATATATATATATATATATATTGTCATCCACAGACAGACTGTTTCGCTGTTTCACAGCTCATCAGTGTGGCTAGACGTCCGGTTGCCTCTAGCTAGGATCGAAACCCGACTGAATTGGCGTCAAGTCGGAACTTCTACCACTAAGCCGTCGGCTTACTTAGTGGTAGAAGTACCTTGAAATCTGTATGCGAAAAACCTTGAAGGTGAATTTTAGCGTGTTTATTTTTAGATTTAGATAAACACACAGTGACTGACAGGGACTCAATTCCGCTTCACCGATCTAGATCAATCTGTATCAGTGTATCCATTATCTATCTTACTGTAGACACACTTATCTATATGACAGGGTGTGCTGGACAATCTCCTCATGTATGAAGAAGAGACTTGAAGAAACAGAAATGTGGTTCTACAGAAGGATGCTGAGGATACCATGAACCGATTACGTGAGCAACGACGAAGTTTTAGAGAAAATGGAAACAAGAAAGAAACTTATACTTAAAATCAGGAAGAAACAGTTGAAATTGTTAGAGTAGATAATGAGGAAAGAGGGTTTGGAAATTTTATACCCATAGGACGGACTGAAGGCAAGAGGGACAGAGGAAAACAACGCACAGTCTATTTAATGAGCCTGAATAAATGAATGGCGAAAGAAGGTTTACGAGAGATAAGAAAACGTAAAAATTTATTAAGGATAAAATTTATTACGGATAGAAAGTTGTGGAGAACCGTGATCGCTTATGTCCTGAAGGGACACCGCACATAGAAGAAATAGAAGATACTAGAAGGCAGCGTTAGACTCTCTAGGGCTGTTGGGAAATACGTAGCCATTTCTACCACTGGTTTCGTCTTATAAATAAGCCTCGATCGCTGATTCTGAAATTTAGGTGCGTCTCAGCTGCAGTGCAAATGTATCAGATAGTCTTTCATTCTAATTTTTGGCAAGGTTTACGAAATCTACGTTTTTTTCCTGCTTTTTTTTCTTTTGCTAGTTTCGTTTGTTTTTCGCATACAGATTTCAAGGTACCTGTAACAATAAATACAGACTCACCCACACTCGTAAGTGGAATGTAATATTTCAGGTTGTCTACTGTACACACAGTGTTATTGGCAGGCGGACAGGTTGAGAGAACGTCAACCGTTTTAGATTGTGGCCTGGTCTGTGTTATTTCTTTTCGTAACGACTGACATTTTAGACATAAGAAACTCTAACGAAGCTAATGTGGTTCTAGCAGACGGCGAGGGAAGCTTTTACAGCAATCAAATTTGGTCTGCCATATGGCTGAGGTCGTTGCATATTTCCGATTGAAACCCTACTACGGGTTTCAAGTCCGGTCAGCATTTTCAATACCGATTTTCAAGAATGGTAATACTTTGGTGAAACATAATTTTTCTTCATTTCACATCCCATGATATGGTCTTGTAACCAGATTAATCTGAGCTTATAAAAACTCAGAAACATTATGGGATTGCTTATTGAGATATTTCATTTTTCAAATGGCTTACATTTTGTTTTGCACCCTCGAAAATATTTTTGTGTAGCAAGTATGACTGTTCTTTTCGTACGAATTTAAATTTAGATACAAACCAACCGAAGAAGGGAGAGGCATGCATTTAGCGGATAGAGAAAGAAGCGAGGAATAATATATTCTTAGATCTTCCTGGTGATTTCTAAAGTTCTGCGATTATGAACAATTCAATCTATTCTTAGAATTGTTGTCTTCATCTTGGTTGTTTTTAAAACAAGTTTTCGGCCAATATATTCTCCGGCTTACTTAATTTATTTTTAAACTTTTCTCACTGAAGAATTTTCATTATTTCATATAGAGCGTGCGATGGATAAATTGTCGTCGAAATGACACAGAAATGAAAATAACACTGACACCTCATTTTAACATAAAACAATAAAATCAACATTCAGACGACTTCAGAATCTCCTGCAACTCTTCTATACGGTCTTTTTGTTTAAGTTAGTGAATGCTGCCATAATCCTTGCCTTCAGTTGATCTTTGGTGTTACAAGGAGTTTTGTTGGTCTCTCGCTCAACTGCACCCGACACATAATAATCAAAGTGGGTCGCAGTATTTCAGAAATTGCCTGACAGACATGACTTGGATCTTCTGCTTGTGTGGCATTATGCAGAGTCATGCTGTCAGACATAGGGTCTTCCAGTGGCCACCCTCTTGATCCAAGGCAGCACAACATTCTCAAGACACGGTATAGGTCTTCGTGTTGAGTCTGAGCCCCTGTAGGAAGATGGATGGAGGCATAACGTCGCCATCTCTAGTGATAACTTCAAACACATTCGTAATCACCGTTAGACTCATCCAACACTTTCAGAATCCTCTGCACTGTCCTAAGATTGACACCCAAACACTCTGAAATATTCGTATTGGAGATTCCGGCGCGAATGCCAAACAAAACAGCATACCGATTCTATATATCTGTCGAAGTGAATTGCATCATGGTGCTCTTTGTCTCACAGATGGTGCCCAACTGACCCTACCATACTGTGTAGTCGGCAAACTGAAAAACAATCAACACGCAAAATATATATATATATATATATATATATATATATATATATATATAAAATGACGACAATTTACCCATCGCACCCTGTATTTTTCGTAATGTCGTTTTCATTTTGGTTGTTTTTAACACAACCTTTCGGCCAATACATTCTTCAACCTTCCGGGTGCTTTTTTGGAGTATATTTGTTTTGGTCATTCGCAAAGACATATTCCCGATTTCATCAGGTACACCTTCCTGTGGTCGTGAGAAAGCGCTTTGTTTGCCACTAGAAATTCAACGTGTTAAAATATGGTTTGATTAGATCTGCGCGAACGTTTCTAGGGTTTGTTTTTAAATAAGAAACAAATTTATCTCGTTTATTCATTTTCTAGTTTACAAAAAAAAAAAGCTAAAAAAAAAAGTAAGCGGGGAACTTTTTCATACACTTAATACTTTTGTCTGTCAAAATCCGACATTTCAGGTTGTTCAACCTCCACCATAACAGCCTGAAAGATATTCACCGTAAAGCGAAGCGTCAATACCGAATGCACCCACCAACACTTCCGAAAATAAGGCCATATAATTTAAATCATGATTTCGGATTCCAGAGAATACGTCTTCTAAAAATAAGTTATTTTTGTTCCCAATTTACTGGGAGGTAGTCCACTGCCAAATTATTTCACTGGAGCAATCTTTCCCTGCTACCGACCGTACTCTTCTTTGCTTGATAAATATAACTGACAATCTGAATGGATTGCCCCAGGGATTGAACTCTAGGTCTTATGATCTTCGGTCCACTGCTTTACTAACAGGAGAATTCCCTGGCTCATTTGTAGAACAAGTAATTTCCGCTACTCTCTGATATGAACATGAGTTTCGTAATGCGAACAGTGTCTTCCTACAAGAAACAACGCCTACAGCTACAAGAGCCGTTTAAAAGCATATATCTTGAAGGTGATCAGCACACCGTCCTACGCAAAAGCTAACAACACACGCCTGCTGGTTTGAGGTACAAAGTGATGATATATCTATTCGCATATATCATAACCTTAAATAAGAGAGAGAGAGAGAGAGAGAGAGAGAGAGAGAGAAAGAGAGAGAGAGAGAGAGAGATGCAGAAAAACTCGATATTTAGAAAAGATTTTAGAATTCTTCAAAACTTACCAAATCGCCTGCATGCAGAAAGAAAGGCAAACATGGATGCAATAAGCTGTAATGTCAAAATAACGTTTTCCCCCCATGATACCGCCTTTTTAACTGCCTTCACTAGTAGCCTTCGGCAATGTTTATTTTTCTTTATTTTTTCACAGCAAGGTTCATCCTCTACAAGGCACGGAGGGCACTCGAGGTAGAGCGTTAGGTTAGGAGGCAGTTTGTAAATATAAGAGAGGAAAGGTAACGGTTAACCTTATATTTGAACAGATTAAGAATGTAATGATCAGGGAAATATGCTCTTGGGAGTCGGTTCCACAGTGCACATATATATATATATATATATATATATATATATATATATATATATATATATATATATAAAGAAATATAGTCTTAAGGTAACTATATTTATGGGATAAAGTGCTCAATATCAGAGATAGAGCGTGTATAAATATAAAAGTGAACATAGACGTCAACACTTAGAGGCGACAGTCTGTTTCATTCTAGACGCAGTCGTGGCCTGACGATTGCGTCTAGCATGAAACAGACTGTCGCCTCTAAGTGTTGAATTCTGTGTTCACTTATATATATATATATATATATATATATATATATATATATATATATATATATATATATATATATATATATATATATATATATCCAAATGTAAAAGAACGAAGAATAAAATTTAAACGTTCAAACCTTAATTTGACACAGGGCTCAATACAAGAGTAGAGCAATAAATATTTATTATACACTAATGTAACAGTGTATAATATATATATATATACTAGTCGCCTGACGATTGCACTAGCATGAAACAGACTGTCGCCTCTAAGTGCTGACTTCCATGTCCACTTTTATATTTACACACGCTCTATCTCTGATATTGAGCACTTTATCCCATAAATATAGCTACCTTAAGACTATATTTCTTATATATATATATATATATATATATATATATATATATATATATATTTCAAGACATTTATATATATTATGTTTAACGTTCTTTTTATAGATACAAGTATTTAAGCAAATGCTCTGTTTTATAATAAACAGTATTAAATAACATATACCGGCCTGAATGTCCGAGAAATTTTCATAGAAAATTTTCGCTCTCCGACAGGAATCGAACCTGTATCCTATACGGAACCATCATTTCGCGTGATGTGCCTTAACCGTTCCACCACAATCACGTTCGTGTCGAATTTACTTCTCCTCGATGGAATGCGGAGGGAATGTGCGTGGTTTAAAAAATGTAAGCGCCATGGTGGGTCCTTGACATGAAGGGTTGGCCTAGTGAAAGCCGTTTTGTTTCTATTTTCTCTAAAACTTCGTCGTTGCTCAGATGTTTGGTCCATGGTATTCTCAGCATCCTTCTGTAGAACATTTCTGTTACTTCCTGTCTCCTCTTCATCTGGTGAGGAGATTGTCCTACATTTACTGCCAAATAGGAAGACTGATATTGCATCACAGTTCAACGCTCTTTTATCTGCTTCAAACGAAATTTTCCTGTTTCCTAATACTTTGCTTAGCTTTTGTTTCGCTATCCCAAGGAACCTTCGGATTTCATTGTCGCAGTTTGCCACCCTCTATTAAAAGCTTTCCCAAATATCGACTTGTTGTATTTCCTTGCTTTTTATATCACCAATTTGTAATTGTCCTGTTGGGTTGCCCGTTTTTCTGATGACCATGCATCTGTCTTCTTGCAATTGATGTTCTGGTGATTTATAACTCTAACATTTGGGCACATCGACGTGGTGTAATGGTTAACAAGCTTTTCTCGCTAGATCAATTACGTCTGAATAGTGAGTTCGATCCTCACTGGTTGCCTCTGCTTCCGGCTTTGTGACACATCTAAGCTATGCTTAGTAAATCATTTGGGCACTTCTACTTGGTGTAATGGTTAACAAGCTTTTCTCGCTAAATCAATTACGTCTGTATAGTGAGTTCAATCCTCACTGGGTGCCCCTGCTTCCGGCTTTGTGACACATCTCAGCTATGCTTAGTAAATCATTTGGGCACTTCGAGTTGGTGTAATGGTTAACAAGCTTTTCTCGCTAAATAGTGAGTTTGATCATCACTAGGTGTCCCTACTTCCGGCTTTGTGACACATCTAAGCTATGCTTGGTAAATCATTTGGGCACTTCGACTTGGTGTAATGATTAACAAGCTTTTCTCGCTAGATCAATTACGTCTGAATAGTGAGTTCGATCCTCACTGTGTACTCTATGCTTTTTTCCTGGTGCCGCATTTAAGGTAAGCTCAAAGAGTCACCATAAAATGGATTTCAAAATATACGCGGACTGAATAGGAAGTATTTTCCCTTGGTAGCTCTTTTAGTGGAGTAAACTGAACGATTTACCTACATGGAAAATTTTGTAAAAGTTGGCAGACAGGGCGGAAGACCAACGTGTGTCGGGGATAAAGAGTTTAAAATCGGCAGATTCTGCGTGACACTCAGATAGTTGATGGTAATGGTAATATTAGCCGTTTCCCTATCAGGAAACATTTGGCATTCATTGACCGAGCAGCCAGTACTGCTTTCAGTTATAAAATCTTTTCCCAAGTTTTCAGGAAAATACGTCTCTCACGTCCACTAGCTGTTATCGCTCTTTCTACTATTGATGGTGGTTTCCTTCTTACCCTTTTATTTGAAGTCGTGTGGAATGTCAGCATCTTAATTATGTCATTATTTTCTCTTCGAGTTACATGTGCTATCCGGTTTAGTTGTTGCTGCTGTTGAAAGTCCTGAAGTGATGTGGTTTCTGTTATTTGGTACAGTTCGTTGTTTGTGATTCTGTACCGACAGCCCACAATGTTCAATGAAGGATGCTCTTCGTCAAGCCCTTCAGGATTCATTCGCTCAAAGCCATTTTAACCATTGATCTTAGGAATCGGTTCTATACAGCTGACAGTTTAGAGATTTCTGAACGGGTTTGGCGCCATGCATGAAGACCATATGAAAGTCTCGATTTGACGAGGCTAGTTAAGAATGTGACTCGAGTTTTCAGGTTGATGTTTTGTTTTTGTAGCATTTGCGGCGTTTTTTATGTATGTACTAGCAGCATGGCTCGGCGTTGCCCGTGCTTCATTCAAAAATCGTACGACTTATACAGCAATCTCTATCACTTGACTTAAAATATTTTTGTCCTTCCTTGCCTTTAAAGGAGTGCCCTTTGCCGTGCTGATGTTGCTACATGCCTTACTTCTTGCCTATCTCACACTGCGAATTTTTTCCAAGCTCTATACTAAACATTAAATCTGTTACGAAAAAAGAACTAAACAAAATGAACACAAAACGATCAGCTTTAAAAAAGGACTCGTAACTGGAAAAACCGAATGAAAAAAGAATGTTAACAACAAATACTTTTTCACACCCAACCCAGTTCTGCGGAATCAGAATCAATGTTGAGTTTAAGCAAGCGAATGAGCCAACTGGAGTAAAGTGCCATGTAGATTTAAATTTTTCCCACTTGTGACGAATGCAGCTATCGATTTTTTTTTTGCATGCTAAACATGCTAGTTAACATTCGTGTCACTCAGCTGTTGGCTCTCACGCTGGCCAATAAAATCTTCCTGCCTATTCGTGGCAGCCAGCTATAGGCTCTCACTCTGGCCAGTAGAAAATGGCCGCAAACTACATGAAAACTGCCGTAGAAGCATGAAAAAATCGATTATTTCCACTATCGATCGGAGTTGGGAAATGCAAAGTCGGTCTTGGCTTTTTCACTAACTTGGATCATGTGCATGTAAATTTTGGTGCAAATCCGTCGAAAATTGCGGCCGTGCATTCGTTACACACATATACACACACACACACACACACACACACATACACACACACACACACACACACACACACACACACACACACACACACATCCTGCCTTTTATAGATAGAGATATATATTTAAATTATTATTTAAATTTACATATATGGTGATTGTCACTTCTTGACAGAAGACCATCTCCACAAGAATTTTTTTTTTTAGACTCACCGATCATGAGAGCGCAGATGACTTTTTAAAGCAGCCTTATTTTTACAAGCTTTTGTGCAAATGTTGCACTTGAAAGAGAGATCCCCAAGCCCAACAGGCACGGCATCAACGTGGATTTTCATGTGTCTTGTTAATCCTGAAACTGACTTGCATACTTTATACATACATACATGTAGTAGTGGCTGTCGACTCACATTTTTACGTGCTTTTATTATTTCACTCTTTACAGGTGGTGACTCCTTTCAGTTCTTGCAAATCACCAAATGTACATATTTGTAATTAATTTGTTGGTTGTTTGCCAATAATAAAAATTTGGCCTTATTATTAAGAACTATGCCTTTGTTGTAACTTAGATATTGGTGTCAGTATTTTCCTGTATATTCTTTATATTAAGATAAAAAACAGTGACCCTCTGTGGGCCGCTAGAGCTTTATACGAATCAATGTACATATATACGCATATATATATATATATATATATTTTGAATTGGACATAGTCCGACAATTTATTTAAAGACATTTTTGATGTTTAACGTTCTTTTTATAGATACAAGTATTTAAATTAAAACAGAGCATTTACTTAAATACTTGTACTTGTATCTATAAAAAGAACGTTAAACATATCAAAAATGTCTTTAAATATATATATATATATATATATATATATATATATATATATATATATATATATATATGTAGTGGGTGTCGACTCACAAAGCGAGTATGACCATCACTGACATGTCCAGTCCATCAGTTAATCTCCTCCCCAAACAACACTGCATTCATTTGTTGTGTGAACGACAGTGGCTCATAAAGCCAGCCAATGATCTGCATTTCTTGTTGCATATATTGCATGTCAAATCATCTCCGAGTGGTGGAAGTTGACTTTGATCATCATCACTTCCAATGTGTCTTTTTATATGCCTTGTCAGGCCCGACCTGCACTTGGACACTCTAGTGTAGGTCGAGCATTTAAAGCATGCCATTACGAAATCGTCATATGCAATAGACTGTTGGTGCTGGTGTGATTTCTGGTGACCAATCAGACCTGCCCTGGGCATACATACATACATACATACATACATAAAAATGCCTCCTACACTCTTTCGTTTATTTGGCATTGAACTGCATCAATCACGCCCGTGAACATGTCTGATTTTTCCACTAAAATGATGAGCATCCCTCTAGCAAAGATTTTGAAAAACCAATAACATTTTTTGCTCTTGTATAGGGTGCAATGGATAAATTGTCTAAATTACGCAAAAGTGAAAATAACACTGACGTCTGATTTTACCAAATGTATTAAGGAAAATTACACAAAAATATCTTGATCTGTCTATATTTCTGAGATGAGGTATTATGTACATTATTCGGACTATTGTCTTCATCTTTGTCGCCATATTTATTACAACGTTTCGGCCTTTCAGTATCTGTCTATATTTCTGAGATGAGGTATTATGTACACTATTTACATTATTCGGATTATTGTCCTCATCTTTGTCGCCATATTTATTACAACGTTTCGGCCTTTCAGTATCTGTCTATATTTCTGAGATGAGGTATTATGTACATTATTTACATTATTCGGATTATTGTCCTCATCTCTTTCGCCATATTTATTACAACGTTTCGGCCTTTCAGTATCTGTCTATATTTCTGAGATGAGGTATTATGTACGCTATTTACATTATTCGGACTATTGTCCTCGTCTTCGGCCTTTCAGTATCTGTCTATATTTCTGAGATGAGGTATTATGTACGCTATCTACATAATTCGGACTATTGTCCTCGTCTTTGTCGCCATATTTATTACAACTGTTGTGCGCTCCGGCCTTCTTCAAGTGGTTAGAATGTCGAACTTAACCCTTTATTTCGCTCACTGGGGTAAACTGTTCTAGTTTCACGTGTCATGTTTTAATGGATGTCAGTTATCAGTTATCTCCTTTTAATTTCCCTCTGAAAGTTCTCCACTGCCTTAGCCGGGTATTGAACTCACACTGTTTGGGTCTTGTCGCTGGATTTAGCTAACGCCTTTATCCACTGTGCCATGTGTCCTTGAGCGAAATAAAGGGTTCAGTTCGATATTCCAACCACCTGAAGAAGGCCGAAGCGTACAACGGCCGAAACGTTGTAATAAATATGGCGACAATATATATATATATATATGTGTGTGTGTGTGTGTTTCATCCACAGACAGACTATTTCGCTGTTTCACAGCTCTTTAGTGTGGCTATATATATTAAGGAGAGAATTCCGAGAGTCTGGAATCTCTCAGCCTCTATTTTAAAAAATAACTTGAAAGAGGCTATTTAACTAATACAAGAACTGACCCAAATTAACGATAAAAAACAAATGAAAACTACAGATAAAATTCACTTTCTTCAGAGACAGTTATTCACTCCTGTAGTTCACTGTTACTAATAGGGAGAGATCTTTTTATCCTGATGCTGGCCGAAACTAGTCAAGGGATCTAAATCTAAAATTAATACAATATAAAACCAAGTGTGCTTGAAGATTTTTATTTTTTAATATTTTTATCGTTCAAATCTATATATATATATATATATATATATATATATATATATATATATATATTAGTAAAAAATTTAACTTTAAAACTTGCGCAATTTGGAGTTGGGAAGAAAAGCTGTGAACATTTTAAGGACACTTATACCTAGAATCATAAAGACAGTTAAATTTTCTAGAATACATAATGAGGAAAGAGAACTTGGAAAATTTGACACTCACAGGACATATTGAAGACAAGAAGGGCGGAGGGAAACAGCGAATAAACTACTTAACATAATTGTATAAACACATGGCAGAAAAGCGAGTGGGATGGATAATAAAACGACTAATATTGCTTAGAACTACAAAGGATAGGAACTTGTGGAGAGCCACGATGGCCAATGTGATGAAGCGAAACTGCATATAGAAAAGTTCTCTACTTCTTAATATTTTACTTAAAAGGATGCTAGACATTAATGCGGTATCTTCCAGAAATACAATCATTGTTTATATTATATATGTAAACACACACCAACGCACACACACACACACACACACATATATATATATATATATATATATATATATATATATATATATATATTCACACCTACAGGAAGAGATGCTGAAAGGTTCTGCGCCCGAACAAATTCCCAAATTGCTATTTTAATAACCACACATTAGAATTCTGTTTTTAGGTAGTGTTTTATCAAGATTTTTTCAGTTCCTCTCTCATTACATATATATATATATATTATAGGTTATTACATTCGAATGAAATAAACTATAATAAAGAATTATAGCTTTCCTTTTGTACTAAGCCCTTTTTTAAGTTAATGTTTTGAACGTTTGAATTTATATTTGATTCGTTCTCATTGCATTTGGATATATACGAACAAAAAATTAAAAATTCCCAGCATCTCTAGGCCGTGCGCATGTGTAGTCGCACCAAATCGTAACTCATTTCGTCCAATGAAGTCCTAAAGGACGAAACGTGTCAGACGAAAACTTTTTTCCACTTTGTCATATATTTTGATATTATTGTATTAATAATATTATTATAATACATTTCAGTTTTTAACTTTGGCATTAAGCCATCATATTTTATATTTTATGCTTTTAGCTTCTTTTTAAGCTTTAACCTACATTTTTACTATTTGATATATATATATATATATATATATATATATATATATATATATATCAATTCTGTGCGTATCTATCTACCTATCTCTCTCTATATATATCTTGTTCCGTTTGTTTTAGCGATCAAACGAGTAAGTGAAACACTTCACGCCATATAAAACTCAATATTTTAATGGAGATGTTCGTCTTTTTTTTCTTCTTGTCTTTCCCACCAGTTCTTTCCCGTTCGAAGAACAAACTCTGCAACCGTCGAAGGAGAAACTCTGCAACCCCTTCTGACTTCCTTTCTCTCAGAACAAGATTCCTCAGAGTTCGGACGAATCTAAAGAAAGAAAAAAAAAAGTTGTCGGCTGCGACTACAACATAAAAACACGTTTTGGCGCTGACGGCTCTGGCTGCCGGGGTGCCTGACTCTCTATTAAAAGACATATTTTCGTCTGTTTTCTGTGTTGAATAGATTGCATCGTTGATAACGAGTGTAACGCGATCTTAACTGGTGTTATCAGATTTTAATTTTGCCTTTTCCAACTTGAGCAGCCGACGATAAGCCAAGATGTGCTTAGATGCAGCGATTCACGGCTACTGTTACGCTTTTAGGAACACTTGAAGATATACATTTCTTGTTAATATATGCGTTTTATTAGGTACCTCCATAGAAACGCGATACTCAAGGTTTAAAATTAATTTTTGAAAATGAAAAATCTTTCTTGAAGCTTTTATTTTAGTTTTAATTTCAAGCTTATAGATTGAATTTAATATTTCTAATAAGCAAAATACTTTGCTGTATTTCAAAATTAATTTAAACGGACTGGAAGGAGTTTGTTTTGAAATCGCTAAAAATCTCTGATTTTTATTTTTAGCCATGTGTCAGCACAATCTACTTTTCTCTATTAAAAAAAATCTTTCACAAATAAAATATACTTTTCAGAAACTTATTAGAGAAATATTAGCTAATTTAAATTTTAATTAATCTAGTTTGAAACAAATATTACTTACTTATAGTTTAAAATATCGCAGAAATTTATTTTTAACACGGAGGTACGTGTTTATTAAAGATGATGACATTGATACTCGGAATTTTATCTAATTTTTTCTACGGGGGACATATCTGTAAAATTTACTTAAGGAATATAACGTGAACGTCCATTTTATATAATTTTTAACTACCCAGTAATCATAAAAAGTTAGGAAAATATTCTTTGTAAACTAATGTTTTATTGAATTTTAGATACTTTGACTTTAAATTTACAATAGTTATCGCTGTTATTTTTTTGATAATGTCGTTGGTAGACGTACGTATTTACAAAAATTGGCACGTTTATACGCACACAAAAAAATTCAAGATTCTTTTTCAAATATTAGGGGTCAGTGAATTGTAGTAAGCACTTCCATTTATGATTAGTAAATATAGTTTTTATTTAACAATATCGTCTAACCGATACAAAATAAGTTATTAACTAAGATTTAAAACTTTATAAATTATTGTAATTAAAATTTTAAAAAAATGGAAACAATTCTTTATTCATCGAAAAAGGTTTTTTTTTCTCAAGACAATAGTGTCCATAATATATCTTATACATAAAAAACAATTAAAAGCTTTTCTAATTAAATAATGTCTTAGTTTTATTGCATTTTTCCTTTTACGATTTAGAATAGAGTTACGGTAAGTGTTTCATGCTAGACGCAATCGTCAGGCCACGATATATATATATATATATATATATATATATATATATATATATATGTGTGTGTGTGTGTGTGTGTGTGTGTGTGTGTATCTATAGCATGTATTTTGGCTGCGTGTTTTCATTAAGACATGTCCCATTAAATAATTCAGACAAGTTTTGTCTACTTATGAATACTGCAGAAAGGTTTTAAAATGTTTACAGTAGATGTTTTAAAATATCTATGTTTTAACTAAGAGTTTTAAATAGTTCTTTTAAAAAAATATTTAGATATATTTCAATAATTACCTCCATTGACGTTTACATCATAAACTTTAAAAATCGTACAGTATATAACCTTAGCGTTTTTCACTTCACAAGTAAAAATGTAATTTTCTGATGAACACAACAATTGATGAACCATTTTTTGACTTAGAAAAAACAACGCGTTTGTGCTAATGTCGAAAGTACTCAGAATTATATGTATATGCATCAACATGGTAAATTTTCTTTCTTCCTTTAATAAGGATACTAAGAAAGTTGTCCATAATTATGAGAGCATCCTATTAAAAATAAGAAGACAAAATTTGTTTAAATTATTAATGTGACATGTCTTTATATATATATATATATATATATATATATATATATAAATTATAACATAAATATGTTATAAAATCACTACAAAAATAGCCATTTTGTTTCAACACCTCCGGTGTCTTATCAAGTGATGATGTTGAATGTCTACATTCAACATCATCACTTGATAAGACACCGGAGGTGTTGAAACAAAATGGCTATTTTTGTAGTGATTTTATAACATATTTATGTTATAATTTTTAAATAAATAATTATATCTGCTCTACTCTGTATTGAGCACTCTTTTAAGAATAATAATTGTTGGTTATTGGAATTTATTCCGTATATACCAATCCTATACTTAAATTTATGATTATATATATATATATATATATATATATATATATATATATATATATATATATATATATATAATCATAAATCTATCACGACTAACTGTAGAGGTTATAACATTACTTCCTAGAATGCACACTATGCCAGAAACAATATGTGGGAAAATCTGAATGGCCCTTTCACTACAGAATTAATAATTATCATAATCGAATTAAGTCGGCTCCCCACAAAAGGTAATTACCTGTAGAACGACATTTCCGCCTAGAAAAACATGATTTTAAAAGCCATGCCAAATTCACTATAATTGAGAAAATAGAAACGTTCAGATTAGATAACATTAGAAAAATGTTAAAAGACCATGAAGATAAATGGATTCTGCGCCTCAAAACACTCCATCCAGACGGGCTTAATCACAAATTTAACAACATAGATAGAATTAATACATAACCCCGCAAATCAGGCACACAAGACAGACATGCTTGCAGAGGTGTTGACGCCTCACACTTATACACCCCCCATACTAATATACACACTTACGCACATCATACCCACTCACTCCTGGAAGAACTAAATGATAACACAGACACATCCCATTTGCAGGAACCAATAATTCCCAGTTCTACATTTACCTAATATGTCCACCGTTCTGGGTATGACGATAAACTACATCCGCGTCCAGGGTAAGACGATAAACTACGTCCAACAGCAAGGCCTCTGATCAGGAGGTTTTGAGGATCGTGGAACCACCTCTTAATTGCTAGTGTTCCCAGGTCCACTCTGACCCGGGGTGTTAGGGTCCCAGCTATGGGCAAATAGTTAACCCCCAACTGAGGAAAAGCATTAAGAAAGTGAAAAAATAGGTTTTAATACCAGAAATACTTTGTAAAAAATTATTACCAAAGATAAATTTTTGAAGGAAAAAAACTATTACCAGCAATATATTTTTGGAAAAAAAAATTACCAGCAATGCATTTTTTAAAATAATATTACCAGCTATAGATTTTTGGCAAAACAAAATATTACCAAGAAAAAAAGTTGTCGGCATTACATAACCCATTGAGGTTGATATGCCGTAAAACAAACCAAACCAAACCAAACCTAATCTGTTCAGTGTGGAGCAGATCATCACACGCAAAGAAAATCAACTCTGCCTTAAACACGTCTTGCAGATCGATCAATGGGTGTCTGAAGCCAACCAGAATAGATGGCGTCTACTCGCTTAGTGGCACTGCTCCCCATTACTTAAGAAGGACAGTCCACTCCCAACTCGAGAAGTTGAAGCAGGAAATTGCCTCTCGTCATCCATTCCACGGCTGTGAACCAATGACAAAGAGGATCAAGACACAACATTCTACAACATAATTCCGTTCAGAGTCTGTCTATATTTCTGAGATGAGGTATTATGTACACTATTTACATTAGTCGGACTATTGTCCTCATCTTTGTCGCCATATTTGTCACAACGTTTCGGCCGTTGTACGCTCCGGCCTTCTTCAGGTGGTTGGAATTTCGAACTGAACCCTTTATTTCGATCAAGGACACATGGCACAGTGGATAAAGGCGTTGGTTAGATCCAGTGACAGACCCAAAGAGTGTGAGTTCAATACCCGGCTAAGGCAGTGGAGAACTTTCAGAGGGAAAATTAGCAGGAGATAACTGATAACTGACATCCATCAAACATGGCTCGTGGAACTAGAACAGTCTACCCCAGTGATCGTAATAAAGGGTTCAGTTCGAAATTCCAACCACCTGAAGAAGGCCGGAGCGTACAACGGCCGAAACGTTGTGACAAATATGGCGACAAAGATGAGGACAATAGTCCAACTAATGTAAATACTGAACATAATTCCTAGTCGGTATGTGTCCCTGTGGTGCTGCCACCTTAACAACGTGTAACACAGTCTCTCTCTCTCTCTCTCTCTCTACAGAATCCCTCCCCTAGCTCCAGTGATGCCTGGCCTTTCTGGTCGTGCCTAAATCGACTCCGATGGTGATATGTTAACAATGATTATCCCAAGTGCTAATACGAATCACAAACGATGGGACATCTTGTTTGTCTCTGTCTTGAAGATCCATGCACATTTAACGACATTGAAACCTTATCACCCCTGGCAAGTCTCTGTGTGCAATACGAGATGGATGTGGTGTAGCAACTCAATAAGAATAAGACCGAATATGTGATATCTGTTGATAAATTCGTTAAATTTATCTTGCCTCTGATGTGCATATTTGTCTCTAAAGTACCCGAATTGGAAGATACACACTTGTGCAAATTAATTATACAGGAAGATGTGGAGGGCCATGATCACGTACACCCTTTTGCAAATCAATTTAAACAAAACGAATAATTCCGTTCAGAGTCTGTCTATATTTCTGAGATGAGGTATTATGTACAGTATTTACATTAGTCGGACTATTGTCCTCATCTGTTGTATTGTCTGTTTTCAGAGGGAAAATTAGCAGGAGATAACTGATAACTGACATCCATCAAACATGGCTCGTGGAACTAGAACAGTCTACTCCAGTGATCGAAATAAAGGGTTCGGTTCGAAATTCCAACCACCTGAAGAAGGCCGGAGCGTACAACGGCCGAAACGTTGTGACAAAAATGGCGACAAAGATGAGGACAATAGTCCGACTAATGTAAATACTGTGAATAATTCCGTTATTATTTACTTTTTTCGTATTTTTCCAATAAAACGTGAACCAGTGCACATGTTAATACTTCGTATGTCCATTCCACGAAGCCGTTCCTTGCCAATTGATTACAGATTCTCAATTGGATTTAAATCAGGAGAGTTTCCAGGCCAGTCTATAGCGCTTTGATTTGCTCACTAGTAAGGCCTGACAGTGTGTTCGTGCAGCGTTACAATTTTCGTACGCCACCTTGGAGTAATGTCCATCGCAGACAATGGCCGTAGGACAACTAATCGACAGTCAAGACAGTAGTGTCTGGGCGTGATGAAAATCTGATGCAATCTCGGGTGACGCAATATTTTTCAAGGCCAAATAAATTTCATCATACACCACGAAAATAGATTCATATTACTGCACACCACTGCAAATGACCTAACCTGAGGAAAAAATAGAAATCGATTACACCCTTTCACTCCAGTGGATTTAAAACTGACTGTATGATGAAAGAAAGGAAACTAAAGCGGTCGTTTCAATTAATTTGCACAAGAGTGTAAGTATTTGAATATTTTATTTATTCCCTATATTTCATAAGGTGTGTATAAAGTTCTGGGCCCGACCCCACCCCAAATTTTTTAATGCTTGGTCATGCGTTACATTGAAAATACTGGATTTTAGTGGGTCGGGCCTAGAGATTTTCAAAGATGTATCTTGCAATTTATTTTGATTCGTGCGACGTGGCGTATCTGTGAAGAAACAGACACGGTAAACAGATATGAAGTTCCAGATTGGATTGTATGTCTTTAATTCCGTACTGATGCTCTTGGGAGAAGAAAAAATAATCTTCAGGTCCCTGAACTTTCTCTACATCGTCAGTTATTGCAAGAAATAAAAAGGCCCCTTCCTTGTTATACCTTCATGACTGACGAGGATTTTTTTCTTTGCAGTTGTTAATTCTACACCAAAATGCATAACCTTTAGGGATTTAAATAAGTATACACTTATATACGCAGCAAGGAATCAGACAGAGATCTGGTTTTTGCTCATAACATGATTTCCTCCAGGAATTTCACCGTCTACAAAAACATCTGTCGGCGGTGAGTAATTCTCATTTCTTTGTTTATTTCTCGTTCCGTTGATGAAGGACACAGGCGTGTCTGAAAATTCCGGACTTAAAACCTTTCTTTTCGTGTTTCATTTCTGTCATATAGTTAATAATTAATATTTAATAAATGTTTTTTCGTACTGATTATATTGGTAACCTTTCGTCTGTCCTTATTTTAGTAACTAACCTATCTATTTTACATATTATAAGAAGCACACGTGGACCCTTTCTTCTATACACACACACACACACACACACACACACACACATATATATATATAGTGTGTGTGTGAGTGTAGCTGGCACTCGTATTCGAGGATACCCGTCTACTAGGGCGGCTAACCAATACCTATTGCAGACGTTTGCTCAGGCGCATTTTGTGTTTGTTCAACACCCACAGAGCCCAGCTGTGCTTTATATTGCAACTATGCTGAGCAGACCTTAGTTACGGTTTCTGGGTGAGAGCGTGTAATCTAGCGTGATCAACAATCTGACCAAGGCCAGCACGCTCAAACCCACGGTCACTTGTGACCTCAGTTGGGGGTTAACTATTTGCCCATAGCTGGGACCCTAACAGATGCTACCACCCCGGGTCAGAGTGGACCTGGGAACACCAGCAATTAAGAGGTGGTTCCACGCTCCTCAAAACCTCCTGATCAGAAGCCTTGCTGTTGGACGTAGTTTATCGTCTTAACCTGGACGCGGATGTAGTTTATCGTCATACCCAGGACGGAGGACATATTAGGTAAATGTAGAACTGGGAACAACAGCAATTAAGAGGTGGTTCAAATCCTCCCAACCAGAGACCTTGCTGCCGGATGTAGTTTATCATCATAACCAGGACGCAAACAGTTTAGCGATTTAGACCCTTCCTACACCTATCGTAATGTATTTTCCTTAGAATTTTATATTTTAACCTTTCCGAACGTAAGGGGATATATACCGATCATTATGGTGTCCTCATCTATACTGCCATATGCACGACGTTTCGTTCGTTGTACATTCCGGCCTACTTCAAGTAATTGAAATTTCGAATTGAACATTTTATTTCGTCCACCGAGATAGATTGTTCTAGTTCCACGCGTCATGCCTCTTCCAGATGTATCAGTTATCTACCTTTAACTCAACTCTCCAAGTTTTGTTTATCACTGCAGTAGCCAGGTATTGAACTCACAACTATTTGTGTCAAGTCATTGGATTCTCAAGGAACCATGGCGCAGTGGCTAAAATCGTTGGTTGTACAGAAGAGAAATTGCAACGGTTTTAAAAGCAAGAAGCACCAATGCATCTATTGTAGAGCTTAAAGAGCGCTGTAGCCAGTTCAGGGGCATCTTTTTAAGGACAATTTCAGGGTTACCATCGAGTCTACATCTGGATAGGATAGAGAGACAACGGAAATCCGAAGGCACATACAAATAGCGAAAGTAGATCAAAATACATTTTACGAATATTTGTAGATGCTGACTGTACTTGTGTACAATGGGCCTCTTCTGCTGTTTTAATAGGTTTTTCTCGTTCAATTTTTCGATTATTTCTGTTTTCCGAATTGTTTCCGGTGTTTTTTGTTACGTTTTTTACGTTTCTTTTGTTTGCCCAATTTGACACAATGGCTGTTGGGTTGAAAATAAATGAGAATGAATATGTAAGAAGGACAGGGGTAAGCAATGTGCTTGTGCAAGTGGATGGTGAAACAGGGTGTGGGAGAAATAACAAAAAGACAAAACTTGTTAAGAGCTACAAAGGAGAGGAGGGGGTGGAGGGCCATGATTGTCTATGCCCTGAAGGGATACAGAATATAAAAGAAGAAAGAAGCGAGTGAATGAAACGCTCTCTCCTCCTTTTGCCAGTCGATGCCAAGACTTTAGACGCCTTCAAAAAAGAGATCAAAATTCATTTTGCGTATAATGGTGGATAGCGATTGTACTTGTGTACAATGCGCCTCTTCTGCTCTCTTAAGCGTTTTTCTCGTTCAATGTTTCAATTACCTTCTGCTCTTTCGTATATTTTTGACACACCGTTTGTTTGCCCAATTTGGCACAATGGCTGTTGGGTTGAAAACAAATAAGTATGAATATGTAAACTTATGTATCTATCGAATTATTCGCTCATAACGTTCTCTTCTCTCTCTGTACTTGTTACTTCAAGAACAAAGTCTACATGGGTGAATTGTGTTTTTGATTTGACAATAGAAAGTTCCAAATAGAAAGCAACAGTTGCCTTCAGATAATTAAAAAAACTAACACTCATTAATCTTAACAATAAAACTAAAACAGACATATATAATTAAAAAGACATGAAGAAACAATAGTAAATTCAAGTGATGACAGGTTTCAAGAAATATTTTACTAATATAAATCCACCAGTTTATGTCTATTAATAATTCAACCATTGCCCTATCATCTGGTCTGAACATATGAAAATAATCTTTTTCAAAGCGGGTAGTGAATAAGCAGAACACTCCTACTTTCAGCAGTCGATTCCAAGACATTTGATGTCTTCAAAAAGGAGAAAAAAAATACATTTTGCATATATTGGTAGATAGTGATTCTACTTGTGTACAATGTGCCTCTTCTGCTGTCTGAAATGTTTCTTGAATTTAGTGTTTCAATTATCAAGTGCTCTTTCTTATATTTTTGACACGCCTTTGTCCATTTTGATCTGGCTGCTGGGTTAATAATAAATTAAATAAGTTACGTATCTATCGAATTATTCACTCACAATGTTCCCTTCTCTCTACTTGTTACTTTGAGAACAAATTCTACATGGGTTAATTGTGTTTTTGATTCAGCAGTAGAAATATGGCGAAAATGTAACTTTTCATTCTCTATCTTTAAGGGATTCCTCAATCTTTAAGTCTGACTCGCAAATGAAAGATGAAATGTTTCAATCTAGAACATACCAGAAATTAGCACCAAAATCGTGTCAAGTTGCGACCATTTTGTATTAACAATGAAAATTGGGCATGAACTCTTGCGATGGTCTGATATTTAGAATAATAAATTCAAGTAATAATACAGGTTTTGAGAAATATTTTATTAGAGCCAGTAGAAATCTACCAGACGACATTAATTAAAACTTCAGTCTTGCTCTGCTGTCTGAACATACGAAAATAATCTTATCACAGCGGGTAGTGAATGAGTAGAACACTCATCTACTTTCGGTAGTCGATGTCAGGACTTTAGACATCTTCAAAAAGGAGATCAAAATCCATTTTGCACATATTGATGGATAGTGATTCTACTTGTGTACAATGTGCCTCTTCTGCTGACTTAAACGTTTTTCTCATTCAATGTTTCGATATTTCTGTTTCCTGAATTGTTGCCAGTGCTCTTTGGTATATCTTTCACCTTTCTTCTGCTTGCTCATTTTGGCGTAAAGGCCGTTGGGTTAGTAATAATAAATAAATAAAATAAATAAAGTCAAGCCTCACTCAGTGCTCCGTCTTTTTGTACAAACTAAGCGAAGCTTATAAATGACAACAGGGCATGTTGCTGTCGTGCCGATCTCAGTGAACGCCTCTTGTACGATCTTTAAAACAGACGCGACCCCCCCCCCCTTTCACTTGTGTGGCCCGAAGAAACAATAAATTGGGCAGTGGTTAGCAAGCTGATCTAAGATCATTCCGACTGGGTGATGAATTCTATCTTCACTTTAGTTTTCATATCTTTAACCTCGTTTCAAAGATGAACTAAATTTCGTAAATACCTTGACCCTTTATTCAACAAATAATGGTGTTCTATAAATTCATCACTGTCTCATTTTGTAAAGTTTAGCCTATTATGTTGAACAACTAAATAGAGAAGTCTTTGAAAATCAGCATTCTAAACCAGAATCGAGCATCCTGTTCTGACAACAATCACGGTAACTGCTCCGATGGGCTGCTTTCGCTGGTTCCCAGACTTCATGAATGTAAACGTTCAACTAGGCTGGCATCTCGCTCTCACCCTTTTTCACTGTCGAAACTGTTAAATGTAGCCGTCTCTTCTATTCCAATAGCTTCATGTCTCGCACCTCTCGCCTGTGGAACTCCCTCCCCTTTTCCTGTTTCACTGATAGCTATAATCTCCAACTATTCAAATGTAATGTCAATCGACGTCTCCAGATGTCCTGATCTATCCCCTATCCTTCTCTTAAATCTTTTCTTCTATCACTCCTCTTTGCGCTCGCTCCAACTCTCTGGAACCCTTTGTGTGATAGTGGCTTCCGGCCTTGCTAGGGGTGAAACGCTTAAAAAAATATCGATATTAACAAAGGTTAGCTTAATGTGGCAATATGAAATGAAGGTAAGAAGATTGTAGTGTGTCTATTTTTGAAATGAGGAAGGCAAAGTCTTTCTTAGAGAATCGGCAGTCTAAATCCTGGACAAATGATGAGGGAGTTCAGACCGTGTTATGCCATTGTTTATTTTTAGGAATGAATATTTATGAATGAAGAGTTTCTAAAGATTATTATTATTATTATTTAATGCCTTTATACACACACAAAATGGTAGTAAGCATAAGTGTTGGGGAACAGGAAAGAAGAAGGAAAAAAAAGCATTGGAAACGATGCGAAGGGGAATAGTAAGAGAAAACAAAGGAGGAGAATGAGAAGACAAATGCAGAAAGGAACGAGGAAAGAAACAGAAAAATGGAAAAAAGGAAGAAAAAAAGAAAGGAATAAAGGAGCAAAAAAGAAGGAAGGGAAAAAGAAAAAAAGGAAAAGTAAATAAAAAGAAATACAGTTAAGGTAAGAAAGAAGGAAACGAAAAGAAAGCGAATAAAAAAGACGGAAAGTTAAGTGATAAAAAGAAAAAAAGAAAGAAGAAATCAAAGGTTAGAAAAAAGAGGGAAAAGGAAAGGAAAAAGACGTAAAGAAAAAACAAGAGAAGGATAAAAGAAAATAAAAACGTAAAGAAAAAAGGAAAAGAAAGAAAAAAGAAGGATAAAAAAAAAAAAATGACCAAAAGAAGGAAAGAAAAAAAGACATTGGCATTCTTAAACACCCCTCTGGAGCATAGGGCCACAGCCTCACTACACCAGGTGCAGTTGCAGTTTCCATAACAGTCCACGTCCAACCAGAAAATCGGAGTTTTCCTTCTAGATCTGCTAACAATCAAGGCTAGAGATCATAGTCTACATTACTATTTAGCCCATAGATGGAGGAGAAGAGATGGATTCCCACTTTTGCCAAGAGTTTTTGTGCGGAAGTAAACTCGGCTGAAATTTGAACTCGTCATAGACAAAAGATAAAGAAAGGTTTAGAACAAAGATATTTCTTGGAGCATCACGAAACTTCCGAAAGATACATTTACTCAGCTTAATACCTTACAAATGGATTGATGAGAAGATTATGTTGTGCCAAACTTCCAAGTTGAGAGTTCCTGCCTACATATAAAAAGCAAAAACAACAACACATGCGGAATTACCACGTTTGGTTTGTAAAACACTCTTGATAAACATTGCGCTACGGTCGGGGCCATTCATTTATTGTAATTACTTCCATACCTTGATATTAAGACAGTGGTATGATCTTAAAAAAAAAAAAATCTTTAGAAAGGTCAACTCCATGCGACTGGCCATTACGAAATGGAAGTATTACCAAAGATATTGAAAGAAACGCGAATAACAGGTTCTTCAAGCAGGTAACAAGAACACAATATCAGCCACCGTTCATTTTTTTTTTTTAGAACAAAGAATGGGTGGTGGTAAAATACGGCAAGTAAAGCAAAAGTTTTGTTTATTAATAATCACTTAATTGTTATTTTGAGGCGTAAATTTAAAGTTTAGTCATCAAAATAGCGATATTTTTTTTCAGTTCTCATAACAAAAAATAAGATAAACTCTCGCAGACAAAGTTCATCGGAATGATAATCAAAACGAAACTATTGGTTGTCTCCGTCGCTTAACGCGACTTACTTTAAAATTTTACACGAATAGTAGAGCATTTGACGCCACTAACAACAACAAAAAAACGAAACAAACTGAAATTAATCTGTACAAGTCTGTTTGCAACGGCGGTTCAAGGATTTTGGGCAGTTGCACAGCCATTTTTTTAAATGTTACAATAATTTCTGGCTGTAGAAAATTCGACTGTCGGTTTTCAGTGAAGATACAAATTACATATCGGGAGTTACCAATATCGTAATAACAAAAAAGTAATTTTCTTTCATAATTCTTGTATAAAATATATATATATATATATAATGAAATATAGTTTTTATATCTCGTGTCTCTTCAGGAGAGTAGGTGATCATTGCTCTCCCCAACTCCTTATCTTTGTGACTCTTAGTATAAGTTTTATCTTTTTGCTATCACTCATAAACCCTGTTATACCTCCATTTCCTCAGTCCATTTTGCCTTCAATATCTTCTGAGTGTCATTCTCCAATTCCCTTTATTTCATTATCTGCTCTATAAACTTCAATTGTCTCTTACCTGATTTTAGCTACATACCTCAAAAGCTGGAAGTATTTGCAGTATTACTCCTCAAAAATACGCTTCCCCACATATCTAAAGATGAATAGTATCTTGTATTCTTGGGTAAGACGATAAACAACATCCTACAAAGACATTTGATCGATAGGTTTTGAAGAGCGTGGAACCACCTCTTATTTGCTATTGTTCGCTAGTGCACCCTGACCCAGACTGGTAGCACCTGTTAATGTCCCAGCCATGAGCAAAGAGTGAACCCCCACCAAAATAAAAAAAAAAAAAAATACCCAACTAAGAATGTATTAAAAAAAATAGCGGCTATACATTTTCATAGTAAAATAATCACATATTTAAATTGGTGTACTTGCTTGATTTTAGGCTCGCTTCACTACCCAAGGATAAAGGACTCTCCTTGTATCTTTTGCAGGCGGCGGACAATCTCTTGAAATCTCAGTTCGCCAAGTAAAACCACTACGATGTAAATTTTTTTTTAGTTTTTATTTTATATCTGTATTCAATCTTTTTCTGCGTCCTGTGTAAGACGATAAATTACATCCGACAGCAAGGCCTCTGATCAGGAGATTTTTGAGTAGCATGGGACCACCTCTTAATTGCTGGTGTTCCCAGGTTCAGTCTGACCCGCGGTGGTAGCACCTGTTAGGGTCCCAGTTATGGGCAAATAGTTAACCCATAAACTGGGGTCAAAACACTATGAAAGCGTAAAAATAAGTTTTAATACCAGTAATACATGCCTGTCAAAAATTATTACCAGCAATATATTTTTGAAGAAAAATATTACCAGAAATCCATTTAAAAAAAAAAAAATTACCAGCAATAAAAATGCTTTTCGGCATTAAATAACCAATTGAGGTTGATATGCCGTAAACCAAACCAATCTTTTTCTATAGTAGTTTTTACAAATATCCCATCAGTGTTAGTTTTGGTTTGTACACAAAATTATTTTATTATTTAAGTTAGTACGGTATAACACTACATACTTGTCTTCTAAAAATATTGTTTTATGTGCCATATCCCTTACGGACGCTAGCGATCTTGGTCCTCAACAATTTCCTGTCCTTTGTAGCTCTTAATAAATTTTATCTTTTTTTTTTTGTTGTTATCTCTCCTAAACCTTGTCCTGTCACTTATTTAGACAAGCATGTTAGATTATGCACGGCTTTCCTCTATCCGTCTTGATTTTCATATGTTCCGTTAGTCAAGAAGTTTTCTCAGCCTTCTTTTCTCATTATTTGCTATAGAATTTTCAACTGTCTCTTTCTGTTAAGTATAAGTGTCCTTTTTGTTTCCATTTTCTCTAAAACTTCGTCGTTGCTCCAGGTTCACTCCATGGTATTCTCAGTAACTTTCTGTATCCCTAGATTTTAGTTGCTTCAAGTCTCTTCTTGATCTGTGAGGAGGTTGTCCGGCGTTCACTGATATACAGTGTAACCTGAATATAAGATAAACCCGGATATAAGAGTGATTTTCTCTGGTCCCAAATTAGAGCGTGTTACTAAAACAAAATAGACAAACCCGGATATAAGAGAAACCCGGATATAAGAGACTCATTCTCCGGTCCCGACAACTCTCTTATATCCGGGTTACACTGTATATCAGATCAGCACTTTTTTTTTTTTTAAACGAGATTTTCCTGTTTTTTAATACTTACCTTTTGGAAGGCATCTTTTGCTAATCCTAATACGCCTTCAGATTTAAGTGTCGCACTTTCCCGTCCTGATTAAACTGAGTAAAACACTTCCCAGATATTTAAATTGTTGTAATTGCTTGATTTTTGGTATCTCTCTTCACTACCCGAGGCTAAAAGACTATCTTCGTATTTCCTGAGTGGACCTCGCCTGTGAGGCATCATTTAAAAGCGGCGGACAAAACTCTTGAAATCTTCGTTCGTGAAGTAAAACCATGATGATATACATAAACATTTTTTTTTTTAAATAGGGTACCCATTCTACAAACTAGTCACTAGCCGCCTGACAACTGCGTGCAAATGCATGAAACTAGCAGTCGTGGCCGGTCATTGCCTGTCTGGATTTTCATTTTATATAATGTGTGTGTGAGCGAGAAAGAATTGCTAGTATAACTACACAAAATGAAATGCTACAAAATTTTGAATTTCGGATCGTGAATTCTTTTCATTTAGCCGAGGAGAAAGTATATTTAAATTTAATAGTGTTGGACTTTCAAATATAACTCAGTTTAGTTCGGTAGACAAAAATAAATTAGTAAATAATAAACGGACCGACTACTAAAGATTTGCCTCCTCTTTAGTAGACGGTCCGTTTATTATTTACTAATTTATTTTTGTCTACCGGACTAAACTGAGTTATATTTGAAAGTCAAACACTATTAAATTTTAAATATACTTTCTCCTCGGCTAAATGAAAAGAATTCACGATCCGAAATTCAAAATTTTGTAGTAATTCTCGCTCGCTCGTGTGCGCACGCGCGCACATATATATATGTATATATATATATACACACACACACACACACATATATATATATATATATATAAAAAGTCTAGTTTATATATATATATATATATATATATATATATAAACTAGACTTTTTTTTTTTTTTTTTTTTTTGCAACACGCTAATGTTTGTTGAAATTCTCATAGTATTTAGTATGTTTGAAATTATCTCTAACATATTTTTGTCAATATTTACAAACTCTAGGTTTCGTTCAATTTCGTAAACCAGTCGATGAAATATAAAAAAATAAATAATAATAAATTTATTCCACTAAGGTACGCACCCGAGTAAAACCACCTGTACGTTGTATCCCTTTACCTGTTTTTGCTTCGCCTTAATATGTGGTTTTGATCGTTCAATCTATGGTTGTTTTAGAGGGTGTGATGGACTAAAGGAAGTAACAGAATTTTATATATAAATGTAGAGAATAACTGGGGGTGATAAAGGCTGAAACCTTTCCTCTGTATATATGGGGAATAAAATGAATTTATTTACTAATCTTAGTTCTGCCACTAGTTTGAGGATACCCAGTTGGAATCGAACTGGCTAAACAGTAAGTGGAAACAAGACTAGCTTGTTAACCATCACAAAGCATCCAGTTATTTAAGCTTATCTTTTAGCAGAAGGCAACAAAGTGACATGAACCAAGACCACTACATTTCAATTGATACTACAGTGTAACCCGGATATAAGAGACTTCTTCTCCGGTCCCGACAACTCTCTTATATCCGAGTTACACCGTAATAGGCAGTTAAATTTATGATGAAATGAACCTGCATGATAATTTTATATCAATTGCTGTGCTTTTCAGAGTCAATTTATAAACTTCGAGTACAATAAAATCTAATGACGGCTAATATCACTGAATAAATTTAAGAAAAATATGCTTTAAAGTAACTTAAGTTTTTTTTTTAAAAGTCGATATTATTTTCAATCTAAACACACTGAATTATAATCCTAAGCAAATCCAGTTTGATAAGCAGTCGTAAGTACAGTGTAACCCGGATATAAGAGATTTTCTCTGGTCCCGAATTAGAGCCTGTGTTAATGTATATATAATAGACCAAACCCGGATATAAGAGACTTCTTCTCCGGTCCCGACAACTCTCTTATATCCGGGTTACACTGTATCGAAATCCAACTTTTAGTAGTGGTGGGCTTCCAAAAGTAAACCAATTTAGTCTGCGTGACCAGTTTGCAAGGTCTAACGGCACATTCGAAATCCATATGGATTCCATTTAAAACTACTGAATCTATATAGTGTTTCTGATCCTTTATACCTTTGTTCAAGACATTTACTAAACTCGCCATTTGTTGTGTGGAAGGAAATGTTAGTGTAAGTCTTCATTGTTCTCAAAATCTGCAAAGTTTCTCGACGCACAGAAAACGTTTGTGGGATTCGAAAAAGAGTATAAAAACGTTTATTTAAGTCATTTAACACCTGTTCATATATAGGTATATAATAATAATAATAATAAGAAATCCATTACATTCACTTATGTGCTAATACTCTTAGAAAAGATATGAATCCTCTTCTCCCGCCAGCTATAGTTAAATACGGCAGACCGTGTTCTATAGCTTTGGATAGCAAACTACTGCAGGAAAAAAAAAACTACTTCGTCAGTCATGTATCGAAAGATACATGATCGTCTAAACGTGTATCACGCATGGCACATAACTGACTGAATAAAGAAATATAAGCTGTTTAAAATTAAAACAAAACTAGTAGTCTATTTCAAACACTGGTATCCACAAAAAAAAAAGATTATTATCAAGATTAGTCCTGGGTGTGATAATAAACTACATGCGGCAGCAATGTCTCTGATCGAGAGATTGTGGGTTTTGAGGAGCGAGGAAGCGACTCTTAATTGCTGTCGTTTCCAGGCCCCACCCTAATCCGGATGTTAGCATGTGTTAGGGTCCTAGCTATGGGCAAATAGTGAACTCTTAAAAATAAAAAATACCAGCTATATGTATGTATGTATGTATGTATATATATATATATATATATATATATATATATATACATATATATATATATATATATATATATAGTGGATATATTAGTGAATCTGGAAATAATTTTAGATTTCGCTTCAACAATCATAAACTAACCATACGTCAAAACAATCCTTATTCCCCATAGCTGGACATTTTAATCAACCAGGACACTCATTAGAAAACTGTAAATGTTTATTGATAGATTCCGATTTCAGTTCCACATACACACGCAGAAAAAAAAGAAAAATACTGGATTTTAAAATTAAACACACATAAACTAGGGTTAAACAAAGACTTGGGAAGTTTAAATCTGTATAAATATTTCAATAGTTAAATTTTTTTTTTTTTTTTTTTTTAGATATAGTTAAAAAAAACCTTTTTAAACAACATCTAAAATATTATTATCGTTAGATTTACGTTAGAAATATTCAAACACAGTTGCATTCCACATCACGTGACGTCCGCGTCTCGCGACGGACGCTACTTGTAAACAAACTTCTGAAGACAGTTATTTCTGATGAAAGATCGGGGCAGATCTGAAATATCATATATATATATATATATATATATATATATATATATATATACTTTCACAAAAAAACATTCAATTTTTTTTCATTTGCAACTTTTCAGTTGTTTTCTCCATACCAACAATATCTATTTTTGTACTGAAATTACCAACAATACGTTTTATCTGTAGTTGAGGGTATACAATTGCATTCAAAATATTTTAGATTTTGACATTAAATAACCCATAGAGGTGTTGATACGTCGCTAAACAAAATTAGTCAACTAATTTTATCACGGTAACTGATAACATGTATTTATAGACCGAAGTAAAATTATTGTTAGGTTAACTTGCTTGTTATTGACTTTTTACAGATATTATAATTATATCTGAATTTTTACAGACACAAGATATATAATGGATGGATGGATTCCGATTGGGAAGATTTGAGGAGCGTGGAACCACCTCTTAATTGCCGTTGTTCCTAGATCCATCCTGACCCGGGGTGGTAGCACCTGTTATGGCCCCAGCTGTGGGCAATTAGTTGACCCCCGGAACTGGAATCAAAACACGATGAAAGTATCAACATTTTTCTAGTAAAAAATACCGTCAGTGCGTTCTTATAGTCAGAAAAAAAAATGCCACGAATACATATCTGTAAGGAATACATTTTCGTAGGAGGAATTTAAATGACCCATAAAGATTTGATATGCCGCTAAACAAACACACTAAACTGTTTGATTCAGTAACATTTATTGAAAGTGACTCGTACACGATTAATATGTTTATATTAATTTTTACATTCTGCACCCCACCAAAAAAAAGTAAATATCCCCTTCTTGAAATTGCGTATTGTAATCTTTTCATCATCCGCACTAGAGAATAGTCGGTGTGTGTCATGAAAGAGAACTCAGTTGGAAAGTTTAAAGCCTTGTGAATGCAAATCTGTTGAACGTTTAATTCTGGTCTAGGAATCTATTCTGTTTATTACGTGCGCCTAGTCGTATTATTCTGTTTGTTACGTGCGCCTAGTCGTATTATTCTGTTTGTTACGTGCGCCTAGTCGTATTATTCTGTTTGTTACGTGCGCCTAGTCGTATTATTCTGTTTGTTACGTGCGCCTAGTCGTATTATTCTGTTTGTTACGTGCGCCTAGTCGTATTATTCTGTTTGTTACGTGCGCCTAGTCGTATTATTCTGTTTGTTACGTGCGCCTAGTCGTATTATTCTGTTTGTTACGTGCGCCTAGTCGTATTATTCTGTTTGTTACGTGCGCCTAGTCGTATTATTCTGTTTGTTACGTGCGCCTAGTCGTATTATTCTGTTTGTTACGTGCGCCTAGTCGTATTATTCTGTTTCTTACGTGCGCCTAGTCACATACTTCATGGAGAGACCGGTACCGCCAAATAACTCCTGCCCTTGGAGCTATTTATCAGTTTGACAATCTGAAGATTGAATAGGTTATGGAAACCGTCCACGACCCTCTGTTAGGACCAATACAATTCTAGCAATGGTATTTCGTCTCTTGGCAATCCCCATTTACCCTATTCTAGAGCAGACAGCTATATACGGACCTATATTTTTGAAATAGAAACGAGGCTAAATAGCTTTTTGCTTCTTTAAAAAGAAATAACTATCAAAAACTTAATTTCTTTACTACATTTTTAGTAAAATAATTTGGAAAGATACAAGAACTTTTAACTTGGATAAATCGATTTTATTTGCTTGAACATAATAGTGTATAGTAATTAAATAAATATTTATTTAAAAATATTGGAGTGCTTACACCCATGACCCACCCATCCAGAAAGTACGGACATGGTATTGTTGCAGTGGGGTTTTATCTACCCCTCCACTCGGTAATACTTTTTAAAAGATATTGGAAGGAGGTCTAACCCCCACGATTTTCAGTTATTTAAAAATGTGGGTGGATTATCTCCCAAATCCTCAATCCACTTTTATTTCATAGTTAACGAATTTTCCTATCTTGTCAAAATTAACGAATTTTCCTAAATTCCTGGTCTGGTGCTTCTGCCATTAACCCAAGATTCTCGACAAAATTCCTAGAAGTGTCTGTAATGTCATCGTTCCTGAGTTGACATTTTAACTTCAGTCCCTTTTCTCTTTCCGTGACGTGGCTTCCCTCTGTCTTTTCTAAAAATATTTTCATGACAATTGTCCTAATGAGCTCTCCTTGGTTCTCCGACCGCATGAATTTAAGCGTACTACTGGATTGGCTACAAGGTTGCATCGTTTTACTGTTGAAATCTAAGTGTAATTTCTATCCTCTATAATTTTTTTCTCGCACTTCTCGCTAGTGGAACTCTCTTCCTGTTTATAGTTTTGCTACCACCTACGATCTTTAAAAATTTAAATGTAACGTCAAAAGCTATCTTCTGTATTCCGGGACCCTGTTCTTTTATTGTCCTTTTATCCTCGCTAAAGTCTTTTTTCACTCCCAGTAAACACTGGTGTCTTAGTAGCTTTATCGCCTTGCCTGGGGTGAAATGATTAAATAACGAAAACAGGATATACGCTGCTAGGAAAAACGGACAAAATCTTTCTATATTCGGTTTTGTACGATAAGCCAAGTTAAATTAAGATCCTAAATAGCATTAACTTCTTAGATTAAATCTCTGTTAGTATTTGAGGGCTAAGCCCCCTCCCCTATATTTTTTAAATAGAAATAAGGCTATGTAGTTTTTTGTTTCTTTTAAAAAGAAATAACTATCAAAAACTTAATTTATTTACTACATTTTTGAAAAGTAATTTGAAAAGATACAAGAACTTGGATAAATCGATTTTATTTGCTTGAAAATAATAGTGTATAATAATTAAATAAATATTTATTTAAAAATATTGGAGTGCTTACACCCATGACCCACTCATCCAGAAAGTACGAACATTGTATTGTTGCAGTGAGGTTTTATCTGGACTAGAACCCATGTTATATAGGGAGGAAAATTCGGTAACTACGTAATAAATGTCGATTGAAAAATTGATTTTTTTTTTTTTTTTTTTTTTTTTTTTTTTTTAGGGTATACGCTGCTAGGAAAAACGGACAAAATCTTCCTATTTTTTGTTCTTGTACGATAAGCTAAACCAAATTAAAATCCTAAATAACATTAACTTTCTAAATTAAATCTGTTTGTCAGCTTGTCTTTTCTATTTTTCCCCAGTTCTCACGATTCTGGAATTTCCGTTGGGACAAATTCTAATGACAGCTGTAAGTGATTTTCTTTTTTTGTTTTTAATATTTTTTAGTCGTACTTTCAAATAATTTCTTTTAATAATCATGGGGGGGATAAGGATTTCTTATTTATAATATTTACACACGAAATATTGCCCTCGTCATTGTTATTGTTATTACGTTTCGGTCCTTGTCCTCCGGCCTTCATCAGGTGCTGGTCGATCTGGATAACCTACAGAGAATTTCGAACATCCCTTTATTTAATGTACTGGGATGGACGGTTCTCTTTCCACTGCCCATATCTAGGGATATCTCGTCTAGAATTTAGTTACATCTTCAACCAATGGCAAAATTCATGTTATGCACACACAAATAACAAACGATACCAAATAAAACTTATTCTGACTACAACATCGAAGTATAATACACTTAAGAAAAGATGTCATACTTACAAGAATCAAAATCTGACACATTCACACAACTCTCTCTTTATTCCTAAAAAATGATGATGTTCCAAAATACTCAAACTGTCAAGAAGAACTCATTGTCGAACATTAACTGCAAAAAAAACAAAAGAAAACTGGAATTTGTACGAAAATAATTTTATAATGTACCCAAACCACTTATAGAATTCTTAAAAGTAATAAAACTCGACCCCCAAAATATAAAAAGGAAACTGAACACACGGTTACAAAATGCAACTAAAACCGAATTACATTCCCAACTTTATATAATAAGGACTTAAATTTGTCAGCAAAATAGGCACAAAATAAAAACAAATCTTAAAACTACTCGATTCGGTGGGAAATGACCCGTGGGGTTGATGTGCCGGTAAAATATCTAAATCTAGTATTTAGTTCTGCTCACTTATTACTCATCAAATCTGCACTGAGGCCAACTACATACTACCCGGCCCAGGGATTGAACCTACAATTACTATGTTACAAAATTCACGAACCAACGTTTTAACCCACTCTGATTATCTCTGGGTTAAGCGTTGGTTCGTGAAAGTTGTGACCTAGAGTTCAATCCCGGGGCTGGGTATTAAGAATGTTCTGATAGACGAGCTTGCTAATAATTAACCAACGGCGAGATATTTCTTCAGGTAAGCTTCGTTTAATTGAACGTTAGACATTCAATGTTTTGAATACTTTTTGTTTTTTCCAGCGACTGGAAGCGGTGACGAGTTAGTGAAACCTAAGGAAAAATCTAG
>OZ038491.1:38051067-38088567 GCA_964036315.1 Acanthosepion esculentum
ACTTTGATTTCTTTAATTTTACCCCTCCCCCCGCGCTACGGGGGCCTCTTTCACAATCAGTGTTCATTCGTTGATAGTTTATCTGTTTTTATTGTCTCATGTCGGGTTTAATGATCATGGATGAATAAGTATTCTCTTATTTATATTATTTACACGTGGACTATTGCCCTCATCTTTGCTATTGTTATTACAACATTTCGCTCGTTGTCTTTCGGCCTTCATCAGGTGCTGGTCGATTTGGATAACTTTCAGGGAACTTCGAACATTCCTTTATTTAATCTTCCCACTGCCCATGTCTAGGGATATCTCGTCTAGTATTTAGTTACATACTTAAACAATGGCAAAAATCATGTTATGCACACACAAACAACAAACGATATCAAATAAAACTTATTCTGACTGTACAACATCGAAGTACCAGACACTTAAGAAAAGATGTCACACTTACAAGAATCAAAATCGGACACACCCGCATAACCAATTCCTTCCTACCCCAAAATGAAGACCCTCCAAAATGCCCAAACTCTCAAGAATTACTCATTGTTTTACATTTTCAATTAACTGTCGGGTTTTTCATGTCCACAAGCATCTTGGATGTTCTTTAAACCCGTCTGAATTAGTTCGAATAATATAAATAAGGTGAACATATCAATCCGAAGATGGATTAATTGTTATCAGAATCGCTATTATAACCCCATCTCATCTTGCTGCTTGGTTTTGTTGGGATCCGCCTCTCCATGTTTTAGTTGTTGAGTGTCGGGATTCCAAACATTTAATACATCTTTTAAATGAAACATAAAAAAAAGTTTTTCTCTGAATGAAAAGTAGAAAGAAATAACCTTTTTATGTTTTATTTAAAAGACGTTTTCTATTTACATTATTCGAACTATTGTCCCCCTCTTTGTCGCCATGTTTATCAATAACGTTTCGGCCGTTGTACGCTCCGGCCTTCTTCAGGTGGTTGGAATGTCGAACTGAACCCTTTATTTCGCTCACCGGGGTATACTGTTCTAGTTCCACGTGCCATGTTTTATGGATATCAGTAATCTCATGTTAATTCCCCTCTCCAAGTTTTCCACTGCCTTAACCAGCTATTGAACTCACACTCTTTGGGTCCTGTCACTGGATCTAACCAACGCCTTTATCCACTGTGCCATGTGTCGTATATAGACAGATACTAAAAGATGTTTTGTTAAATGTTTGGAATCCTGACACTGAAATAGCAACAAAAACCTGTGTAGAAGGATCCCAACAGTGGTAACCAACGATGTTTAAAGAACATTTCCTCAGCACATTCTCTTCATTTTTACATGTGCTGGTTTTGATTTGGATATTCTTTGTGCTCCAATGAACCCATTTTTTCTGTCTTCCTTAAATAATTCGAGTCTCTATTTACTTACCTTTTATAATTTAACTGTTTCTTACCCACTTTTCAGTTTAGGTCCCTCACGATCATAATTTCTTATGCCTTCTTTATTTATTTGGTTGTTTTTGCTTAGCAGCATATCAACATCTCTATGGGTTATTTAATGCTGAAATTTAAATATGAAAAATCAAAATTTATAATTAATTCAAGAGAATGACATTATTTCATGATTAAATTATAATTACATAGCTGTATTTATTTTTACCAAATAATCTTACAAAAGGAGGAGTGAAAACTTTTCTTCTTACAAGAAATGAAATTAATCATAGCAATTTTTTTCTTCTTTTGCAATGTATGCAATGTCTTCAATTTGACTATAAAATATATTGATTTTCATTTTGCTATAACAATGTAATGGTGGTATTTTTTTTTTTTTTTTAGTTACCTCACTCACTTTTTCTAAAAGAAAACGCCGCAAGAAGACGCTTCCTCAGCCCATAAATAGGTAGTAACATTCTCTGTAATTTTTTTTCTATTTCCCTCAGGTAATGTAAGATGTAAGTCGAACGAGGAAAATGCTTTCCCCACTGGGGAACGCGCGCGCACACAGATCTTTCACTTAATTTTTTCTAGGACTTTCTCTTACTACACACACAAACAAATAAACAAACAATTCACTAGTTTAAATATTTTCTTCATTCATGTTCAGTGTTTCGTAACATGCAACAGTATTCTATTGTATACCTTTGTTTTGTGTGTGTGTGTGTGTGTGTGTATATATATATATATATATATATATATATATATATATATATATATTACTTCATTTATTTACTCGCATACCGAGTCCGCCATTTTTTTTTTTTTGTGGTGAAATATATACCAGGAGACACGTGTTTTCCGACCCAAACGCAACCAGCACACGCCCGCAACAATTTATTTATTTTTTATAGAAAAATGTATTGTTAATTTCACTATAAACATGTATTATTCTATTGGTTGTAAAATACTTCAATTCATTTCTGCTCCGTGACCTCTTGTCGTTCGGAGTGGATGTTGCCGCGATCCAAGAGACACATTTTGTTTGCAGCGTCGTCTATTCATCATATGGGGACCGACATGCCAGAGTTTCTCTGCTGGTTAGCTGTACCCTGGATTTGAGGGTGGACCTTGTTCATGTCGATGCCGAGGGCCGGTTGGTCGTGGCAGATATTACAGTGAAAATTGGTTCGTTCCGAGTCGTTGCGGTTTATGCGCCCAAAAATCGGGAGGAGCGGGTCTCGTTTCTTCGGCGGTTGGGTCCGTTCCTGGTGGAGTCAACGTGCTTAGTCTTAATGGGGGACTGGAATGCCATCCTGGACCCCAAGTTAGATAGGGGGCGGTGAGCTAGAGGGGAGATCGTAGCTTGGTTGGTCTTGTCGATAGATTTTGGGTCGATCACCTCAGGGGGAAGATGTGGACGTGGGCTCATAATTGGCATTCTACTCAGGTGTTTAGCTAACTGGATAGAATGTTAGAGGAGCCGATGTAGACTTACTAGATTGTCCTACGTTCCACTAGTTAGGCTATTCGGACCACAAACTTGTTTTTGCCCGGATGGCGTTAGATTGTAGGCCTAGAATGGCTAGCTACTGGAAGTTCAATCTGTCCTTACTGGGTAGGCGGATTTTCCAGGAACAGCTAACTAGCTTAGTATAGCGGTAACTAGTGGGTACAGTTATTGGGAAAAGGTGGTGGGAGAGGCTTATGAATAGGATTAGGTCCTTCAACACCCAGTTCAGAAAACGGCTCGCCCTAGATAAAGCTAACAAAGTGAATACTCTTAAGGATAGTCTTTCCTAGGAGGTGGATGGGGAGATCCCCCAAAGATAGCCTTAGCTAGGGAGGTCCTGGAGCGTTTGACTAGCGAGCACTACATGGGCCACGTAATTAGACATAGGTGAAGCAACGAAGCTGTGAGTAAGATATCCGTTGAGGTTCCGGTCGTTACATTCGTGAGGTCAAAACCCCGGAGGAGTATACTCTTCGGGCCACTGACGACATGTGCGAAGCGTTTCGGCGGCATTTCGAGTGCCGGTTTACCAAGGAGCCTGGCCTTCGATGAGGAGTTTCGTAGCTATTTGGCTGATTTTCCTCGGCTTTCGTCCACTGAAGCGGCTAGCTGCGAGAGAGAGATTATGGAGGGCGAAGTCTACGCGGCATTGAAGAAGATCGGCAGAGGCAAGTCGCTAGGTCTGGATGGTTTTCCCTATGAATTGTACTTGAGGCTGTCGCACATCTTATATATATTAACAAATATATGTATTAAACAACAAATTTACAAGTGACAAAGACATTAATATTTGTGTTTTGTGTTTGGATGTAAAGAGTTTGTATTTTGGTGAATGTTCGTACGTACGTGTATGTGTGTTTCATGGCGTTTTCCCACAAGGGGGGGAAAACGCTGATCTCTGTGAGAGATCACATTTTTAAATGTGTTCGCTGAAATGCAAAGTGAAAAAGAGAACGAGGCAAGAAGTCGCCCAGTATTTATAGTGTAGGGAGAGCGACCCCTAATGAACAATTAGGGAATTAAGGAGGCGCTAACTCTGACAACCTCGTAGCTCGGATTGCCCCACATTAAGCTCAGGTTTGTGCCCCTTCTTACCTCGTGGGAAGCTGGTAAATATAACAGTCGAATAGATTAAACGCTGGTCAACCGACACACACTCACTAGTCGTGTAATACTCTTGTTTTACTTACTGTTTAATATATGATATATTTGTAACAATTGTTTTGTTATTTCGTTAACCATTTATTTGGTTACATCTTAAGATCTTAGTGAGTGTGTGTCAGTTAACCAGCGTTCAATCTATTCGACTTTCCCCAAGGCCTTCTCTCCTACTAATTTTATAGTAGACGGAAGAGTCTAACATAGACTCTTTCGAGGGAGGACACAACATATAATAAAAAATCAAATTAACAAACTGGAGTCTTGGTATATTATCACTGATGGCAATAATTAACACACAATGTTGCGTGTGTTTTCTAAGTTGTTCATTTGACGATGAAAAACGCAAAAGAAGTATGTTCATTCCCCAGAGAAAAATAATTAACGTTTTCTGTTTCTGAAGCAAAAATCGCGAATAGTTTAAAAACCTGACGACGTTATCTTCAACGAAAAATTACAAAATTCAAGAAACGTTGTACTTAATCAGTGTTTATGTATGTGACTATGCACGTGAGTGTGTGAGTGAATAAGTGAGAACGAAGGGAAACAAATATTTTAATAACGTTATTTTTCTCATGAAATTAGGCGTTCCATTCAGAATACCAATCGGTCCGCAGTTTGCCCATGACTTATTTAGTTCTTACTGTGAACTGTGGTGTCGTAGTCCGAGGCGGTCTCTTTGTAATTTGGTCAGCGCTGTTGCTTTTTGCGTGTGGACGTGAATGGGGTCTTGAAGATAAGCAGCTAGAATGATTCGGGACCTTGGTGATATCTGTGCGTTTCATTTTTGGGGGAGCCAGACTTCGTGATTTTTATAGACTTTTTCGTAAGAAAATCTGCTCCAGAATTATTTATTTATTTCTAATTGGCCCTAAAAAGCCACGTGGTATGTCTTCTACTACGTCCGCACGATATTTTGGCGGTATCTACCTAAATCATGATGACTAATAAAACAACCTTTATGACGTGTATTCTATCGTTTTATTGGTGCGTTATAAAATGTAAGCACTTTATTGAGTGTTATTGGCTCATAAGAAGTTCATTATAGATTAAAAAGTAATATCTTTTTGTTTTGGTTATTAAAGTTCTGGAATAAAATATGAATTCTATTTGCGTACGTATGTGAGAAACAATAAACTATTGTTATATGTGTGTTTGTGTGAAATTCAGCAATTGTGTGCGTGGTTAATAGTAAAGGGGATACCAGAGATAGTTAGAATTTGGTTCTTACTGTGAACTGTGGTGCCGTAGTCTGAAGCGGTCTATTTGTATTTCGTCAGTGATGTTGCTTTTTGCGTGTAGACGTCAATGAGGTCATGAAGATAAGCAGTTAGAGTGACGTGGAACTTGGCGACAATTGTGCCTATCCTCTTTGGTGCCGGACTTCGTGATGTTTTATTGACTTTTTTGTAAGAAAATCGACCCCAGAATTATATTATTTAGGTACCTTCATGAGATCGCTAAAAAGGAGCATAGTCTGATGAAAAAGATGCCAAACTTGACGAAAACAAAATTTTATCGTCTAAATGTTTATATTATTATTAAGAGGAAAGACCGAAGTATTTTTTTAATTATTTAATAAATTTTTTTCCTTCTATTTAGAATTTTCTAAATTTTGATTTAAAAATATAAAAAAAACCTTGTTTCTCTTTGTATCACCGGAACTAGTAAAATAACGTATAAATTTTTAGCACGTTTTATTTTTTTTTTTTTGTATGACAGATATTAATTTGGAAAATCTTGCAAAAATAAAAATAATTGTCGGATGTTAATGAAACTTTCAGAAACTATTCACAAATGATGGAAATTATTATAAATATGTTTTCTTTTTTAAAGTCATGGAAAAAATATTTTTTAATATTTATTACCCCCCCAAACTAATTTTATGAAAACTCTAGAAGGTCAATCGCATTCAGTTTAATGATTATATTAGTTAAAAGCACAAGGCTTTGGGGAAAGTAAATCATGTATTTTTTTTAATTGGAACCACCCATCTGAAAATCAGCTCTGATCACAAAACTCAATAAAACAAAGATATTATTTAATTTCAAATGCTTTTATTTTCTTTTAGTGGTTTTTATGAATATGAACAATATTTTCTGAAAGCAAAAAATTAATTTTTAATACACTTATTTGTTATTTCTTTAATTATATTAGATTTTTACATTTAAGCTGTTAAATTATTATAAAATTAGCTAAAAGCCGCATTCAGTTTCGTAAATGTCCTTATGAGATCTTTTTTTAGCGTATTGTAAATTGTATCGTTTTGACCACACAGAAGACCCGCCGTAATTAAGAAATGTAATTTTGTGTTTATAACACGGCTGTAATTATAAAGTACAGAAGACCAGCAAGAATACAATTAAGTTGCGTTCCACTGGACTTAGGGTGAAAAGATATATGAGACTGGTCGCTGAAAAGTCGGAGCAAGACAGACGACAAACTCGTGGTAAACTCAATGACGTATTTATTTAAATTTGTTGTGAATCTAAAAAGGCTGCGTGAATATTTAAAATGTTTCGCTGTAACTGAAACTTGCAACATCCACAAAGATAAATTTAAGTAAAAAAATCAAATGATAACAATATTAAATTACGACAAAAAGGATGTTTGGAACAAGAAATAAATTTTTTATGTGCAAAATATTACAATTTTGTTTTGTAAAGATGTGTGCTAAAGCTTGATCAGAGTATTTTTAAAGAGAAAAAGTTCTTGTTGCTGGTTTGGAAATGTTACGTATGTTTGTAATGTAGTTTGGAAAATTTCGTACGTGTGAATGTTTTTCAGCGTTTCGACCGCGATGGAGTCGCAACGCAGTTTCTTTTTAAAGTTACATTTTTCGTAGGCGATTGAAATCAAGAAAGAGAGAACGGACTCGTGTCTGGTATTTATAGTTAATTTAATCACGTGGTAGGCTCCTGGAAAAAGAAGCGGGAAAAACTTGACTTGGTCACGCGCTGGAAAAAGACTTGTACGCGGGTGGATTGCAACGCCCACTTGTGTGTTTATTGACCAATTAGAAGTTGAGATTTCCTGAAAATCTGTATGAAGCTGGGCAAGCTCTTTGATCCACTTTTTGCACAGATTTGTACAAAATTCAACAGCGATAAGAAAGTAGTATCATGATGCTAAAAACTGCCCGCTGGATCAGTCTTGATCCCGGCATTCCCTAATGAGAGCGGAAGTCATTGCAATCATCATCATCATCATTATTGATGTTGCTATAACACTCAGCAAGGTTTGTTTCAAAAAGCGATGTTTAGAATTTTAATAAAACTCAAACATACGAAAGTGTATTTATACATTTTCTTTGTTCTGGAGAACTGACAGCAAAAACATTAAGCACTATTTATTAGATTGTTTATTTACAAAAATTATTTTTTATTTACAACTTTCTAAAAATACGAACCAACAATTAAAGTAATTTTTTATTTGATAAAAAGAAACTACGAAAAAAATAGTTTAAACAAATGTTTGAGGTACAACTTAATTTATATGGGCGTGATGGATTAATCCACACTAACCTCCGGTATAATCCACTTTACACCAAAAATCACCTATCAACCAATCAACACTCTAGTTTAAGCAAGCGAGACTTCTTATTGGCTCAGACCCTTAGAACTGTAACAAGTTCACGCGAAAATGTTTTTTTAATTATTTTTATCTTCACTTTGAATTTTCTTGCATGATTTCAATATTCCATTTATCTCTTAATTTGTTGTGGACGAATTTTTAAGAACACCGACATCATAAATCCTTCTGATAACTAAAAATACATTCCCTAATCTGCAACAGGCGTTCAACAAAGACAGACGACACGAGCCAGATTCAAAGAACAAACGATAAATTTATTGTTAACAGACAAAGTTGAAAGAATTATACAAATTAAGTGCATTGTGTGTCAAATGAAGGTCAATATCATACATGTAAATTATCTCTGTAAATGAAATATGCTCTTCTTACAATAAAAATCATGATGCTGCATAAGGTGTTCAGGAAAGAAAACTACATATAAAATGTCGAAAAGGAGAAAATATTTCTCTGAATAGTTTTCAAATAATTGGTACAATTTTCGAAGTAAAGTTTGTGGTAAAAGCGAAGAACAGAACAATCACACCAGTCAAAGACTTTTTCTTGATGTGGGAGAGACTTTGATGTTCCTTTCAATTCACGTTTGGTAGTCGTCAAATATCTGTTTTGTTTTTCTTTCTGGACCGGAGCGACCTGTGTTTCAGCATAAGATGTTCTGAATTAAATTCAAGACCACTCCTTGGTACGTTCCAAATTAATTTCCCGGAATTTGGGGGTATCGGCACACTCCTCCTACCATCATCGTTTGCCTCGAACATTTTTCTTTTCTCTCCTTTCATCGTCGTTGCTACCCTGTGAGCAACGACCCAACACTTTCGATGCTAAGGCACGTGACCGTTTTGGAACGAACATCCATTCAAAGTTCTTTGGACGGTTGGCATTTTGCCGCCAGTCAAACGGCCACGTGACTCATCGGATACCCGCCAAAATTTTCCACGAGTAAGAGACGACCTGCGGGCATCGAGTCGAGAAGACGTGTTTTTACATCTCTCTCTGCACATAAGCTTCAACCGTCTAGATTTCGGCAATAGACCTCTTTTCATAGTCAATTCGTTTGCCGAAGCTACCTTCCATCAGTGTAGACTCGGCCTTAGTCCAACTTTCTGACTTAACCTCCTGTCTAGAGCAACAAACCTCAGTATCAAACGGACCCGCCTAAACAAGAAGTCAGAAATACACAAGCTTCCACACGTGGTACTTATACTTTCTGGATCTCTCCCCCTTTTTTTTTGGTCTATACTTCTTACAGACAGCGAACGCTTTTGCAGCTCAGTAATCTTGGTGATTTTCCTCGGTCGAAATCTCACAACCGACCGAATTAGTTATGTCATTAAGTTTGTTCTGATCTTTCTTTTTCTACTAAAAAAAGGCATTCCTAGGTAAAGTTGCCTCCCTTATACAGTTTATTAAAAAACAAAAAAAATTTCCATGTAACCTTTCTCCACGTTTTGGACTATTTCTTCTCCAAAGACACTTGGCGCCAACATTACTACATTTTGGCGCGCAACAGTCTCCGACGATTAACGTCAGCCTCACATTGTGCAGATTAGGTTGAACCGCCTTTCCAGAGACCAAGAACTCTACTTTGCATTCCCTCCTCTACTGCACCCTGCCAAATTTGTTGGTGAAAAAAAAACTTACATCTTGTTATGCCTTTTCTTATCTAATGGTGTTTGTCCACTTTTTACATTGCTAACTTGTCATGAACCACTGATGTTCTAAGGTAATATCAAAATACTCTTATACGGAGAAGTCAGGTGGTCTGACACAAGGCCATTCGCAAGAAACCGCACTAGGCAATCAGGCTCCTCCTATATGGGAAACCTTTTGATTGGTTCCGGATGAAAAACAAACGCGGCTGTTTTCCCACAAATCGAAATGCACCAAAAATATTTCCGAAATCCAAAAATTAAGCAAGAGCCCAACGCAGCGTCTGCTTTCTTTCAGAAAAGCAGACGATACACATTCAAGCAGCTTAAATTTCTTATACAATCAAATGTTTATTATTTACCAATTTATAAAGAAATAAATATGAAAATAGTTTTTTTTATTCATAAACTTATAAAAATTTGTAAACCAACAATAATTATATCATTATTTAACATTTTATTATTTTTGAATCGGTTGGCACTTGCCATTGATTTGCCAATTATTCAAAAGAACACAATTCGCCAATTGCTTTAGTCAAGAAGGTTAGAGTCCCCACTTTATTTAAGATTTCTTTATGTTGTTGGGATAGTCCATACACCGTGGACACCCCCAAAATATTAAATGAATCATTCGTAGCAAGGTTGGCGAATCGGGTCCGTTGAGACTGAGTCGACCAATCAGGTCGGTTGATACATATTCCCGCCAAGGCGCGAACTTCGAAACGGAAAGGAACGCGCTTCTTCTTAGAAACTAGTCAGTTTTGCGTGAATATCTGAATCGACAAACACACGTTTCGTCGATCAGCGAAACGTGTCTCCAAGTCTGCCTTATGAAACTCAGCTAACCCGAATACGAGAAACAAGGAAAACTCCTTTCTCTAAGCAAACCTGATATAACATAATATAAAAGTTGATTCTTTTTCCCATTCAGCTACTACCCAAAAATATTGTCTCATTCAACTTAAAGGTACGACTTATCTTTTATCCTTTTCTACACACACACACACACACACACACACACACACACACACACACATTCTGTACGAACAATTAACCTCGACCGAATCGACCTGATACGAACGAACGAATTATTAACCTTCCGTTCATTCATGCCACATTATTTCAAAACACAATTTGTATATAGATGTATAATAATTATTGAATTTGTTTTCTCGTTCAAAAAATTGTGTTCGTATTATTTGTTCTTGTTCTGTGTTGCATAATTTACGTTGAATATTTTCTCTTTTAAAAACTGTTTGTGGAAAAAAAGTAACACGCAAATTACCAGGCCTCATGATTAAACCCTGTGTATTCATTGATTATTATATAAATTCATTAATCTTTCCACTACAATGTGTCAGCGCTTGGCTGACAAGAAATAGTCTTTTGGCAGATTTTCTAAGCATTTTTAGAAAATTAGCAACGATTTAAATATTTTTAAAATTGTTTTCTAAAAAAAGTATAGAAAGGGAGGTAACCTACATTTATTGGAGTTTCAGACCTTGAATTTTTATTGATTAAACATCTCTGACCCTTGATTACTATTATAAAAAAATTGGAAAACTAAAACAAAATTATCTGGGATAGAAAATAATTTGAAGAGAAAATGTATAATATTTGAATAAAAAGATAACTTTTCAAATTTATTTCTTTAAAAAATGCAAAATAATAGCTATCTCAATCGACTTGGTTCACATAAGCTTGAAAATAGACATTGCCAAGGGAGTCTTTCTTGGTGGTATAGTAAGAGTAGTTTGATCTCTCATCTTAAAAATAGCACGTAAGTGGATATCAGTCAGTTATGTGGCATGTGTGATACACGCTTAGGCGATTATGTATCTTTTGATACATGACTGACGAGGCAGATTTTTTTTCCCGCAGTAGGTTGCCATTTCTTTCTGCGGTAGACCAGTTGACATCCAAGGCTATAAAACCAAGTCTGTCCTGCTATTTACTCATAGCTGGGGGGAGAAGAGGATTCATACCATTCCGAAGAGTATTAGCACGTAAGCGAATATAATGGAAGCGTTCGGTTAAATCTATCTGTATGCGGTCCATCGCTAATGTAAACCGAAGATTTAGTGGCTCAGAAACGGCTACTACGAAAACCTGATTAGCCAGAAAATCATTGTTTCTTAGATGGCATGTTTTAAGGTTTCCATTACTATGAATTAAATATTTTTCTTCCATCACTCTTGATTTTATTGGATTGTTAAAAAGTTCCCTATATATCGGTCTTGTTTGTTTTCTTTACATCTTCGGTTGGACTCAACTTGAAGCCGACATGTTCTTGTAGTTGGACCTTCTAGCAGGAATAAACAGCAAGTGTTCCTAATTGAACAACACGAAACGATACGGTCCTCTACAGTTTGATCTCTCATCTTAATAATGACACGAAAGTTTTGTTGATAAAATTTTTTTATTATATTTTGTGCATTTTTATCATCATTTATCCTCTTTTTTTTCTTTTTTAGCGAATATTTGGAGGTGCAATGTAAATAGCGTAAATATCTATTTTAGCGTTACTTTCTTTAACTATTATCTTAGCTAGAAAAGTGATATATATATATATATATATATATATATATATGTGTGTGTGTGTGTGTGGTGCAGTTCAATTTACATGAATCATTCATACAAAAAACAGATATTGAAGTTAATGATATAAATGGCGAGAATACATCTTCGCAAACAAATTTAATAAATGACATCAACCCCGAACCTATAGATGAATGTTATGATCTTTGTTTATAAATTCCAGTTGCATAAGGTCTTTTTAAAAAAATTTTTACAGCTTTCATCTGTGCATACAGACATCATCAGGTATGAAAATATATTTGTTTTTTTACATCCAGGTAATAATGATTCATGTAATATATATAAACGACACATTAAGAGAATAGAATTGAATCGGCATAATGCTTCTCATACCCGATCAAGTTTCTAGCAATAAACGTCCGCAGTGAGGGTCCTTTCATGTTTCACATTGATCGTAATGAACTACACCTTTTATACTTCACCAGGCACAAAAGATCTCTGTGGGTGAAGTTCTGGTTTTAGTGTTGGCATTATTTTCCCAATTTATAACAAACACTATGTTTTTAGCTTTATGTTGACATGCGAAACCCATTTTTCATCACTTGTGAAAAATGTGATGCGAAATGAAAGTTCGACATTCCTGGTTAAAAGATTAAGACAATGAGGCAACGTTGTGTTCGATTCTCAAGCGTAAGCTCGTGGTACTCAAATTCCTTCTTTGCAAGTTTTCTCAAACTCTGAAATACACTATAAACGACACACTGTCGGATAAAAGAGATGATAAACTAATTCTAGACGCAGCTTTTCTATCATTGGTTCTGCATGGTTGGTTGATTTATAATTCATAGTGATTATACGTAAGTACTTTCCAAACACCCTAATAGTTTAAAAAGTGTAAATGAATGTTAATAATATCGTGTTGTCGTCAACAGTTATTGGTAGGTAATAATGTCACATCGGGTAAGGCACCAGATAATGGGTTAGCTATGGAAGAAAGGAAAATTCTCTCTGCATTTTCCCCGTTATGAGCATTATTGTCTCCATGATATAACAACACCTTATTTCACGGATGAAACGGAAGAGCCAGAAGAAAAGAAATGGCAAATATGCTCTTTTCTTAGAACGATTTTTTTACCATTAAATAATACATAAAATTATAAACCCATGTTTACACGTGCCACCACGCGGAGTAACTATAACACATGTATGCAACAACAAGTAGTGTGAAAAGGACGAAAAATAGATTTACTTGTAATAAATCCCCACGGGAATTCGAGCTGCTAGAGGATTCTTCCGTTTTTCTGGGAAAAGCCATATTTAGGATTCCAGATTTGAGAAGGTCGGATTTATCACTATCCTCAAACAGGAAACGGCGAGTCACGGGTTTTTCCCGACATAATGAGTGCAAGGTATATTCCTAAAGGAAAACTGCGTAAGCTGCACAACGTGTCAGCTGCCCCCCGTGGAGGGCGGTGACTAAAATGTACTGGTGGCAGATTTAACCTCCGTCCGGGCCGAGCAGATTTGGCCTCGTCGGCCCGGGCTAAAAAAAAAAAAAGGAAACGCCTTATTTGACTCCTGGACGCTGATTGACAGACTAGCCACATTCATTACTCTATGGAATGACGTCGCTAAACGGCCGTCACACGATCCACGTGACTTAATCTCAAACAATCGGCTTTTGTATCCTTACATGTGCATGAAAATGACGCCAGGAGGTATATTTCATTTTTTTTTTTTTCATTTATTATTTTGCATTTAAAATTAAAACACAAGGAAGATACAGTTTTGAAGAAAGTGCATATTTGTTGCAGTCTCGAGTGTTTTACCGACCGATGTCACAAGTGCGCAGATATGCCATCATTTAGCTTTTCAGTGAAATTATGCATAAAATTTACGTATGCGTGAGGCTGTAACTTTTGGCATAAAATGAGTTAATTCTACGGGACCGTTCAACATTAATTTGTTTTTTCTTCCAAATGCCAGAGGTCCCCAACTCATCACAAGTGACTGAGGATACAGTTCAAATTAACTGGAGTTTAGTCGAATAAAGCAAACATATTCGTCAGGTATTTGAATCACCCTTAAAATAAAGAATATGCAGGGGGTTTAATGCATAGCGGCTCCGAATGAGAAATCGGATTGTCGAGTTCGAATACCTGTCGAGTTTGCTACATTCAGTTAGGTGCATAGAACCCTTTAGAAAGGCATGAATCCATTTCGTCCCCCAGCTAGTATCTGAAAAAATCATTATCTCTGAAAAAATTTCACTCGCAAAAACAATTATACTACTTCATATATATATATATATATATATATATATATATATATATATATATATATATATGTATATATGTATATATAAGATAATCCTAAGGAGATAGGCAAACCTATCTAGGTTTCAGCTAAACGGATTGTCAGGGCAAGACTTTCAGCTAAAATTCTGGACGATTGTTTTCGCCTTAGTTTAACGTTCTTGGTTCTTTCTTTTTTTATTCCTCATTTTTCCTTGGGTACCGATTTGTTTTACTGCAAATCGAACTATCCAAGGTTTTTCCAAGCGAGTACAACCATTTATATATATATATATATATATATATATATATATATATATATATATATATATATATATATATATGAAGAAATATAGTTTTAAAATGTGGTATATGTATGGGATAAAGTGCTCAATATCAGAGATAGAGCGTGTGTAAATATAAAAGTGGACATAGAAGACAACACTTAGAGGCGACAGTCTGTTTCATACTAGATGCAATCGTTAGGCCTGACGATTGCGTCTAGCATGAAACAGACTGTCGCCTCTAAGTGTTGACTTCTATGTTCACTTTTATATATATATATATATATATATATATATATACATAACCTACAATAGGATTGATAAACCGTTAAAAAGAAATCAATCAATAAACCCTTAAAATATTTCCATATTACGACGCATTGCATTTAAGGAATATGTCGTAAAGACAGAAATATGAAAGAAAGAGAGGGGAGTCTCTCAGTTATGTGCCATGCGTGATAAACGCTTAACCGATCATTTATCGTTTAATACCTGACTGACGAGGCAGATTTTTTTCCTTGCAGCAGGTTGCCATTTCTTTCTGCAGTAGAGCAGTTGCCATCCAAGGCTCTAGAACCCGGTCTGCCCTGCTATTTACCCATAGCGGCTCTCCGATTCCTCAATCTGAGCCACTACCCATTACCCCACCGTAAGACAAAGGTTAATTACAGAGACAGGTCTATCACCAGTGTTTTTATTATTTTCACAGAGAGTGGAATCAAACGATTTTCTGGAATGTGGCAGGACTTCCTTAGCGACGCACCTGTATAGAGACCCTATTTTTAGTACTGCGGGCATGAAAAAAAAAAGTGTTTCAATGTGTGTAGTGTGTTTGTGTGGCGTGAAGAAGTCGGGGAGAAAGCGTTTCCTCGAAATAGAGTTCCTACCTTAATACTGTTTACATGATGCTCGCCTTGTCCAGATCCGCGAGGATCTTCTTTTTTTTTTTTTTTAATTCGACGTTGGTCGTTTTACACTGACACATCACGTGACTACTGTGATGTCACATGACGACATATCTGAACGCGGGAAATGACATCCTACTTTTTGCCACGGGTGTTTCATTTAGTCACGTGGGTATGTGAACCTTACAAAAGTAATAGTTTAATGAATCGCTGAAAAGACGGACCCCCCCCCTTCGCTCCACCCACCGTTTTTTTTCTCTCTCCCGATCTGACCTTTTGGCTAGGTCACTGAGCCGAAGAATACAATAATAATAAGATGTGGTTTCACAATGCTGCGCCCTCAGATTGACTTTCCGTTTGAATCTGAGGTGTTTAAGTTCTCTGTTTTGGCTGCCGTTGAATAAACAGTGAAAGAAAAGCAAATCGTGACGCATTTTCAGTTTCGAGCTTATCTTTGAAAAACGCACCAGGATCCGCTCCCCTTATACGGATATGCACGCATTGGTTTATCACTTCCGGCGGACTTTTAATAAACCAGGGATCACAGCTCTTTTACACCGTCCCGAAATGATATCTGCTGCTTTGAGTTAAAAAAAAAATGGCCGTCGCACTTGGATATGCTATTAAAAAAATATCAACAAACAATATTATAATGGTCTACCTCGTAGCTGAAATATTTCCCGCTGGAGCCAGAGGTCGGTGCTCGAGCCTAGATAAAGAAAAATCCGAAATTAGCAACATATTTATCATGTCAACTTTTGGGAATTGTGGTAATAAGCGCATTCACAGCTTTTCCCCCTCGCTTATAACCATTCATCACAATAAAATAAATGTTTTTTCAGCACGAAAGCAGATTGAGTGAAATAAAGCTTTATAAAGCTGGGCAGAATATTGCGAGACAAGAGAATTACTTTGGTAACAAAGAAAAGAATACTGAGCTGTTACGTGACATCTGTCCTTCTTTATGGCAGCGAACGTTGTACGATTTCCTCAAAGATGAAGAAGAGACTCGAGGCGACGGAGATGTGGTTCTACAGAAGGATGTTAAGGATATCATGGACCAAGTGTGTGAGCAACGATGAGGTCATAGAGAAGATGCAAATAAGGAGGAGGCTTATAATTAACGCCAGGAAGAGGCAGCTGAAGTTTCTGTGACACATAATAAGGAAGGAGGGCCTGGAGAATCTGATACTCACGGGTCGAATAGAGAGAAAGAGAGACAAAGGAAAACAACGCATAACATACCTAGCGGGCATGAACAAGTGGATGCGAGAACGTGGTCTAGGGGAGATGGCAAAGGGAAGAAATTTGTTAAGAGCTGCAAGGGATAGAGGGAAGTGGAGAGCCATGATCGCCGACGTCCTGAAAGGACATGGCACATAAAAAGAAAAAAAGAATATTTAGTTTGGGTTTATTATTTTACGGTATATCAACCTCAACGGGTTATTTAATGACGTCAAGATTTTTAGGAAAGTTTCGTATGAATAAAATATGTATTCTTTGTAAGAAATCACTTTGTAAATCAAGTTTCGTTGAGGTATTTTTGCAAAGAGAGTTTTTGCTGGTAATTGAGCGAGTGGATGACAGAACGTGGTCTTAGGGAGACGGAAGAGGGAAGGAACTTGTTCAGAGCTGCAAGCGATAGAGGGAGATGGAGAGCCATGATCGCCTACATCCTGAAAGGACATGTCACATAGAAAGAAAGAAGCTTCTACAGGGTGCGATGGGTAAATTGTCGCTGTTTTATATTTTTAATAAAAACAACTAACCAATCAACTCCCTTCTCGCTTGAAACCATCCATTACAATAAAATAAATGTTTTTCAGCGCTAAACCTGAATTAGTAAAATAAAGATTAACAAACATCTAGTTAGAGTTATTACTATATTACAGTTTCCATAGTAATTTCTCAATTTTGTGGGAGTTTTTAGATTATTTTCTGTTATTATGATTAAATTTTATTATGATGTTATTTTATTTTCTTTTCTCTTATTATGAAATTCGCCAACAATACAATTCATCTGTAGTTTATGCGAAGGCAGCCTTTATTCTGCACATCCTGTTCATCTCGACCCCCAGGCCCCCCCCTTGTATTTGGACAATTTCTCGATAATTTTCATGGTGTTGTTTCTCTCAGATGGTACTTTTATGTCAATAAGCATACACTTCCTGGATTTCTTATCTTTTATAATATTATTAGTTCTGTTGGCTTTTATTTACCTGTTAGTTTGGAATTGCGTGCCCCAGTGGATAGTTACATCGTTATTTTGGGTAACTGTGTCTGATTGGTGCTCATACCATCTCTCAGTGGTTTCGATTTTGTGCTTTATTCATATCTTCCTCTGCACATATGTCGCTACCTTGTTGTGTCTCTGGGTATATTGATTTTTTGCTGGTTTATTATTATTATTATTATTATTATTATTATTATTATTATTATTATTGTGGTTGTTGTTGCTTTGTATTGTACGTGTTGCCCTCAAGTCTCAATCAAACTTCAAAAAGTTATTTTTGGAGCAGAAGATGCAAACAGGTTAAGTACCAAGCAATCAGAAAGACAAAAAATGTAATTTTTGTCATTTCATGGAGAGAAATCTACAGATGTGAGATGTACCCTTAAGTATAACATTTTATACTTTAGGGCTTCCAGGAATTTAATCCAGCCTCTTTCAGTATAAAGATAACAATACCAACGATAGCAGGTAATTATGTTTTCTTGAGACGTCATATTCTACTAATTTCTCTGTAGTTACATAGTTTTCAAAGATGTGTTTTGTCGACTGAATCTGCAACATCTATCAGAAGACATATGGTTTCAGAAGACATATGGTTTCAGAAGACATATGTTTTCAGAAGACCTGTTTTCAGAAGACATATGTTTTCTGAAGACATATTGTTTCAGAAGACATATGCTTTCAGAAGACATATGATTTCAGAAGACATATGTTTTCAGAAGTCATGTTTTCAGAAGACATATCCTTTCAGAAGACATATGCTTTCAGAAGACCTATGTTTTCAGAAGACCTGTTTTCAGAAGACATATGGTTTCAGAAGACATATGGTTTCAGAAGACATATGGTTTCAGAAGACATATGGTTTCAGAAGACATATGCTTTTAGAAGACATATGTTTTCAGAAGACCTGTTTTCAGAAGACATATCCTTTCAGAAGACATATCCTTTCAGAAGACATATGGTTTCAGAAGACATATGCTTTCAGAAGACATATGTTTTCAGAAGACCTGTTGTCAGAAGACATATGTTTTCTGAAGACATATTGTTTCAGAAGACATATGCTTTCAGAAGACATATGATTTCAGAAGACATATGTTTTCAGAAGTCATGTTTTCAGAAGACATATCCTTTCAGAAGACATATGCTTTCAGAAGACATATGTTTTCAGAAGACCTGTTTTCAGAAGACATATGTTTTCTGAAGACATATTGTTTCAGAAGACATATGCTTTCAGAAGACATATGTTTTCAGAAGACATATGTTTTCAGAAGTCATGTTTTCAGAAGACATATCCTTTCAGAAGACATATGGTTTCAGAAGACATATGCTTTCAGAAGACATATGTTTTCAGAAGTCATGTTTTCAGCATGATTTTGGATGATTTGCCTGGATTTCCCTATCGGCCTGAATGCTGAAATTCCAGAAAATGGTAGCCTCTTTATTCTGTTCATATTCCGGTGGCTTATGTTCCCATCAATTCTCTTTGCGAGGGATCTTGAATGCACGACATACTGATCAATATATGTACTGAGTAGCTTTATCATGTCGTTGCAAGTGCTCTATTAGCGTCAGTCGGCCACAACTAGATTTGATGTGGTAAACTGTTTCCGGATGTTTTCTACATACGCGGCAGAGTGGGCTGCTCTTACGGGACATTATATCGATAGTCCCTGGTTGGAAAGAACAGATCCTAGGCAGCAATTATGAATCTTTAACTTTCTAGCATGCGACTAGGGCCTGCCAGCCTCTGATGTGTAAGAATCTTTTCTATATCAGGATCGGTCATTATTATTATCATTATTATTATTATTATTATTATTATTATTATTATTATTATTGTTGTTTTATTTCCTTTGATTTCTGGTGTGAACTAATTTCTTTTGGGGTCCCGCCCAGAAACCTAACGTCAGAAATGGCATCATGACATTTTCCACTGAGCAATTAAAAAAAAAACAAACACATATTTTACATCGATAAAACACTTCGTAAGGTGTGGGCTATACTCGTGAGAACATTTTTTTTGTATTTCTTTAAGGGACGGGCTACCAGGAATCCCTTCAATGAGTCTATTGGAATCTTTTCCAACCAATCCGAGGACTCCAACTACAACAGGGATTGTTAATTTTCTCATGTGCCGCATTTTTGAGATTTCAATTTCAAGCTCCTTGTATTTTGATAGCTTTTTGAAGATCTTCAAAGACAATATGAGCACTGGTAAAAATGGTTGCTGAAGACATTAGGTTTATAATACCCAGAAATTCATACACAGATGTCCTCAAGGACACATGGCACAGTGGATAAAGGCATTGGTTAGATCCAGTGACAGGACCCAAAGAGTGTGAGTTCAATATTATTTAACAAATAACAGGAGATAACTGATAACTGACATCCATTAAACATGGCACGTGGAACTAGAACAGTCTACCCCAGTGAGCGAAATAAAGGGTTCAGTTCGACATTCCAACCACCTGAAGAAGGCCAGAGCGTACAACGGCCGAAACGTTGTAATAAATATGGCGACAAAGATGAGGACAATAGTCCGAATAATGTAAATAATGGACTGTTATATGTTTTAAGTCACTTAAATAACTGGAAAATAATACAAGAATATTTTAAATATGCTCTATCGAAAAATAAATACGCCTATCGAGGGAGTTCCCAGCGAGTAATTTGTACATTGTTCTTCAGAAAAACACGCGAATATTCGGGGTTTCCGTGAATAACAAGTACATGTGTTTTAAAGAAAAATCCGCGAATGTGTGAAGCCGTGAATGCTGAAACGCGGATAGGCGGGGGCTCATTGAAATTTAGAGAGAAAAAATGAAACATATCTAACATATAATTTGGTAAGCCTGTTGGCACAATGACAAAAAATTATCATTTTTTTTTCAAAATTCTTTTCATATTTATATAGATCAATCACTCCATATAGTCTTTTTTATGTACTGTCTCCGTTCAGGAAATAGGCAATCATGGCCCTCCACATCTCCCTGTCCCTCGGAGCTCGTAATAAATTTTGTCTTGCTATTTCTTCTAAACACTGTTCTACCACCCATTTACTCAAGCCTATCAAGTATGCTACACGCTGTTTTCACCTGTCCCTCTTTCTCTTAATCTGCCCTGTGAGTATCAGATTTTCCAAGCCCTCCATCCTCATTACGTGCCCCAGAAATTTCAACTGCCTATTTCTGATGTTAAGTATAAGTTTCCTTTTTGTTTCTATTTTCTTTAAAACCTCGTCATTGCTCACATTTTCGGTCCATGATATTCTCAGCATCCTTCTGTAGAACTACATTCCTGTTGCTTCAAGTCTCTTCTTCATCTTTAAGCAGATTGCCCAGCATTCACTACCATATAGGAAGACAGATATTGCGTATCAGTTCAGTAATCTTTTCTTTGTTATTAACGAAGTTTTTATGTCAGGAGAAGACATATGCAGATAACAAGCGATTTCTTAAAATGTAACAAATTTAAAAAAAAATAAATTGAAATTCGTTATCCGTCCTGGGTATGACGATAAACTACACCCGCGTCCTGGGTATGAGGAGAAACTACATCAGCGTCCTGGGTAAGACGAGAAACTACATCCAACAGCAAGGCCTCTGATCAGGAGGTTTTGAGGAGCGTGTGACCACCTCTTAATTGCTGATGTCCCCAGGTCCACCTTGACCCGGGGTGGTAGCACCTGTCAGGGTCCCAGATATCGGTAAATAGTTAACCCTAAAAAGGGGTCAAAACACTACGAAAGTATAAAAATAGGTTTTAATACCAGCAATACTTTTTTTGAAATTTTTTTTACCAGCAATACATTTTTGAAAAAAAAAAAATTACCTGCAATATATTTTTGAAGGAAAAAAATATCACCAGCAATACATTTTTGAGAAGGTAATGTTGCCAGCGGTGCATTTTATTACCAACAATATATTTTTGAAAATAATATTTTCAGTAATACAAATCTGGTCGTCATTAAATAACCCAGTGAGGTTAATATGCGGTAAAACAAAACAAACCCTATCAAACGAAATTCGTTATCTGGAATTCAAACCAGTTCAGATAATACATTACAAAGGCATTTTTATTTTATAAATTTTCAGAAATCACACTGTATGGGCATATTTATTTTGGCTTCCGTAGGGGGGGGGATCAATTTGTAATTAATTTACATAACAAACTATTAACTTTTATAGAATTTAATTCAATTTATATTTGTGATCTAGAGTGCTTAACCTATAGTAATAATAATATTAATAAGAAAAGATTATTTCTGGCCATAGTTCTTAATGTTTCACCTCCACCTACATCCTGTAGCCTTCATTCCGAGATGGACAGTTTTTGATCCATGAAATTCAGCCTTTTTAATCAGTAGTTCGTCCCTGACGTCGAGAAAGGCGATAGATTTGCTGAAAGTATTTTAGATTATTACCAGACGAAATTCAGGTTTAGGGGCGCATTTACAGAGTAAAATTCACTGTATAATGCGTCTGTAAACCCGTAATTCGTTCTGGTGTTTTGTAGTTGGAGTATCACGTATTTTCTTGTTCAATATGAATAGGTCAGGGGCGAATGCCTTGGATTGTCTAAATAGTAATAAAAATTAGTTTTCAAAGTTGGACAGATTCGAACGGACAGACGCTGGAGTTACAAGGCGGAAGCTGGATGTTCTGTTGAATTCTGTCGAAAGAATAAAAATCAAACATATTTTAATTTACTTTAGTCTTAAATTTCTTTTGAATATTATAAAAAATCAAATAAAATGTTGCTTTTCTAAGAAATATTAGTATTTATTTATTTCAATGAAAGTTTAAAACGACGATTTAAAAAATCGCAATCTTTGTAAAGACTTTTGTACATTTTAAGAAGAATTAAATTTAAAGATGAGAGTGTTAACAAAATCATGTGGAAATTATTGAGAAGATATGTAGAAACAATACTGCAATAATTCATCTACTCAAAGACAAATATGTATATATATATATATATATATATATATATATGTATGTATATATATATGTGTGTGTATATATATATGTGTGTGTATATATATGTATATATATGTGCAAATATGTAGAAAAATAGGAAAGAACACGTTGGGTAAATAATCCGGAGTTCTTTAGTATTTTTGTTTTTATTTTTAAAAAGACAGTGCTTTCCAGGTCGATAACTTCAATAAATTACCTCTCTCCCGAAAGTCGACCATAGTGAGATTCGAATCCGGGCCTCATGGCCTGATAGGATACATTTAGAACGCTTATTCAGCTACGCGCCCTAAAATATACAAAATATATACCGACAAACTGATAGGAATAAAAATAAAATATTGAAGAAATGCTAATGAATTAAATTAGAATGACTAACTAAAAGAAAACCGCTCGAAAAAAAGGTAATCGACTTTTAGTCGGGATCATCAAGTCAATGCGAGCGATCCTTTCCTTAGCCGCATAGTATATGCTTCGCCAGGAATACATACTGTTTTAAATTCAGAGTTTTCCTTCTCCTAGACCGGTTGACACCCAAGGCTATAGAACCCGGTCTGTTTTTTTACCCATAGCTGAGGAGGGAAAGGAGCTGGATTCATACCTTCACCAAGGTATTAGCACGTAAGTGAATGTAATGAACCCAATTGGAATTCGAACTCGGCTCTCCGATTTCTCAACAAAAAAGAAAGCAAAAAAAAAACAAAAGAAAAAGAATCCGGTACACTTTGAAACAAGACCAATAACCCTGATTTGAAAAAAAAAAGAGATTTGATCCCAAATATTGATACCCAAACAACGTATCAGAAAACAGATGTAAAAAGAACACGAAATCAGTGATTCTTGACGCATTTACAGATTATCGAGACACTGAAAAATGGGGCAAGAACCTCTGATCTAATGTCTCAAACCAATTCATATCTCTCCATCGTCATCAACATCATAATCGTCAATCCCATGACCGAGATGGGCGTAGGGTCGCAGTTTCTGCCATATGTCTAGTTTGCGTACCAATGTATCAGTGACGTTGTCAGCCATTTTTTTCCTCTTCTGTCTGCCTCTTCTTTTGCCTAACATCAGCTTATCTTCCAAATCTTCATGAATAGAGCGCTCAGCAGAATCAGCGTATCTGAAATAGCACAAAAGCAATCCGGCTTCGTTAAAGACACTGGAACAAAGAATGGAATATTTATGGTAAGAAAGATATCAGAAAGAGCAATACAAATCCAAAAGGATCTATACCTATGTTTTATAATTTATGGAAAGCGTTTGTTAGAGTAGGTAAAAAAGAACTGCTGGAACAGTTAGGTAACCTTGACATAGTTAGGAAGGAAATTAGAATGATCCAGAATCGATATTGACAACAAATCATCTGATAAGAAATAGGTTCATTAAATATACAAAAATTAAAAGGGGTATAAGACAAGGATGCACCTTCTCGCCAGACCATTTCAACCTCTACAGCGAGGTCATTCTGAGAGAATAAGAAGTCTTACAGGGGTTCATTATTGGCGGTGACAATCTTAACAAAGTTAGATATACAGATGACACAGTGTTGATAGCAGACCCAGAAAACTAGAACTTCTGCTGAAGGCGGTGAAGGAAAGCGAGAAGAAAGGAATAAACCTCAACTGCAAGAAAACTGAATGTATGGTCGTTAGCAAAAAGAACAGCCCAACATGCCAATTACAGATTAGAGATAACCGAAATTCAACAGGGTGCAACAATTTAGATATCTGGGAAGCCGTATTAACAGGGGACGGAATGTGGCTCACGGAAATTCGAAGGCGCGTTGGGATAGCGAAAGATGCCTTCGAAAAACGGAGCAAAGTATTAAGAAACAAAAAAATTATTGTTAGAAACAAAGAAAAGAGCCCTGAACTGTTATATAGTATCAGTCCTCTTACATGGCAGTGAATGCTGGACAACCTCCTCAGAGATGAAGAAGAGACTTGAAGGAACAGAAATGTGGTTCTACAGAATGATGCTGGGAATATTATGGACCGAACTCAAGGACACATGGCACAGTGGATAAAGGCGTTAGTTAGATCCAGTGACAGGACCCAAAGAGTGTGAATACCCGGCTAAGGCAGTGGAGAACTTTCCGAGGGAAATTAACAGGAGATAACTGATAACTGACATCCATTAAACATGGCACGTGGAACTAGAACAGTCTACCCCAGTGAGCGAAATAAAGGGTTCAATTCAACATTCCAACCACCTGAAGAAGGCTGGAGCGTACAACGGCTGAAACGTTGTAATAAATATGGCGACAAAGATGGGGACAATAGTTCGAATAATGCAAATAATGTACATAATCTTTCCATTTCATGTCAGCCGAGAATGTTAGCTCGAGAAGGCACAACGACATATTGTGTTAATTTAAGTTTTCTTTTTCTATAGTTCGCAGATATTTTTTATAAATTTATGAATAAAAAAAAATGTTACTATTATAACGACGCCTTCCAAAAGCTAAGCAAAATATTAAGAAAATGGAAAAAGCAAAGAAAAGAGTGCTGAACTGCTATGTAATATACGTCCTATATGGCAGTGTATTCCGGACAATTTCTCACGGATGAAGAGAGAACTTAAGGTAACACAGATGTAGTTCTACAGAAGGATACTGAGAAGTCTTAAAGAAAATAAGAACAAAAACGACATTTATAATTAGAACCAGGAAGTGATATTTGGGACACATAATGAAGAAAGTGTGTTTTGAAAATTTAAAACACAGGACATCTTGAAAGCAAGAGAAAACGGAAACAGAGTAAGCTACGGGAAGAATTTGTATAAATTAATGACAGAACATGGACTGTGAGTGATAGTCAGCGGACAAACATTGTTTGGAATTACAAAGGAATGGAAATTGTGGAGAGCCGTGATCATCTATATCCTGAAAGGACGTACGCATAAAAGAAAAAGAAGTTTGTAATTTTTCTCAAGTAGTTGAATTTTTAAGAAGAAAGAACCGTTGACTGTAAATTTACAGAATTCATGGATGTCAGTAAAAAGGATAACCCAAGCTGTGAGTTACGTACTGGGAACGTCAAAATGAGAGAGAGAGAGAGAGAGAGAGAGAGAGAGAGAGAGAGAGAGAGAGAGAGAGAGAGAGAGAGAGAGAGAGAGAGAGAGAGAGAGAAGGGGAGAGAGAAAGAAAGGGAGAGAGAGGAGAGAGAGAGGAGAGAGAAGGGGAGAGAGAGAAGGGGGAGAGAGAGAAGGAGAGAGAGAAGGGGAGAGAGAGAAGGGGAGATAGAGGAGATAGAGAAGGGGAGAGAGAGAAGGGAGAGAGAGAGGAGATAGAGAAGGGGAGAGAGAGAGAAGGGGAGACAGAGAAGGGGAGAGAGAGAAGGGGAGACAGAGAAGGGGAGAGAAGGATAGAGAGAGAGAAGCGGAGAGAGAGAAGGGAGAGAGAAGGGGAGAGAGAGGGAGGAAATAGATGAATTAACGAAAATCGACAAATTATTTAAATATAAAATGTCTCTCAGACAGATGCACTTAATTCAGTGGTGAATATTAATAACATAGAGTGAACATATAGGACAACTTTCAGTTCAAAATTCAAATAATAAATATCAGGTTATGAATTTATTGATCCAACCTCGTACATAGAGCAAGGAAAGAAGGAGAAAGAGAGAAAGTGAGAGAGTGAGTGAATGAGTGAGAGGAGGGTGACATGTAACGATGTTTCTTTGGCAAAGAATCGAATAGGACAAGATAGAAAAGAAAATGAGAAAACAAGAGAGACAGCGAAGAACAGAGAGAGAGAGAGAGAGAGAGAGAGAGAGAGAGAGAGAGAGAGAGAGAGAGAGAGAAAGAGAGGAAAGAAAACTTAAATAAAGAAGATAGATAGGAGAGAAAGAGATAGGAGGGAGTGAGAGATGGGATATAGGTGAGGAGAGAGATCGAGAGTATGAGATGAGAGAGAAGGGCGAGGAGCGGTAGTAGAGAGCGTGAAAAGAGAGACAGAAGAAAAAACAGTAAGAGAGAAAGAGGACAGATACAGTAGAGTGTATGAAATGAGAGTAAGAGAGGAAAAAGTGAGTGAAAAAGAGAGAGAGAGGAGAGCGTGAGACCAGTTATTATTATAGAGAAAGATAAGTGAGAGAGAAAGAGAGTGAAGAGAGATAGGAAAGGTAAAGAGAGTGAGAGAGAGAGGAGGGAGAGAGAGAGGGAGAGAGAGAGAGAGAATTAAATATCTACGAGAAAGACAGAAATCGGATGACCTCATTTTTCGTCTTTTGACCCGAGATAATCTTTGAAGAGGCATCTCCGAATTCGAAAAAGAACATCACAAACGAGCACTGATATAAGTAGAGGACTTTTTAGTGGATAATCTATCGCTCTCAACCGATAAGCTACTATCGATATTTAGTTTCTGTTATCTAACTGCTTACGTCTTATCAATTTTGGTAGTGGTTGCAGCAGCTTTTATTCAAACGCAGAAAGTGCAATCTGCAAGTCGGGTTCAAATTCTAACCTCGTGATATTAACTTCGCATTAATGTCCTTTAGAAAGACATCAATTCACTTCTCTTTTCCTGCAAGCCACTCGTTGGTTTAAATCGGTATCACCCCACGCAAGGCAGTAAAGTCACTAAGACACAATGGGTTGTAGGATATGAACGGGAAGAGAAAAGTGTAATACTCTGAGTGGGAGTAGTCAGCGATTAACATTGCAATTATATTTTTGCAGATTAAAGTTAACCGGAAAACATGGAGCAGGAAGGGAATCCCAAAAGTGAGAAGTACGAAAAAAGAATCTGTTAGCATAGAATTTACGGCTACATCCAGTCAGCTCTACTGCAAATTCATGAGATCTTGGCGCCAGTCTAGTACTGCTTTTAATTTTTTAAAAATGTCTAGGTACCACAGCGACGAGATTTCTCTGGAAAGTGTTCAAACGAACTGCATTCCTTAGTTCGACCAGTTCTTACATTCAAAGCTAAGACACGCCGTACCACCCGTCCTGGGTAAGACGATAAACTACATCCGCGTCCTGGGTAAGACGATAAACTACATCCGCGTCCTGGGTAAGACGATAAACTACATCCGCGTCCTGGGTAAGACGATAAACTACATCTGCGTCCTGGGTAAGACGATAAACTACATCCGCGTCCTGGGTATGACGATAAACTACATCCGCGTCCTGGGTATGACGATAAACTACATCCGCGTCCTGGGTAAGACTATAAACTACATCCGCGTCCTGGGTATGACGATAAACTACATCCGCGTCCTGGGTATGACGATAAACTACATCTGCGTCCTGGGTAAGACGATAAACTACATCCGCGTCCTGGGTAGGACGATAAACTACATCCGCGTCCTGGGTATGACGATAAACTACATCCGCGCCCTGGGTAAGACGATAAACTACATCCGCGTCCTGGGTATGACGATAAACTACATCCGCGTCCTGGGTAAGACGATAAACTACCTCCAACAGCAAGGCCTCTGATCAGGAGGTTTTGAGGAGCGTGGAACCACCTCTTAATTGCTGGTGTTCCCAGGACAAACCTGACACGGGGTGGTAGCACCTGTTAGGGTCCCAGCTATGTGCAAATAGTTAACCCCCAAACTGAGGTCAAAATACTATGGAAGTGTAAAAATAGGTTTTAATACCAGATATACTTTGTAAAAAATTTTTAGAGGCAATACATTTTTGAAGGAAAAAAATTATTACCAGCAATACATTTTTTGAAAAAAATATTACCAGCCATAAAACTCTTGTTAGTATCAAATAACCCATTGAGGTTGATATGCCGTAAAACAAACCAAACCAAACCGCCGTGCCACGCCCATTGTAGCAAACCACCCTCATTCCCTTTGTATTTCATTGGTGAGGTACATTCCATTCGAGCAGCTTTCCCCCCCACGATCTGCTGTTTTGTGGGACCAACGTCTAGGTTTAACCCTTATCTTTCCCATATATCACTACAAACTAGGCCTATTACTCTTTAACCCTCTACATTGAGTGGCTCTTGGGCACTGTACATTGCAAAAAGCAAAATAAAAAGGGCTCTCATCTATGTGTTCAATAGTAAGACAGATTGGAATCTCTAATCCGAAGGAGAAAGAAAACACAGTTCAAAACGAAAACGGTAACAGCCAATCTTTTCACTGTCTTTCCCAAGAAATTATGGTAATATGCAGGTATTAAAGAGGGAAATGCTGTGGAGAGCCGTGACTATCTACATCCTTAAGGGATATGAAATTTAAAAAAAAAAAATTTAAGTGTCTTGGAGACGGGTCCCATAATTATTATAGGCACAAGCCAACGTAGAATGTTTGCATGATTCCAAGTGTATCCTGTCAATACAATGTTTCTATATGCCACTTGAACTAGATCTTTGCATATTTCTGTATTCAAAATACTTATAATTTTACTACTACTACTACTAGTAGTAGTAGTAGTAGTAGTAGTTGTAATAATAATAACAATAATAATAATAATAATAATAATAACAATAATAAAAACATTTGGGAAAGACTGGCAAAGAAAGTACTAGTGCCCTTTGGAGCGCTGGGATGTTGTACAAACAAAAAACAAAAAAACAAAACAACAAAAAAAAAACAGCCTGTTGGTAAAAAGAAGAAATGATCGGTGTATTTACTTAAGTCCCGACTAGTGATCTGAAAATAAACATTTATTTTTTTTCTTTTTACCAGCAACCAACATCATATGCTGTGGATAATAATAATAATAATAATAATAATAATAATAATAATAATAATAATAATACCGGGTTACGGAGATAGGATCTGTTACAATTCTATGGGACTACACAATACACACTGACAGAACAATCAAAGCCAACCGCTCAGACATTGTTTATTAAAGACCACAAACAAAAAAAATGTCTCCTTATTTATATGGCAGTCCCTGCAGACTGCAATGTATTTTTGAAGATATTCGAAAAGCTGTCAAAATATAAGGACCTTGAAATAGAAATCTCAAAAATGTGGCACATGGGAACATCAACAATCTCTGTTGTAGTTGGAGCCTTAGGATTGGTTGGAAAAGATTCCAGTAGACTAATTGAAGGGATTCCTGGAAGCCCATGCCTCAAAGAGATACAAAACATTATTCTGACAAGTACAGCCCACACTTTACGAAGGGCTTTATCTATGTAATTGTTTTTTTTTGTTTTTTTTGTTTTTTTTGCTGTGGAAAGTGTCATGATACTATTTCTAACCGTAGGTCCCTGGTCGGGACCCGGAAAGAAATGTGTAAACGGCAGATATCAAAGGAAATAATAAATATCTCTAAGAGTATGAGATCCAGATTCTATCCTAAGAGAAGAATTGATCCGATGGTCATAAACAAAAAAACGAAAACCTGCTAGCTGTACTAGCGAACCCAGAAAAAAATGAAAAGAAAATTCTGGAAAATATCAGGATTTCCCACAGGAATTGAGAAAACTGTACATTATGAATATTGGAGCGGTGCCAATAATAAATGGAGTACTTGGAGCTGTATAAAAACAAAATAAAAAAAAACAACGATGGAATTGAGAGTGGATGAATTATAAATTCAAAGAATGGATACTTTGCAAAGAAAAAGCTGAGGACTGCAAGAATTTCAAAATGAAGATTTTTAAAAATAAATATTTCAAACGTTGTGGGTGAAGAGATGAATTCATACCTTTCCCAAAAATATTGGCGCGTAAGTGAATATAATGAAGACGACTGGAATTCGAACTCGGTTCTCGGATTTCTCATCCAGAGCCGCAATACGTTACATCACCCGTACACCCCCAAAAGCATGAGAAATGATAACGGAAATTATTAGGTTGGTGATCCTCAAATGGGAGGCACTTGGCGTCCAAAAGCGGGAATTTCAAATCTGAGGGTTGACATATCAGGCAGTCGTTGAAGTCAACGTCAGTCGTTCATGAGAGACACCATAGTAAACTGGAGACATAGTTTGTTACAAAATGAACGCCTATATATACATTAATCGATCACATTGGTATGATATATGCCATAAGGAAAACACCAATTAGGCATTGAAATAGAAGTTTTATAATCTATCGAAATCAGGATTTCTTTTTTCATTTGATTGCCATTAAACATCCGCTGCTGTAGACATACATATACATCTTTACGATATCGCTTACCATATGTACAGGGTGGGGCAAAAGTTACGTACCATAGGAGTTAATGGATAGGCCGAAAAAGTCCGGTTGAGGGGCCACCGAGGTCATCAGACTTGGATTTTTTTGTGGGGTCATTTGAAATCAGTTGTCTATCAGACGCATCCAAGAAATTTTGAGGAACGAAAGAATTAAATATGAATACAGTAAAATGACAGAGGAAATAATTAGGTTGGTGATTCTCAAATGGGAGACTCTTGGAGTTCAAAAGCGGGAATTTCTGACGTGTTAATGAATTATGCAGGCACAGAATTGAAATATGTTTAAAAAAAAGAAGGAAGACATTTTGAACAGCACATATAACAATTAAATAACATGATGTTTAATTATACTTTTAATATATTATCTCTGTGGTGTGCCACTTTTGACTCACCTTGTACATAAAAGTATTTTCGATAATTCATTGTTGTCATAAAATTTCTTATACTTCTGATTACTCCTTCTTTACTCTTAGTATGGACAAGAAAATATTTTATGCGGAGTACCCATACGCAAAAATGTTTTGTCGTCTACCCATTGGCAAATTTTTTATGTGGGGGTACAAATACGCTAAAATATGCATATAAGGCAAGGTAAAATATTGCCAAGTCCTGGCGACTACTGTTACGTTAACGTCGATATTACACGGAGCTCACCTGGCTTGGTGCAATGAGAAAGTTGCTGCCGCTGGGTCAGAATCAACAAGGATTATTTTTTTCTGTGGGGCCATTTGAAACCAGTTGTTTATCAGACGCACTCAAGAATTATTGAGGAACTTAAAGAAAGAATTAAATATGAATGCATTAAAATGACAGATAAATCTCAGTGACGTAATCATGCAGGAACAGAACATGAAATATGTTTTGAAAAAGAAGGAGGAAGACATTTTGAACAACACATATAACAATTAAATAACTAGTAAATGAAATTTTCATATTATTATACTTTTAATAAATTATCCCTATGGTGAGCAACTTTTGCCCCACTATACATACGTTTTCAAGACACCGTGAAATATCGATCATTAGTTTGGGCTATGACCTAACTGGAGCTATGTTATTTCCAAGCCAGTATGGACACGTGTGCTGGGGGGGGGCATTTAGCTTAGTTTGTACTGCTGAATGTCCGACGGAAACCAATTAGTGTCTTTATAGTCATTTATTTTCAGTAAACACCAGTTTGTCATGTTTACCAATACAGTCCAATAGCCAGGCAACAATGCTATAGTGTAGCAGTGAATGTTCAACTTAGTTTCATAAATTGTTTCAATAATTATCACCTTAACTATGTAATAGTGAAAAAATATATTGGACAACAATTCAGAATCGGGGAGAAAACCTACGATCATTGGGGGAGGAATATAACCCAGAGGACTGAGTACAGCAGTATAAGGATTTAATTCAAGGAGATTTTTCTGACCATTTCACTCCGGGCAAGCCAATAAAGCCACAAGACGTAATAGATTATTGAGAGAGAGAAAAAATGACTTATTGAAGAGAAAGGACGATAAAAGAACAGGATTCAGGAAGACGGAAGATGGCGATTAATATTGCAAGAAATGCGAGAAAAGAAACTATTAAAACAGAACTTAGGATTACGTCTAGCATGTTCCAACAGTAGCCAATCTAGTAGTACGCTTCAGGCGGTCGATGTACCAAGAGGAAGGATTATTAGAACAATTACCACGAAAATATTTCTAGAAAAAACCGAGGGAAGTCATGTCATGGTGGTAGGAAAGTAACTGAAGTCGGGATATCAGGCCAGGATCAATAACATTACAGATCCCCACTTTGCATCTTGACATAGGGCAGAAGCACCTGACCAGATGTGGCAGACATATTCGATGCGCGGACGAATGATTTATAGACTCGTAGTATGAATCCTGGAGGGAAAGATTGTCTGGCACGACACAGGAATCCAACTTTACGGGCAGCAGACATTGCAATTCGATTCAATCCCTTCCTTATTCCTGTTTCCCTGACAAATACAATCTCCAACTATTTAAGTGTAACGTCAATCGACATCTCCAGTTGCCTCGATCTATCCACTTCCCTTCTCCACATCCTTTCACCGTTCATTCCTATCTGCTCTCGCTCCAGATCTTCTGTAACCCCCTTGCCTTGATCGATCCACTATCTTTCTCCACATCCTCTCCTTTACCACTCCTATCTGCTCTTCCTCCAAACCTTCTGTAACCCCTTGCGTGCTAGTGGCCTCCAGCCTTGCTTGGGGTGATATGCTTAAAAAAAAAAAATAAAAAAAAATAAACATTCCACTTCATGTCAGTGGAAAACGTGAGACCAAAAAGGCGCAATGCGTTGCCCTCCTGGAGGTTAGCATCAGCCATGCTGATGGAAGGCAATTATAGACGACTAAAAGTTTTTTGGAGTAAAGTTAAAAATCCATTCCTTGCCCCAGTTAACAACTGATTGATGGTCATTTTCGAAATCAGCTGCCAGTTTTAATTTATCGGACTTACTATTAAGACAGGAGTAAATAGTTGTGTCATTAGCATAAGTACCTAGTTTGGGAACAGACGGCATCAAGAAGATCGTTAATGGAGATAAAATATGAAGCAGGTGCAAGGACAGAGCTCTGGTTGACGCCGGAATTAACGTGAAAGTATGTAGAAGACTGGCCGTTCAATGTGAATTCCATTAAGACAATTTGTTAAGGAAGATTGGGTCATGCCTAGAATGTGGCCGAATATACCATAACCTTTTGACCTGAAGAAACCAAACCATGTCAAACCATACCAAACGCTTTCAAGATATGTAAAGCCACGTCTCAACGATGTTTAGAAGATGAGAGAATATTTCTACTAATGTAAATAGTGCATTAAAGAGATGACAATACTTAGTATGAACCCCCCCCCAAAAAAAAACAAACCTAAGCATCTCATCATGATCATCATGGCTGCATCAATCATCGGTGTTACCTTAGGGCAGAAAAAAAAAAACAATCAAAATCCTTCAGGATGATCTGTTGGCGGTGGCTCTTAGGAGTTCCGACCTTGTCATGTCCGTCATCTCTTTCAAGTTGTCTGACCAGCTCTTTCGTTGCTGTCCTCACCCTGCGTCCGCCTTGCATGATGAGTCTTACAGAGGTTGTTATGCCGTGAGGCTTGGCTAAACCGTGTGCCATCTTCCGATGCTTAATAGTGACGAGAAGAGTTTCCTGACGGTCCAAGAGACTTCTGACCTTCTGACCCTGCTGCATACATAATCATTGGTTTTATGCTCCCAGTAGGAGGAGCTTTCTCAAACACTTGTTCTCCTTCGCTTCTCTTTTCTGTCTCAGCTGGGAGCGCATTATTAGTCTCACACTCGTACAGGAAAATGGTTACAGCCAGCGATTTGTAGAGCTTGAACTTTGTCTGGAAGCTGATGTTGCTCTTCCATATCCTATCTAGTCCGGTCATTGCTGCTGTGGCTGTGGGGATCCGTGTACGAATACCAATGTAGTTACTTTCAGTTTTAAATCTTTAATCGCTTGTAATGTAATGGTCCATTTTCTGATATAAAATTTCATAAAGGCATCCATAAAAGATAAGAGAACAAAACTATTTAAGATTGTGTTCTCATTTTGTCCTTGATTGTTACTCTGATAAGAAAAGACCGATAAACCAATTTTTATGCTTCGTTTTTTTACTATTACTACTACTACTGCTCCTAGTAATAGTAGTAGTAGTAGTAGTAATAATAATAATAATAATGACAAAGGTTTGGGAAGGGCTGGTAAAGAAAGTACTAGTGCCCTTTGGAGCACTGGGATGTTGTACAAAAACAAAAAAAAACAAAAACAAAAAAAAACAGCCTGTTTGTAAAAAGAACTGATCGGTGTATTTTCTTAAGTCCCGACTGGTGATCTGAAAATAAACATTTTTTTTTTACTTTTTACCAGCAACCAACATCATATACTGTGAATAATAATAATAATAATAATAATAATTATAATAATAATGATGTAAGGTAATATATATTTTTGTTACATATATATATATATATATATATATATATATATATATATATATATTTAAAAAAAAATTTTTAAGCATTTCACCCGAGGTAAGGCTGGAAGCCACTAGCACGCAAGAGGTTACAGAGGATTTTGAGCGAGAGCAAATAGGAGTGTTAGAGGAAAGGATGTGGAGAAGGATAGAGGATAGATCAAAGCAACTGGAGATGTCGATTGACGTTACACTTGAATAGTTGGAGATCATAGTCATCAGGGAAACAGGAATGAGGAAGGGAGTTCATGGGCGTGTGGTGCGAGATATGAAGCTATTGGAGTAGAAGAGACGTCTACATTTAGCAGTTTCAACAGTGAAAGGGTGGGAACGGTATGCCAGCCTCGTAGGACGCTTGAATTCATGGAGCCTGGGAACCAGCGATAGCAGCTCATCGGAGCAATTACCATATCATATATACGAATGCCAGTGTGTCACAATTTTTAAACTTTACTTCTAGAGGCCGTAGCCCAACCAAGATATCATACCATTTTGGAATCAGGGAATAAATTAAAAACATTCCAGGCTGGATCCGGACCCGCAATCCTGAAATCTTCGATTCCCAAGTTTTCATTACTTCGATTTTTTGCGACGAATTTTTTTGTACGTTAATAATTTTTATAACTGGGAAATAAATTGGGAAATAATCGAAATTAATTGCAAAATCCAGTGACTGTTACCAATGAAATAAAGATAATTGTTTGTAAGGACCTGCGTATATTAAATTGTCTTTAAGTTAAGTGGTAGCAGAGGAATTATCATTGAAATTTTAAAAGGTAAGCTTAAATATTAATGCAATACTTAAATGCAGTGAATAATTTTGAGTTCTGTATTTTATTGTTGTCTATCGCATCTAATCCTCTTTACCTATTGTGATGAAGGCCTAATCAAGAGCCTTCCTCAGGAGCTAGCTTAAATGCCACCCTATAAGGCGGCTTTTAAGCTAGTATTTGTATATATATACATATATATATATATATATATATATATATATATATATATATATATATGTATCAAAAATACTTTTAGAAACTTTGGGGGCGAACACCAGAACAAGGCTAAATTCCCAATAAATACATGTTCGAAAATCCTTCGTTTTCGAGTTATTAAGTTTAAAGAAAGTTTACGGTAGATAGCGCTATGTTACCATGTGGAGAAGCGTGTTTCCGCCCGGGAGAAGCATGTTCGACGGAAGGAAAACAATACGACATCAGGGGAGGGCATCTTCACATGCATTCGTTACAATTGAGACTGCCACTTCTGCGTGGGCCAGTACAGCCATAAAAGACGGTGCACCGCCATCAGCAGCTGAGATATAACTCTTTTGGGGCAGACCCATGGTCTCTCGAGATCAATGGATGCTACATATATTATTATGTAAATAAAAGACGTATTCCGTTATAAAAGATCGGATGCAGCTTTCGTTCAATGACTTCCACCTGAAATTTTACAATATTTTAAAATTGTTAGAATCGTTGTGTAAAAAAAAAAGTAAAGAAAAAAAGTGTAGTATAAAACTGTTGTGGTGGGATCCACCTAATCTGCATAGGTGACTACCAACTATATAAATAATGGTTGATACCGGAAGACGGGGGGAAGAGGAATCACGAGATCCAACTAGAGACTCTGATCGACTGCGACTAGTCAACACATTCTCCAGGAACGTCTTCCCAGAAAATATACAGAAATACTATATGTACTTATTGTGTACACTTTCTTGTTATAATACATTCTTGTTCTAAGTACATTTTGTGTTGCATTATTATTCCATGCAATAGGCGAGATTCAACATTGAGTCAAGACTCAACAAAAACGAAACAAGTGATTGTCGGAAAATGTTACACCGAGGGAATATATGTCACCCCTGAAGAAATAATTCCTCACCCTAGATGCATAACCCTTTGCTGTGCTGCATTTGCAACCTGAATATAAGATAGTGGACTTCCTTTGCCAGAAAGAAAATATCTTTTCTATTTAGTGCATTATTAAAACGAGTTGATTGATTTGTAATTTTTCTACAAGTTAGCATGTTGTTTCAATATCAAATCCTTTACTGCAAAAGATCCTCAAATTCGTCAGCTTTCCGGCTCTGAGAGTCTTCCACGGCGTTCTTGCGATTAAACTACACCCCTTTTAAACTTCGATAATACTCCGGCCTGAACATGCGAGTAACAAAGGAAAATTGAAGCAAAAGGAAACTTAAACTTAGAATCAGACAGAGTTGAAATTTCTAGGACAAGTAATGAGGAAGGAGGGCTTGGATAATAAGACACTCACAAGATATAGTAAAAGCAGTAGAGAGAGAGAGGGGGGGAACAGTGAATAACATAAGGAGATTGTGTAAATGGTGATTATCTAAGCGTAGATTAGATGTGGCACAAGGCTGAAAGTGTAGCGCAACTAGTGAGCATCGAATTCACTACTCAGTCGTAATTGATTTAACGAGACAAGTTTGCTAAACATCACACCGCATTGAAGTCCCCAAAGAGGATGTGTAAATGGAAGACAGAAAAGTGAGAATTAAAAGAACAAAACTTACTAAGATACAAAGTATAGGAAATTGTGGAAAACACTGATCGCTCTTCTCCTGAAGTCGTACGGGACGAAGAAGAACAATTCTCCACACATGGTTGCACCTACTGAATCACCACCATAAACAACTGGTCTTTTCTCTGGATTAAACATGAAGAGAGAATGGCAAATGTGTAGTTTAAATCCAGCCGGGACAGACAGCGAAATAAAGTAAATTAATTGGTGCCACATATGGTCAGGTGCTTCCGTTATATATTTAGAGATTCTTGATAAAATCCAAAG
>OZ038491.1:38093567-38268567 GCA_964036315.1 Acanthosepion esculentum
ATATATCCTTCTTTCTTTCTTTCGACTTTTGTTATTGCACTCTGTTAGCTATCTCTTTTTCCTTTATCGCTCTCGTTCTCAGGACTGCAATATATTCTATATTATTAGAAATTTTGTTTAATATATTGCAGTCCTGAGAAGGAGAGCGATAAAGTCTCGATTAAGCGATATGCATACAACACCATCCCTAAGAAATGTACTCCTGAACTCTCCTGTTCTGTCTAAACTCTACAATGAATGACTTGCTGGTTCTTCCTTTTCTGCTTGCAGCAGTCATAATCTTTAAGAACTCACGCGAATCACCTGATCCTTCTATGAACTTTCTACCTCTTTTGGCAAAGTACTAGACGCTCTAATTAACTCTGAAGTGCTTAAGCATCTGACATCGCAGGGACTTCTTTCAGATAAGCAGTACGGCTTTCACTTCTCTAGGTCAACTGCTGATGTGCCAACGATTATTGCTGAAAGAGTCTATCAAGCTTTAGATAATTTGGATATCTCGAAGGCATTTAACAGAGTCCGGCTTACTGGTTTTCTTCACAAGTTGAAAGGTTGTGATATATATATATATATATATATATATATATATATATATATATATATATATATATATATATATACTAGTTTATACTAAGGGTGTTTCAATAACTTGAACCGATTTAAATGTGAATTAACTTTAAGCGTTTAATGATAGTTTTCTTTTTCATTCAGATTTGGCGGACATTTGGGCGATATTATTTTTCACCCATAATTGCCATGAAGTAAATAACAGGATCCAATAGAGAAATAAATAAATTTTCACCAATAACACTTATTTATTTACTGCTGACTTTGATCCGTCTTAATGAAACACCCTTATATATAGTCCGTCTTAATGGAACACTCTTTATATATGCATATATAGTATAAACTGATCACATTAAAGCCTAACAGATATTCCTTCTGTTTACAAAATGAAAGCTGTACAGACTCAATGGATACAGTGTCTAAAACTTTCAAATGGAAGTCTGAATGTAACCTGCTTAAAACAAAAAAAAACGTATGCTCCTGGTAATTTATTGCGCTATCGCAGAACCGGATGTATACACGCAACTTTACCAATTATGAAAATGACTTTTGTGTTGGGATAGATTTTATCTTTCTTTTTTGAATTTCTATTCACAGTAATTATATCGCTTCTTTTATTTCTCTGTTTAAATGGTCATTATTAATTTTAATAGTTATAACAAAATGACGTAACCAAATCTTTATTGGTTGTGATTCAATCGGAATTAATAAGAATCGCTGGAATTTTACATATTTTTTTCATTTCTAGTTATACCATAAAATAAAAAAACAAAAAGAGAAATCAAGACAATATACACGACAATTAAAAAGAAAATTATATATCTGTAATATATTAAATGGGGCGTTTCACCCACCCCGGGGTTTTAATACTGTGACCATGCCTAAAAGTATTAACGGAAGTTTAAATTTATATATGAATGAAACTTACTTTGAGATGAAATTTCTTTTACAGCTTTACTACTGCATTAAAATTTCACATATGCCTTGCCTGCCTTGTAGGTTCCAATTCCTCATGTCTCGTCGGAATTATATTTCCAACAACTGAATCGTTCAGGAAAATGGACAAATTGTAAAATAAACTTCTTGACGTTTTAACTCGAAGGCTGAAACTAGTCTAATCAGTTAAGATTAACATTGGACTTTTATAGATATTTGAAATAATGACCGGATAGGCGGAGGTACGGCATTCAAATCACAACAGTCAAAAATATGACGTCAATTTCTAAAACTTGTGTTTTTTCCTTCGTCATGAGACAGATTGACAAGAGTTCTTATCTACAAAGCACTATTGGAGTCTGCCTGTACGAGTTTCATCAATATGTTATCTCGCACCGATCGACAGTTAATTTTAGATGACAAAAATATACATTACGGTCTAAAATTCGATTTACGCAAAGGTCATTTTTATTTTTTCATGACTTCGTGCTATGGTCTTGCAAGTACAATCAACATTAAAATTTCGAAGAAGATATTTAAATTATTGGAACAAATTCTTTTTTTTTAATAAAAACGTCTGCAATAATCGTGACATTTTTGTTTTTCATGTCTAACTTGTTTAGTTGTAGGCAACCGTTTATTTCACGAGATAAACGGTAGCATCATGTTTGGTCAAACTTCAGTCCTTTGGTGGTGAAACTAGAGAGCCCAGGCCTAGTTTTGAAGAGCAATATATAAGAGATGCCAATTTAGTTGAACATATTTTGGGGCTGTAGGTATCAAATATGAAAGGTGTATCTTGTCTACGCCATTAGATATAAACGAAAGCATAGCGTGACTTGTTTTGGACGCCATGAAGAAATGGACACAACAAGCTTGTGTGTGAATATGTGTGCATGGTTGTGTATTTGGCAACAACCCGTCTTTAATGCATGATTCATTAAAAAAGACAATGTATTTCTGTTTAATATTGTATCTTTTAGATGCTAACAAAAACATTTTTTTTTTTTTTTGGCAGTAAAATTAGTCCAAATGATTCCTCGTTCCGCGTGCATTCGGCTAATCTTGTTAGTTCTTTTCAAGGAATTATGTTGCTCTATTTTAATTGGCGTTTGAAGCTATTGTAAACAGTCTGAAGGTTGGTGAAAGTTTGGCATAGCTTTAATTCCAAAATGCAGCTAGTACATTGAAAGTGACTAGTAGATTAGTCAGAACGAACAGCCATTTGGATAATTATTACGTACATTAAGTTCAGAAAAGAAAATTTCTTGCTGGCATACAAGAAAAATAACAGACGTTGGTTAGATCCAATGACTAGACCCACAGAGTTATGAGTTCAATACCAGGCCACAGCAGTGCTGAACCAAAACTTGTAGAGTTGAGTTAAAGGGAAATCACTGAAACATCCGGAAGAGGCATGGCACATGGAACTAGAACAATCCACTCCCAGTAGACGAAATAAAGGGTTCGGTTCAAAATTCCAATCACTTGAAGGAGACCGGAGGGTACAACGGCCGAAACGTTGCGAATATGGCAATGGAGATGAGGATAACAGTCCGAATAATGTAAATAGTCCCAGAATTAATTGAAAATACCAGGATGTAGCCAACAAAATCTTGTCTAGCGTACTGACAACACCCAGTTCTTGATACTGACCGAGACGGTCAAAAGGGCTTGAAGAAAAACCAAAGAAAACATGAACGTCGGACAGTTTACCCACAATTTTGATGGCGATGTACAACATAATATTTGAAAAATGGGAAAATTAAGTAAACAGTTTTCATTTCAAGCTAACAGATTAAATTTAATATTTCCAATAAGCAAAATACTTTGTTGCTTTTCAAACGGAATTTAAATTAGTTGGAATGAGTTTATTATTATTATTATTATTATTATTATTATTATTATTATTATTATTATTATCCGTAAAAACGCTAAAATCGTCCATATTGACAAATCTGTCAACACAGCATAATTCTCATTATTAAAAATATTTCAGAAATAAAATTTTCAGAAACATTACTTGAGGAAGATTGGCTGATTTAAAGTTTAATTAATCTGATTTAAAACAAATATTACTTGCTTTTAATTTAAAATATCGCACAAAAGCATTTTAAAGACGGATATGGGTGTTTTTATGAGATGTTGACAATTCTCTCGATAGACTGTTTGCCATGTTTTTCTAAGTGGGCGAAACCGTTACTTGACAAATATGATTTGAACGCCTTTTTATATATATATATTTTTTAACTCCCCAGTAATCTTAAGAATTAAGAACATTCTCAACGGACTCTACTATAATTCTTAGTTCATGTCGAAAGTTAATATATTTTTACAGCTTTTTTTTTGTATCGAATTAAAAGTAAATCCTCATCTCATTTAAAAGATGGTTCGAATGCAAGAAATTCATATCGTCTTTTCTGAAATGAATCTAAGGCAAATCTTTATGTGATCCTTCAAAACGGCTTGAAAGTAAATGATTTACATGTTTTGGGGTCTGCCCATCAATTATAAAGAAAAGATGCAGAATAAATATTAACGTTTTTTTTTTGTTCGAATTCCAGTCGAATCCATTACATTCACTTACGTGATAATACCCTTGGGAAAAGGTGTGATGCCTCTTCTTCTCCCTCCAGCCATGGGTAAATAGCAGGACAGACTGGATTCTATAGCCTTGGATAGCAACTGGTTAGCAACTCGGAATTCAAAACCTGCGAAGGGTCAGTTGGGGACCCTGTGGAACGTAGTGCATCAAGTCTCCGTATTCGACCCTTCAAAAAGTGTAGATGGTTCTACACAAAAACTTCACCACTTTAATCAAATCCTATGTGCTGGCGTCGGGCTGTCAGTTTCCTTGGAACTGATCTGCTTGACCCTCATTCGACGGAGGAGTCGAGTATATATATATATATATATATATATATATATATATATAAACTAAGTAAAATAATGTGTTCGTTTCATGGAAGTAATAAACACATTTTATTATAGCATGTATAATCTAAAAAGGATTAGATAAATAAAACAGAATAAAGTATAAAAAATAACTCGAATTTCATTGAATATATATATATATATATATATATATATATATATATAGCCGCCATAATAGACTACCCACAATAAGCTATATAAACAAATTTTGACTACGTTAATAAAAACACCGATCAAAATAAAAAATAAAAATAAAATAAATATAAAGGATAAAAAACAAAAATAAATTAAATAAAAACAAGCAAAATAATTTGACACAAATAAACAAATAAACCACTTCGGGTAAAATATCTGCCAAAATAGACTACCCATAATGCACCACTGACCCGTATATATAAAAAGCCGAGAAAAAGTAACAGCGCTCGTGGCCTGACGATTGCATCTAGCATGAAACAGACTGTCGCCTCTAAGTGTTGACTTCTATGTTCACTTTTATATTTACACACGCTCTATCTCTGATACTGAGCACTTTATCCCATAAATATAGCACACTTTAAGACTATATTTCTTCATATATATATATATGTATATATATATTTGTGTATTTAGGCAACAATCCTTCTTTCATGCATATTTCATTGGATACGACAGACAAGGTGCTTTTATTTAGTTTTTTTTTATACATTTTCTCATTCAATCTAATAATTTTTTTGTATGTTTTATAAAATATTTTCATTTTTCAAAACACGGTCAAGATATTGTGTTCATGTTCAAAGATAATATTATTAAAGTGTTGTTTTTTTTTTTTAAAACATACATACAACAAACTATTTTTTATTTAACAGTTAACATATCTAATAATTGAAAATGGCTAAATAGCCGAAAGCGCTCGTATAAAAAGAACATTCGGACAGTTTTTATATAATTTATCATCCGAAAAGAAAAAATATTAGATCGCATGAGAAATTGTATAAAAAACTAAATAAAAGCACCTTGTCTGTCGTATTCAATGAAATATGCATGAAAGAAGGATTGTTGCCTAAATACACACACACACACACACACACACACACACACACACACACACATATATATATATATATATATATATATATATATATATATATATATATATATAGAGAGAGAGAGAGAGAGAGAGAGAGAGAGAGGCTAAGAAGAATTTGGTAATCCGTATAGGTAGTCCCAAAAAGGATGAAATCCTGAGAGCTCAATGTAAATCCAGAGCTAATAATTTAAAGGAAAAACAGACCACTTTAAGGCTCCATGTAATAATTTATTTCGCCAAGGCCTTTATTAAAGGACACTGACTCATCAGACTCCACTTCCAAACGAAAAATGATTTTTTTTTTCGTCTCACCGTTTGGAAGTGGAGTCTGGTGAGCCAGTGTCCTTTAATAAAGGGCTTGGCGAAATAAATTATTACATGGAGCCTTCAAGTGGTCTGTTTTTCCTATATATATATATATATATATATATATATATATATATATATATATATATATATCAAATATGTTGTGTATCGGGACATCTCGACAAAGGGTCATTGTCCAAATTAAGGTAAAAACACGTATCTAATACAAATAAATTGTCGAAATAATGATATTATCAAAATGTGGTCAGGGGACGATCAGATGTTAAAATTAATTTCTGAATTCTTTCCATGTTTTATTTTATTTATTTATTATTTTTTGGGCTATCTTATCGATGTGACACACTTACGATAGGTCAGCCCCGTGCAGTCCTTACGTACAAGTCTTGACACAACAACCGATTTGTACAATAAACCGTCTTTGTCGATGTGACAATAAGAAGAATATATAACTGCTCAATTATTTTCTTGGTTTTATTTTTTATCTCAGTCACGGTCATAAGATATTTTCTGATCATTTGAGGATAGTCACTTCTTTTCATACTATTATTCACTCACTAAAAGGCCCAAGAACCACTCAAGGTTTATGTAAAGACGTAAAGCAAAGGGAGGTTTGATTATTTTTTAGGATCTTTTTCAGGTATATTTAAAGCAATCGGTTGGGAACCACTGCTCTAGTCAGTACCTCTCCTACGGGATGGGACTGAGTTTATAGATTTTAACAGCGCCACCCAACGGCGTTTGATGAAACTAAGGGGGGTAATCATGTTTCCGGTCCCTTTAATCTTAGCATCATGGGAAAATGTATGTCTTTTTTAAAATTAATTATCATTACTATTTTATTTATCGATTTAATTTCATTTCCCCGCAAAGGCATCTTTCACCGATTCATCTGTTATAATACTTCCCACTCGTACGATTGTGACATCTCCAATTTGTAGCTTGCATTTTGGGCTGTTCTTCTTGCTGAGGAGCATAGATTCTCTTTTCTTGTAATTGGTAGTTCTTTCTTTTCCCAGATTTCCTTTACTAACGTGTCTAGAAGTACCTGCAGTTTTTTTTTAGAATATTTTAAATAATTAAATAGAGAAGTATGTTGATCATCACTGATCTGGTATCATCAAGAACTGTAAGGGTGTCATATAATTGCTTTTAACAAGTTACTGATGCTTACATTAGACTGCATTTAATCCAGCAGCTAACTATTCAATCCTACTATTAAAACGCCTTTCAAAATAGTCATGATCACGATCAGGAGTCTTGTAACCCGTTGACAGTCATAGGAGCACCACATGTACTGCAGCTGTGTCAGAAGAGATTGGGGAGTTGTTGATGGAGCCCAAACCTATCCAGTTTGGTTCAAATTAAATTTCATTTTTCTAGAAGCTATAGATCCCAGTCTGATCTGCCATTTACCCATAGCTAGGGGTGGAGAAAAGATAGATACATATCTGTCTCCAGGGTATTTGCTCATTAGTGAATATAACAAACTAGACTGGAATTCGAAATCAATTTCTCATTCCAAATCGAGACCCATTACATCATTTTTTCATTCACAAAAAAGTACATATTTCTAAGTGAACCAGATTACTAATCGCTGGATTGGTTATACAGTCTGTATTGTAAATATTGAAATATATATAAAAATATTTATTTTATTGATTCAGATACTATTTTTATATACATTTTAAATAGGTAAAATTTAAACAGATATATTTTAAAATATTTATTTAAATATCAAAATTAATAAAGGCATTCAAACTGTTTAAATATTTATTTAAAAATTAAAATTAATAAACGTATTTAATGTTAAAATATTTATTTAAAAATTAAATTAATAAAGGCATTTGATCTTTTAAATATTTATTTAAAAATTAAAATTAATAAACACATTTAATGTGTTAAAATATTTATTTAAAAATTAAATTAATAAAAGCATTCAATCTTTTAAATGTTTAAAAATTAAAATTAAAAAACGCATTCAATCTTTTAAATACTTATTTAAAAATCAAAATTAATAAACGCATTTAACATGTTTAAATATATAAATAGTAAAATTAATAAAGGCATTCAATCTTTTAAATATTTAGTTAAAAATTAAAATTAATAAACGCATTCAAAGTTTAAATATTTATTTTTAAAAGAAATATATAGTTTGAACATGTTTGAAATGGATGCATTTCAAAATATTTATTTAAATATTTGAAAATGTTTTTAAAAACTTTTAAATGCTTGTCTAACCATTCCAAAATATTTAAATAAAAATATTCATATACTTATAAATATTAATATACTTATAAATATTAATATACTTATAAATACTAATATACTTATAAATATTAATATACTTATAAATAATTGCTTTGAAATAGAAAATAATTATTTATATGTTGAATGCGTTAAATATTTATTTGTAATAAAAAAAGAAATATTTAAAAATACTTATTTAAATATTTAAATATATTTGTTTTAAATAAAAAATGTATTTTAGTTATTATTTAATTGGGTATATGTTAAGCAGATACATTGTAGCTAAATCTTTTTAAAAATATTTACTTGAATATTTTTATTTTGTATATATCAAACACCGAAGTGGTTAACCACCTTACATCCCATAATCTGCTCTCTGACAAGCAATATGGATTCCGCTTTGCCCGATCTACAGCTGATGTGCTTACGGCCATCACTGAATTTGTCTACCAAGCTCTTCATAATAACGGAGAAGCTCGCGCCGTGGCCCTTGACATATCCAAGGCGTTTGATAGAGTTTGACATGCCGGCCTTCTTCGCAAGCTCCAGGGCTATGGTATTACAGGTCGATTGTTTGACCTAACACAATAATTCCTGTCAAACCGTGAATTGAAGGTCGTTCTCAACGGATTCTCCTCCAGCTCCTATCCCACGAACGCAGGTGTTCCGCAAGGCTACATCCTAGGCCCTACCCTGTTCCTTATATTCATAAATGATCTTCCAAACGCCATAGATTCCCAAGTTGGAATCTACGCGGATGACACCACAATTTACTTCTGCTTCAGAAACAAATCTAGTGTCGCTGACAAAATTAACCTGGCCGTTCGTCTCGAAAAGGACCTTCAATCGGTTGTGAACTGGGGCAGGAATTGACTGGTTAACTTTAATGCCTCCAAAACAAAACTGCTCTCTATTAACCACCACAAGGATCCATCCCTGTATCCCATTAGAATGTCTGAAGCCCAACTTCTCGAGAGCTCCTCTCTGCGGCTGCTCGGTCTCACGCTGTCCGCTGACCTGAGATGGAACAAATACATTGAGTCAATTGCTTCATTCACCGCAAGTAAAGTTGGCTCCCTGTGCCGGGCCAGGAAATTTTTCTCCCCGGAATCGATCCTCCAAATTTACAAATCAACCATCCGCCCATGCAGGGAGTATTTCTACCATATATGGTTTGGAGCCCCTTCTGTTTGCCTCGTGGTTCTTGATAAGATCCAGAGACGGGTATTCAATGTAATTGGCCCTGATCTGGCTTCTCGTCTGCAGTCTCTCTCTCACAGACGCGTCGTCGCCTCTCTTTGTCTCTTTTACAAATACTTCCATGGTAATTGCTCCGATGAGCTGCTTTCGCTGGTTCCCAGGCTCCATGAATGCAAGCGTCCTACGAGGCTGGCATCCCGCGCTCACCCTTTCACTGTTGAAACTGTTAAATGTAGACGTCTCTTTTACTCCAATAGCTTCATATCTCGCACCTCACGCCTGTGGAACTCCCTTCCCTATACCTGTTTCCCTGAAAACTATAATCTCCAACTATTCAAATGTAACGTCAATCAACATGTCCAGTTGCATTGATCTATCTACTATCCTTCTCCACATCCTTTCCTCTATCACTCCTATCTGCTCTTGCTCCAAATCCTCTGTAACCCCTGGCGTGCTAGTCGCTTTCAGCCTTGCCTGGGGTGAAAAGCTTATATATATATATATATATATATATATATATATATATATATATATATATATATATAAAATATTTTATTTTGTGTTTATTTAAATATAAAAATTAAATATTTGAAAATAATTATTTATTTAATATCTCAAATATTAAATAAAACTATTTTAGATATATATTTCCAACATATTTTGGATAGTCAGTTAAGTGCCATACATGATACATGCTTGAGTGATCATGAAACTTTTGTTACATGACTGACGAGGCAGATTTTTTTACGCAGTATGAGGTAGATTGGTTGCCAACCAAGGCTAAAGAACTCACCCTGTCCTGCTATTCAACCCATAGCTGGGCGGAGAACAGATGAATTCATATCTTTCCCTAGGTTATTTGTGTGTAAGTGAATCTAACGAACCCGACTGGAATTCAAACTTGGTTCTCCGAGTTCTGGCTTTGAGCTGATATCCATTAAACCACAACGTTTCTTTTTCTCCTCTGTGCCGTATCCTTACATGAAATTAGCGATCATGGTCCTCCATAACTTCTTGTCCGTTGTAGCTCTTAATAAATTCCGTCTTTTTGTTATCGCTCCTAAACCCTGTTCCACCATCCAATAACTCAAACTCACTATGTAGGTTATGCATTTTTCCTTTGTCCCTCTTGCATTCAATCTGTCTTGTGAGTATTAAATTTTCGAAGTCCTCTTTCCTCATTATGTGCCCTAGAAATTCAACTCTCTCTTTCTGGTGTGCTCTTTTTGGTTGCGTTTTTTCTAAAACTTCATCGTTGCTCACGATATTCTCAGCATCCTTCTGTAGAATGACATTTTTATTACGTCACGTCTCTTCTTCATATTTCAGGAGATTGTCTAGTATCCTCTGCCATATACAAAGACTGATATTACAGTACAATTCAGTACTATTTTCTTACCTCATTTAGTTATATTTTAAATAGGTATATTTTAAAATATTTATTTAAATATGCAATTTTTAAACTATATATTTTAATACATATTTTAGATATAATTAAAATAAATTTTAAAATACTTAACATTTAAATAAAAAGGACTTAAAAATGTTTGTGCTTTTTATTGTTTGCATTGCTAATAAAGACAGCAACAAGCAATTTAAGTTAATTAACCCATATAAGTTGAGTAGAGATATTTATTATATTCGACCGATCGTCTTATCAGGGACTTTAACTTGTGCCATCAAATGTCGTACTAACTGATAGCAGATCTGTGTGTGTAAGTTCACGTTTTATCTCGTTTTATCACGTCGCAGAAAAATCCCAAGTCTGCTGTCTCAATTCAGCCCAATGGGATAATAAAATAATAATTACACGTCAGACTTTAATTTCCAATTTAATAATTCTGACAAAATTGCAAATAGATTGAGAGTTATTCTCAGAAAACAATCGTATGTGTAACTCTTCTCGAAAATAGTGTCCATCAGGAAAACAATCGTCATTAAAGAGTTAAGATAAAGATATGGGTTTGGAAAGCAAAAGATAGGAGGAGTTGATAACAGGAACACACACGAAACAATAAAGAGGAACACAGACATGCATGTATACAAATAAATATTTTGTACGCAGGTTATTACTTTCGGAGTAAAAAGTATTTTTTTTTAAATACGAGGGTCATTCAATAAATAAGATGAATTTTTCGGTATAAGGACTTCTAGTACAGATAGAAGCTTACTCTTTTTAATTTTTTTTTGTTTTACTTCTTTTTCACATGGATTTAATTTCTTTTGCAGATTAAAAAAAAACTTTGAGAGTTTTGGCGATTAACAAACATGGCCGACCAAGAAGCACGCTCCAGGATTGAACAGCGGCCAGTTATCAAGTTTTTGGTTGCTGAAGGGTGCAAACCAGTTGAAATTCATAGGAGAATATCAACTGTGTATGGTGCCACATGTTTCAGCCAAAAAATGTCTACAAGTGGGCTAAATTGTTTAAAGAAGGACGGAGCAGTGTTGAGGATGAAGGCAGGCCTGGGAGGCCTACAGAAGTGAGGTCTCCTAAGGTGATCAGTCAATGACCTCATTCAGTCTGACAGGAGGGTGACAGTGGATGACATTACAAGGACTTTGAGCTTATCTGTTGGGACAAACGCAGGGGTCATCAGTCAGAAGGAGTCATCTTGCATCATGACAACGCAAGGCCTCACACAGCAGCCCAAACGGTGCAGACCATCAACGAGCTGGGCTGGGAACTGCTCCCTCACCCGCCTTACAGTCCAGAGCTTGTCCCTTCAGACTTTCACCTGTTTGGTCCCTTGAAAGCGTTCACAAGAGGCACGAAGTTTAAAAGTGACGATGAAGTCAAAAGTGTTGTGAGCGACTGGCTGAAACATCAGTCCAAAGATTTTTACGCTGAGGAAATACGGAAGCTTGTGCACAGATGGGAAAAGTGTGTGACAGTGCTGGGAGACTACGTTGAAAAATAAAAAAGAAAAGTAAGCTTCTATCTGTATGAGAAGTCCCTATACCGAAAAATTCACCTTATTTATTGAAGGACCCTCGTATATATATATATATATATATATATATATATATATATATATATATATATATATATATAATATCTGGATAAAATAAATGAAACAAAATTGGGTGTTTTTTTTATGAAAGTATTTATTTCTGTGTTTTTGTATATATTTATTTATTTAATATTTCAGACCACCTAGGTCTTTCCTCAGAAATCAAATGAGATACTGTGTTTGTGTGTTTGTTTACAGCGTTTGTTTACAGCGTTTGTCGTGAAGGTGGTCCGAAATATTAAATAAATAAATATATACAAAAACACAGAAATAAATACTTTCATAAAAAAAACACCCAATTTTGTTTCATTTATTTTATCCAGATATTATATACATATCAAGAAAGTATACGTGGCCTCTCATTATGCTATATATATATATATATATATATATATATATATATATATATATATAATAATTGACCTCCTGATTTTTAAAGTATATATATATATATATATATATTAAACATTTTAAAAAAGTATATGTATGTATGTATATCATAATAAAAGAGGACATTGGAGTCAACACCCAACCATCATAGTTTGTTTCATGCTTGCACGCAATTGTCATGGCCTGTCACTAGCGAGTAAGCATGTAACAGTCGATCGCCACTGGGTGTAGACCTCAATGTCTTTATATTCCCATACTCTCTATCCCTAATATCGAGGACTATAGCATACCTTAAAACTATATCTGTTATCTTCTCTCTCTCTCTCTCTCTCTCTCTCTCTCTCTCTCTCTCTATATATATATATATATATATATATATATATATATACATATATATATATATATATATATATATATATATATATATATATATATGATTATTTATTTGAATATTACAACATAAATATGTTATAAAATCACGACAAAAGTAGCCATTTTGTTTCAACACTTCTTGTGTCTTGTCAAGTGATGATATAGAATATAGAATAAATGGTTTTAAAAGTTTCAAATTAATCAACGATCCTTAGCTAGGAGTAAACGCTGTTACATAAGCTAGAGTAGCCAATCAAGATACAAGTATAGGGTGATTCGAAAAATTTGACAACTAAGCAAGGTTATCATAGATATTAAAAGATTTATAAAATTTGAAATTAAAATTAAAAGTAAAAAATTAAAATTACCTATATTAATTGTATTGAGCACTCTTTAAAGAATATTAATTTTTGGTTATTGGATTTCACTCCGTATATACCAATCCTAAACTTATATATATATATATATATATATATATATATATATATATATATATATATATATATATAGATAGATAGATAGATAGATAGATAGATAGATAGAAATAATAAATTCAAGCTACAGCTCTTAGAAGTAATTTACACTAAAAAATTAAAGCCGGCACTGAATACTGCAACAATGTTCTGAAATTGTTTTTCCCGCTTTAATGCGCGCATGACCATGATATTATATCATAGAGGGAAAACATTCCACAATGGATAATTTCTTCACGTTCTAATGAACGCGCAGCCATATTGTCAACCGTTTGCATTTAAAAGCATAATGAAAAATTACGGTACTGGATAGCAACGCTGAGCCGTGTATAACTACTTATACCGCTGAACAGCATATAGTTTTGTACTACTTGCACCCCTGATGATCTTGGAGGAATATTGAAAGTACTTGGGAAATTAAAATAAAAGAAATTTAAACAGTTATTGCATATTTCTCTCTTCCTTTAATATCAATACACCTAAGGTTATTCGTGAGTATGGACGGATTTTGTTAAAAATCAGCAGACATAATGTCTGTAATTTATTCAATCAGACATGCCTAAAAGAGAATTTCCTGACTAAATACACAAATTTATATATATATATATATATATATATATATATATATATATATATATAGGGAGAGCGAGCGAGAGTGAGAGGGAGGGAGGGAGGGAGGGAGGGAGAGAGAATTAATACAAATATAAATGATGATTGGTGTTACCATCAGGTACCTCCAAGGATTCACTAAAAAATGAGCATAGCATGATGAAAAAATGCCCAAAACTTAATAAAAACAAAGACTTATTGTCAATATTTTATATGAATCATAAAATAAAAATGCAATAAAACAAAGATATTAGTTAATTAGAAAAAAGCTTTTTATTGTTTTTATGAATATGATATATTATGGACATTATCGTCTTAAAAAAAATGTTTTTCGATGAATAATGAATTTGTTACGAGAAGTGTTTTCATTTATTTAAAATTTTAATTAGAATAATTTATAAAGTTTTCAATTATTTAAATTTCTGTATTAATTTTTACCGATTAGGTGATATTCTTATTAAGTAAAAATTATATTTACTAATCATAAATGGAAAAGCTTACTATAATTCAGCGTCTCTCAATATTTTTAAAAGAATTTTGAATGTTTTTGTGTGTATATATAATTTTTTTTATATATATTAGAACAATGTTAGGAAAATTAATCCTTGTTGGGTGCCCCAAAATTTCGGCCTTGTGCACATCTAAGCTATATTTAGAAAAATTACCTTACTGACGTGAGGTTGTAATTGAGATGACAGAAACCCCACGCTTAACAGAAAATGTAGATTTTTTACATGGAGAGAGAATTTGGTTCCATATTCAGGAGGAGCCGACACATGAGGTAAAAGGCAACACAGACAAGAGAAAAACGTGTTAGAAAAAGATTCGAGAGAAGATTGCTAATTCAAGGAATTTTCAAGGAAGAAACTAAAGTTAAAAACGTATAGAATGTGCATTGATTTCTGAAACTTCCACGGTAAATTTACGTTCAGGCTATTACTTACACTATTTACATTATTCGGATTATTGTCCTTATCTTTGTCGCCATATTTATTACAACGTTTCGGTCGTTGTACGCTCCGGCCTTCTTCTTGTAATGCCGAATTGAACCCTGGGGTAGACTGTTCTAGTTCCACGTGCCATGTCTAAATGGATGTCAGTTATCAGTTATCTCCTGTTAATTCCCCTCTCCAAGTTCTCCACTGCCTTAATCAGGTATTGAACTCACACTCTTTGTTTCCTGTCACTGGATCTAACTAACGCCTTTATCCACTGTGCCATCTGTGTGTGAATTTCTGGGTATTATAAACCTAATATCATCAGCAATAATTTTTTACCAGAGCTCATATTGCACTTTTTTGCTATTATCATATCTTGTTTTTTCCAGAGCTCATATTGCAATTTTTGTTGTTATTATCGCTTTTCTCTGGCACTCCTTATTACTGATTTCCATATTGTATGAAAAATTTAGCATCGCTAAATCTTCAGCGTTTTTTTTTCGGTACACAATTACAATCCACATTTTCGTATATATTTTCCGATCTCCCTCCCCTACATATATATCTACAATTTCACCAATAAGAACATTATTTAAGTCTGATAAAGTCCTTGTAGTGAGTGCAAAATATAAATAATAATAATTCCCTTTACCCACTTCCTTCAAATTCGGAGGGAGAGCTGAGAAAAAAGACGGAAAGGAATTCGCGAGCCTATGTGAAATTTTCTTTGGACCAATGAAAACCTAGCCGTCACAGAAATTGACCAGTCATCTGAAAAGAAAGAGGAAATAAATTCGCAAGCCTATGCGAAACTTTCTTGGCGAATGAAAACCTTGTTTTCACAGAAATTAGTCGTTGAGCCAAGAAGATAGAAAAGGAAGTAGCGAACCTATGCGAAATTCCTTTTAATATAAAATGAAGAGAAAAATTAATCAGACAAACGTGTCTGAAGTCATGTGAAAGGTTTTATTTCAGTTCCTCACGACCAGCGTTGAAGTTCTTGCCAGTATAAAATTATTCGCCAATTATGTGATCGTTTTTTTAACCGAGCATACGGCTCTTCAAAGAATATCCTCCCTAAAATCCAAGAAAGCGAAGTATTTTAAATCATCTCTCTTTGTTTACTTTTGAACGTATGCAAACTATAGAGTGCTGCGCAAAAGGAAGTGGACTCCTAAGATAATTTTAAACAAATGTGTGTCTTTTTTCCAGGTAAGCAAAAAATCTCAATTAAACTATATATTAATTAAGAAAAAAACCTTTATTAAACGAATTATAACCGCTTTCGAATTTTCTTTATGAAGTTGGAATAAAAATGTTAATTAAAAATTAAAATGTACAAAAAGTAAGTAAACTTTTACATATATTTACTTTACTTTTGAGGTCACGACGTTGACCAGTCTTTTTCTATAATTTTAATAAGTTTCTGGCAGTAATGAGCCTCAAGTTTTGACCACCCCACAATTGTTCGATATTACCTGTATTTCCTGCATGTACTGCTTTCTTTAACTTGAACCACAGATTTTCAATTGGGCTTAGATGAAATCTTTGACTAGGCCATTCTTTTGTGAATTTGCTTTGATGCTTTGGATCATTGTTCTGCTAGAAGAGCCATCACATGCCTAAACCCAATTTTCGAACAGAGGTCAAAACACTTTCGTTCCAAATTGCTTAATATCTTGTAGTGTATATTTTGCCTGTTTCAACTGCAGGAAAGTACCCTAAAACCATAATTCTACCGAATTCTTCCTTCAAAGCCGTATAAGGGAGCTTGCAAGACATATCGGCTATCGTTCCTCTCCTAAAGCTTGCAAAAGTATATAAAACCACTAATATAATATGAAAAACATCTGTTTCTTATAGATAATCAACAAATCTTATTTAAACTATATATTTATTAAGAAAAACCTTCATTAAATCAATTACAAGGACTTTCAAAAAATGTTATCAAGCTCGAATAAACATATTAAAAGTAAGATGTGCAAAATTAAGTGAACCCTTACATTTAATATTTGGTAACTCACACTTTTGAGGTCACAACGTTGACCAGTCTTTTTCTATAATTTTAATTATAATTCCTTTTTTTTAGGACCCATTCTTTTGTGGATTTGTTTTGATGCTTCGGATCATTCTTCTGTTGGAAGATCCAGTACATACCTAAACCCAAAAACTTCAACCACTGATAATCAAGTTGATATTGGATGACAGAGGTCTTACTGTCCAGCAGATTGCTAAGTCTATAGGCATTAGTTCTGGTTCAGTCCATACTATTTTAACTGACTTTGGGGATCACAACGTTTTCTGCTAGATGGATCCCAGGAAAGCCGACATCAGAGCAGAAGCTAAAAAGGGTAGACATTTTGGGGACACGTATGACTTGTTTCTAGGTTGACTGTGAATTTCCACCGCAGATTAGTAACTCAAGATGAAACCTGAGTTTACCACTTCGGACCAGAATCAAAGATTCAAAGCAAATAATGAAAATAGATTGGTTCTCCACGCCCGAAGAAGTTCAAGCAGGCAGCATCTGTTGCCAAGGTGATGGTTTATGTTATTTTGAATTCATTCTGAAGGTGTAATCATGATATGCCAATTGGAAAAGAGAAAAATGGATAGTAATATTCATCGGAATTAAGTTAACTGAAAGGAGCCGAAACACAGAGGGAAAGTGAGGATTGGTGTGCCCCGGAATAACTACGTCCATTCACACTGCTCAGACTACAGTAGCTGAATCAGCCAACCGTGGATTTGAATTGACACCCCATTCCCCTTACTCAACAGACTTAGCCCAATTAGACATTTGTTTGCTAAAAACAAATGACACCTGTCTGGTTGCCATTTTGGAAACAATGATGAGATCATATGTGCTGTGGTGGACGTTTTGGAGGACCAGAACGCCACCTTCTTCCGTATTAGGATTGCAATGCTTAAGCATCGTTGGACAAATTGCATTGATTTCAACGGGATCGTTTCGCCAACTGAAAATTTTGTTGAGTAAAGGGTGATGGTTGAGATGTTTGTGGATTAAATTTAGGAAAATTCGACCGATGTTGGTTTTAACATTATGGGAATATGATATTAACAAAGAGGCCAGAATTACAGCCCCTATTGACAGGCTGCATAAGCTTCATAAGCAACAGGCTTTTCTTACCGTTGAGGACCATAAAAATAATTTCCCCAACAACCCGCAGTTCCGATTGCTTAAACTTCCAAGAATAATATGGGCAATGCTATAGTAGAGCGAGCCTGTAAATACACTAGGAATGCCACAGGGGACAAGAATACTAAAGATGCTATCAATCGGTTCTCTGATATAAAAAAGTGCACCTTCGACGTCACAAACATTTATCCGTCGATCACGGAAGACCTGATAATGGCTGCTATATCCCTGGGCAAGAATTATTGCACCATCACCGACCAGGAAATAAATAACATTAAGCAAGCCCAGAAAGCCATTCTATATCCCGATAGTTATATGCGGGCCAAAAAAGACAATCCAAACTTCTCTATAGCGATGGGAGCCTTCGGCTTCACAGAAGCTTGTGAACTAGTTGGCATTCTGACACAGGGGATACTTAGGTACATTTTCGATAGTAAGAACACTGGTGTGTACAGAGACGATGGAGTTATCCTCCTAAGTAACGCCAATCCACAACAAAAAGACCGGAAACAACTCTTCAGTCTTCAGGGATCACGGACTTAATATCACTACTATCACCAACGTCAAGGTGATCAACTTTCTGGACACTACTTTCGATCTATCCAAAGGAGCGCACATGGCTTATACTAAAGTGTTTTATAACCATAAATACATTAGCAAAGAATCCACTTACCCACCTGGAATTTTAAATAACTTGCACAAATCTGTACAACACAGACTGTCAACTAAATCCAGCAAGAAAATTATTTTTGATAACTATAAATCTAAATATGTAGATACACTAAATAAAAGTAGTTGTGGCTTTGTTAGGGCCAGAAATAAAAATACAAGAGAGGAATTGAGTTAAACAAATATATTAACAGAAACAGTAATACAAACATATACAAACGAGAGTGTTACAGCAAGAATGTTCGGTCCGACTGTCAGAGCTGACTGCTTGAAATTTCCCTCTCCAAAAGGCAGTACCTGCTCCTATTTATAGCCGGGAGAGTCCATGCGTGCGTGGGTAAATTACCATAACAAAAGTAAACACAAAGTTAAACTAGAATACATTCAAAGCATTAGAAAGAATGCCAATAATAAACGTAAGAATAGAAAACGCAATATAACTTGGTTCAACCCACATTTTAACAGTAATGCCAAAACCAACATCGGTAGGATTGTCCTAAATTAAATCCACAAATTTCAGCCATAACTCTTTACTCAACAAAAATGTCAATAAGAAAAATATTAAAATTAGTTACAGCTGCACTAGAAATCTGGGGCAATATATGGAAGAGCATAATAACGTAACTTTAAACAAATACTTACGCAACACAGAAAAAAGTGTAATTGTCGAAAAGGTATTAACTGTCCAATAAACCATAAATATATGTATAAAGGCGTCATCTCTAAGGTTAGCATTAAACATAATGGCGAGACAAAATTTTATTTCGGTTCCACAGCCAACAATTGGAAAACAAGATTTTACCATCATAAAATGACACTTAACAATAAGCAGTATGCAAATGCCACGGCATTCTCAAAATTTTACTGGGATATTAAAACAGATGGCTATACACCGGTAGTAAATTGGAATTTCGTCGCCAAAGCTACACCCTTTTCCGGTCGCGGTGACCGAAGCAATCTGTGTTTGCTCGAAAAAGTTTCATTCTCAAAAATATAAATGACCGAAATCTACTTAATAAACGAAATGAACTCATGTTAGTTTGTCATCATTGAAAGAAATCTCTCATAAGATATTTAATTCTGTGTAAAAATATTATCCAAATATCACATGAACTTCCCAGATTTTAGGTTACATAATGATTACCACGTTTAACCATTTTAACGTCAATTATGACTTAATGAGTTACCCGGCGTTCCTCTTTTAAACTTTAAGCTTGCCTTTCTAATTTTTTTTTTTACAATAGTCCCCAACCTACACTCTACATTCTGCACTTACACCCCAATGTCATATTAAATTTATATTAAAATTGAGCTTTGAATATGTCTTTAATGTAGCTTTCCTTCCATGAGACACATTATATATATATATATATATATATATATATATATATATATATATATATATATATATATATATATATATATTTTAAATCAGAAGTAATAATTCGTGACTGATGAATTGATAGAACAACGAAACTTTAAATTGCACTTTGAAAGTAGATATATGTATATGCATTAATATATATATATATATATATGAATATATATATATAAATGAATATATATATTTATTTATGAATATATAAATATTAATATATATATATATATATAAATATATATGTATGAATATATAAATTAATATATATGAATAAATATATATATAAATGAATACATATATGAATGTATATATTCATATACATATATATGTGAATATATATATATATTCATATATATATATACATGTATATTCATATATATACTCATATGTATATATTTATATATATATGTATATATATATATTCATATATATATTCATGTATGTATATATTCATATAAATATATTTATGTATATAAATATTATATAATATATATATATTCACATATATATTTATGTATATATATTTATCTACATATAATCATAAATTATGTATTTATATTATATAGATTTTATATGTATATATGATATATAAATGTTAGATATACTATATCTATTCATTCATATGCATTCAAATATATATATATATGTATATATATATATATATATTCATATATATATATATATTCATATAAATTAATAAAAATATATACATCCATATATATATATATATATATATATATATATATATATATATATATGCATACATATATTCATATATATATTCACATATATATATATATATATATATTCACATATCTGTATTCATGTATATATATATTCATATATTTATATTATGTATAATTATATATATATATATATATATATATATATATATAATCACATATATATATTTATATATATATATATATATATATATATATATATATATATATTCACATATATATATTCATGTATATATATTCATATCGGTATATTCATATATTATGTATTTATATATATTATATATACTTAGTATATATATATATGCATATTATATATATTGCATATATATATTATATATATAATGTACATGGCTGTTCGATAAAAGTGACTCACCTGATTTTTTTTACTTATAAAATTTTTCGCCTATTGTTTTTGGGGTCCAACTAATTTTTAATCTTATTAATATAAAGACCCCTTTCCGACCACCTAGTAAAAAAGGTATTCTATTGATAATTATAATTTTGGATATAAATGAGATTTAGGGAAAAACACTGTGCAAAAAAAGTGACTCACTCATTTCCTGCAACTAGTAATCACAAGAAACATAACAGAACAGCTTTAAATAAAGAATAATAGAGGTATAATTTATTTATAATAGGTAATATAGTTCGAAATATTTAATTATATCTGGGTCCTCCTTTATTTTGAATAACCTTTTCAAATTTTTTTGGCATTGACTTGATTAGGTTCTGGCAAATCTCATGTGCAAGCATTGAATTCCATTCGGATATGAAATTCACAATCAAATCCTCTTTGTTGCTCGACTGTTTTCTCGAGAGCCTGTACTTTATAATGCTCCATAACTTTTCAATGGGGTTGAGGTCAGGAGATTGGGGCGGTCATGTTATAACACTCACCTGCTTCTAATCAAAGTATTCCTTCATCAATTTTGATTTGTGACAGGGAGCATTATCCTGCATAAAAATGGGCTTGGTGTGGTCGATTTGCACCCTTTCAGCAGAAGGGAGCAAACAAGAATCTAAAATTCTCTTGTACTGCTCGCTCCTGAGGGTCTTTTAGGTTTTAAGGTACCAGTTCTACGAAAAGAAAAGCATCCCCAGAACATTATACTGAACGGATGCTTAACAGTACTTACCGTTAAATTCAAAGAACTTTCAAAGCTTCTTCGGGTTTTAGATCGCTTATGCTTTGAATTTAGCTCAAGTTTTGTTTCATCGGAGAAGAGAACATTTAGTAAAAAAAATCAGGTGAGTCACTTTTATCGAACAGCACTGTACGTATATATACCATATACAGGGGTTGGACAAAATAATTGAAACATTTGTTAAAATTCAAAGAAAATTTATTTAATATGTTCCTCCTTGAGCCTCACAGACAGCTTTAATACGTCTAGGAATGGAACCATACAGCTTCCTGACTTCACCCAGAGGAATTTTCAGCCATTCTCCCATTAACACCTGCTCTAGCTCTTTAAGACACAATGATGGAGGATAGCGGCTCCTAACTTGTCGCTCCAAATTTGCACCACAAATGTTCAAAAATATTTATATCTGGAGATTGGTAAGGCCACTCCATGTGTTCTAGCTGATTCTCGTGCTCTTCATACCAATTCTTAACCACTCGAGCGGTACGTATTGGAGTATTATCCTCTTGGAAGATGCACTCATCATCAGGGAATAAAGTCTGGGCCATTGGATGAACATGATCTCCCAAAATGTAGTCTTTGCTGTTGATTCTACAATGTAGGTCAAATATTGGACCAGACATTGCCATAATATAGCGACCCAAATTATCACTGATCCACCCCCATGCTTCACTGTTGGAAGAAGGCAGTCAGGGTTGTATGCTTCTTTGGGCTGCCTCCACACATAAACTCGCCCTGAAGTTGGAAAAAGAGAAAAACTGACCTCGTCTGAGAATATGACTTGCTTCCATTGGTCTGCAGACCAGGCATTGTGATCTCTGCACCACTTCAACCTCTTCTGAATGTTGAGAGTGGGGAGAAGAGGTTTCCTTACGGTGGCTCTTCCATGATATCCAGCCTTATGGAGCTCACGACGAACAGTTTTAGTAGAAACTGGACTATTCAGATGATTATTCAATTCAGCAGTCACTTTGGCCGCAGTAGTCGGACGATATTTTTGCCACATTGCGTTTCAATGCACGTCGGTCCCTGTCAGTAAGTTTGCAAGCCCTGCCCGAATTGCTACGTTTGCTAGAGATTTTGCCCTGTTTCTCGAATTGCATCATAGTTCTTGATATGGTAGCTACTGAAAAACCACACAGTTCAGCAACCTTAGTGATCAAGGCTCTTGCCATGCGAGCGCCAACAATTTGCCGTTTTTCGAACTCGGAGAGGTCACGCATTTAGCTTAAATTTTACTAAATTCTAAAAATAAATATGACAAAGACAGTAAATTAGATAAATAAATGTATTCACAATAGATATAACCTGTAATTACGAAGTTTTAGTTAAAGTTCTTAATATGATAGGTCTTTGAAATATAGGAGTGGATTTTGCACCAATTCCAATTATTTTGTCCAACCCCTGTATATGTGTATGTATATACATCTATATATATTATATATGTGTATATATACATACGTGCGCATATAAATAAATGATATTCATATATATATATATATATATATATATATATATATATATATATATATGAATGTATATATTCATATATAAATATAGATATGAATATATATATGAATATATATATATGTATATATATATGAATATATATAAATATACATATATATATATAAATATATATACATATATATATTTTATAAATATTATATATATATTACATATATATATATTATATATGTATATTATATATACATGTGTATATATACGTATATATATATATAGAGAGAGAGAGTGAGAGATAGAGAGACAGGGAAAGATATTATCTATCTATCTATCTATCTATCTATCTATCTATCTATCTATCTATATATATATATATATATATATATACAAACAAACCCAGATGAGTGCTAACCTAACAATGCTATGACGTTGACCCTTGAACCAGAGTACATTTTATTAATTCAATTCCTGATAGAAGCTAGGTTATCTCTGGTTAGCACCTGGTTCAGTACAACTTAAAGCCCATTTAATGTCTTATCCCTCCCTAACTCGACGAGGCCAACCGCATTCAGATCTGATTAACTAAACAAAAAAAAAAGATAACAGGGGCGAATAACACATTTATTAATAGCGATGATTAGTTTAAATATTTATAAAAAAAAACTTCTGCAATATTTACTCATTTTTTTCTCTGTATTTTATTTTTGTTATTTATAAAATATAGTTTTGCCTATAAAATTTGACGACTTATTTCGTGCGATTTATTTTAGCATATGCCAATTATTGTATGAGCCCCTAGTGATTATCGAACTCACAATACAGAAGTAATTGTCAACAATATTGGCTCGTTAACCACGATGAGGAAATTTAAGAATACACATTAACATAGCATATATTGTCCGAACATTTGAACTTTAAGTTTCGTGCACTCCCTAAGGATCAAACTCAGTACTTTAATAATTATCTCCGAGCCTAACTCAGACGTCGGATAAAAAGCTATGATTGAAACACACAGACTATAAACTCATTCCTGCAATAACTACGCGCGAACCTACCTCAAAGTCTAGGTCAAGAGTATAAGTGTAGGGTACTCTGTGAAGGTCAATCTTTAACTGCTCCTGAACCTAACTCTAAATTTAGCTCAAGAGTATATGTGTAGAGTACTGTGTGAAGATCAACCTCACTGTATTAGTAACTGCTCCCGAACCTACCTCAAAGTCTAGATCAAGTGTATAAGAGTAGGGTACTCTGTGAAGGTCAATCTTTAACTGCCCCCGAACCTAACTCAAAGTCTAGCTCAACAGTATATGTGTTGGGTATCCTGTGAAGATCAACCTCACTGTATTAGTAACTGCTCCCGAACCTAACTCAAAGTCTAGCTCAACAGTATATGTGTTGGGTATCCTGTGAAGATCAACCTCACTGTATTAGTAACTGCTCCCGAACCTAACTCAAAGTTTAGCTCAACAGTATATGTGTTGGGTATCCTGTGAAGATCAACCTCACTGTATTAGTAACTGCTCCCGAACCTACCTCAAAGTCTAGCTCAACAGTATATGTGTTGGGTATCCTGTGAAGATCAACCTCACTGTATTAGTAACTGCTCCCTAACCTAACTCAAAGTCTAGCTCAACAGTATATGTGTTGGGTATCCTGTGAAGATCAACCTCACTGTATTAGTAACTGCTCCCGAACCTAACTCAAAGTCTAGCTCAACAGTATATGTGTTGGGTATCCTGAGAAGATCAACCTCACTGTATTAGTAACTGCTCCCGAACCTAACTCAAAGTCTAGCTCAACAGTATATGTGTTGGGTATCCTGTGAAGATCAACCTCACTGTATTAGTAACTGCTCCCTAACCTAACTCAAAGTCTAGCTCAACAGTATATGTGTTGGGTATCCTGTGAAGATCAACCTCACTGTATTAGTAACTGCTCCCGAACCTACCTCAAAGTCTAGCTCAACAGTATATGTGTTGGGTATCCTGTGAAGATCAACCTCACTGTATTAGTAACTGCTCCCTAACCTAACTCAAAGTTTAGCTCAACAGTATATGTGTTGGGTATCCTGTGAAGATCAACCTCACTGTATTAGTAACTGCTCCCGAACCTAACTCAAAGTCTAGCTCAACAGTATATGTGTTGGGTATCCTGTGAAGATCAACCTCACTGTATTAGTAACTGCTCCCGAACCTAACTCAAAGTTTAGCTCAACAGTATATGTGTTGGGTATCCTGTGAAGATCAACCTCACTGTATTAGTAACTGCTCCCGAACCTACCTCAAAGTCTAGCTCAACAGTATATGTGTTGGGTATCCTGTGAAGATCAACCTCACTGTATTAGTAACTGCTCCCTAACCTAACTCAAAGTCTAGCTCAACAGTATATGTGTTGGGTATCCTGTGAAGATCAACCTCACTGTATTAGTAACTGCTCCCGAACCTACCTCAAAGTTTAGCTCAACAGTATATGTGTTGGGTATCCTGAGAAGATCAACCTCACTGTATTAGTAACTGCTCCCGAACCTAACTCAAAGTCGAGGTCAAGAGTATAAGAGTAGGGTACTCTGTGAAGGTCAATTTTTAACTGCTCCCTAACCTAACTCAAAGTCTAGCTCAACAGTATATGTGTTGGGTATCCTGTGAAGATCAACATCACTGTATTAGTAACTGCTTCCGAACCTAACTCAAAGTCTAGCTCAACAGTATATGTGTTGGGTATCCTGTGAAGATCAACCTCACTGTATTAGTAACTGCTCCCGAACCTAACTCAAAGTTTAGCTCAACAGTATATGTGTTGGGTACCCTGTGAAGATCAACCTCACTGTATTAGTAACTGCTCCCGAACCTAACTCAAAGTTTAGCTCAACAGTATATGTGTTGGGTATCCTGTGAAGATCAACCTCACTGTATTAGTAACTGCTCCCGAACCTAACTCAAAGTTTAGCTCAACAGTATATGTGTAGGGTATTCTGTGAAGATCAACCTCACTGAATTAGTAACTGCTCCCGAACCTAACTCAAAGTCTAGCTCAACAGTATATGTGTTGGGTATCCTGTGAAGATCAACCTCACTGTATTAGTAACTGCTCCCGAACCTAACTCAAAGTCTAGCTCAACAGTATATGTGTTGGGTATCCTGTGAAGATCAACCTCACTGTATTAGTAACTGCTCCCGAACCTACCTCAAAGTTTAGCTCAACAGTATATGTGTTGGGTATCCTGTGAAGATCAACCTCACTGTATTAGTAACTGCTCCCGAACCTACTTCAAAATTTAGCTCAACAGTATATGTGTTGGCTATCCTGTGAAGATCAACCTCACTGTATTAGTAACTGCTCCCGAACCTACCTCAAAGGCGAGGTCAAGAGTATAAGTGTAGGGTACTCTGTGAAGGTCAATCTTTAACTGCTCCCGAACCTAATTCAAAGTCTAGCTCAACAGTATATGTGTAGGGTATTTTGTGAAGATCAACCTCACTGTATTAGTAACTGCTCCCGAACCTACCTCAAAGTCTAGGTTAAGTGTATAAGTGTAGGGTACTCTGTGAAGGTCAATCTTTAACTGCTCCCGAACCTAACTCAAAGTCTAGCTCAACAGTATATGTGTTGGGTATCCTGTGAAGATCAACCTCACTGTATTAGTAACTGCTCCCGAACCTAACTCAAAGTCTAGCTCAACAGTATATGTGTTGGGTACCCTGTGAAGATCAACCTCACTGTATTAGTAACTGCTCCCGAACCTAACTCAAAGTTTAGCTCAACAGTATATGTGTTGGGTATCCTGTGAAGATCAACCTCACTGTATTAGTAACTGCTCCCGAACCTAACTCAAAGTTTAGCTCAACAGTATATGTGTAGGGTATTCTGTGAAGATCAACCTCACTGAATTAGTAACTGCTCCCGAACCTAACTCAAAGTCTAGCTCAACAGTATATGTGTTGGGTATCCTGTGAAGATCAACCTCACTGTATTAGTAACTGCTCCCGAACCTAACTCAAAGTCTAGCTCAACAGTATATGTGTTGGGTATCCTGTGAAGATCAACCTCACTGTATTAGTAACTGCTCCCTAACCTAACTCAAAGTCTAGCTCAACAGTATATGTGTTGGGTATCCTGTGAAGATCAACCTCACTGTATTAGTAACTGCTCCCGAACCTACCTCAAAGTCTAGCACAACTGTATATGTGTTGGGTATCCTGTGAAGATCAACCTCACTGTATTAGTAACTGCTCCCTAACCTAACTCAAAGTTTAGCTCAACAGTATATGTGTTGGGTATCCTGTGAAGATCAACCTCACTGTATTAGTAACTGCTCCCGAACCTAACTCAAAGTCTAGCTCAACAGTATATGTGTTGGGTATCCTGTGAAGATCAACCTCACTGTATTAGTAACTGCTCCCGAACCTAACTCAAAGTTTAGCTCAACAGTATATGTGTTGGGTATCCTGTGAAGATCAACCTCACTGTATTAGTAACTGCTCCCGAACCTACCTCAAAGTCTAGCTCAACAGTATATGTGTTGGGTATCCTGTGAAGATCAAACTCACTGTATTAGTAACTGCTCCCTAACCTAACTCAAAGTCTAGCTCAACAGTATATGTGTTGGGTATCCTGTGAAGATCAACCTCACTGTATTAGTAACTGCTCCCGAACCTACCTCAAAGTTTAGCTCAACAGTATATGTGTTGGGTATCCTGAGAAGATCAACCTCACTGTATTAGTAACTGCTCCCGAACCTAACTCAAAGTCGAGGTCAAGAGTATAAGAGTAGGGTACTCTGTGAAGGTCAATTTTTAACTGCTCCCGAACCTAACTCAAAGTCTAGCTCAACAGTATATGTGTTGGGTATCCTGTGAAGATCAACCTCACTGTATTAGTAACTGCTCCCGAACCTAACTCAAAGTCTAGCTCAACAGTATATGTGTTGGGTATCCTGTGAAGATCAACCTCACTGTATTAGTAACTGCTCCCGAACCTAACTCAAAGTTTAGCTCAACAGTATATGTGTTGGGTACCCTGTGAAGATCAACCTCACTGTATTAGTAACTGCTCCCGAACCTAACTCAAAGTTTAGCTCAACAGTATATGTGTTGGGTATCCTGTGAAGATCAACCTCACTGTATTAGTAACTGCTCCCGAACCTAACTCAAAGTTTAGCTCAACAGTATATGTGTAGGGTATTCTGTGAAGATCAACCTCACTGAATTAGTAACTGCTCCCGAACCTAACTCAAAGTCTAGCTCAACAGTATATGTGTTGGGTATCCTGTGAAGATCAACCTCACTGTATTAGTAACTGCTCCCGAACCTAACTCAAAGTCTAGCTCAACAGTATATGTGTTGGGTATCCTGTGAAGATCAACCTCACTGTATTAGTAACTGCTCCCGAACCTACCTCAAAGTTTAGCTCAACAGTATATGTGTTGGGTATCCTGTGAAGATCAACCTCACTGTATTAGTAACTGCTCCCGAACCTACTTCAAAATTTAGCTCAACAGTATATGTGTTGGCTATCCTGTGAAGATCAACCTCACTGTATTAGTAACTGCTCCCGAACCTACCTCAAAGGCGAGGTCAAGAGTATAAGTGTAGGGTACTCTGTGAAGGTCAATCTTTAACTGCTCCCGAACCTAATTCAAAGTCTAGCTCAACAGTATATGTGTAGGGTATTTTGTGAAGATCAACCTCACTGTATTAGTAACTGCTCCCGAACCTACCTCAAAGTCTAGGTTAAGTGTATAAGTGTAGGGTACTCTGTGAAGGTCAATCTTTAACTGCTCCCGAACCTAACTCAAAGTCTAGCTCAACAGTATATGTGTTGGGTATCCTGTGAAGATCAACCTCACTGTATTAGTAACTGCTCCCGAACCTAACTCAAAGTCTAGCTCAACAGTATATGTGTTGGGTACCCTGTGAAGATCAACCTCACTGTATTAGTAACTGCTCCCGAACCTAACTCAAAGTTTAGCTCAACAGTATATGTGTTGGGTATCCTGTGAAGATCAACCTCACTGTATTAGTAACTGCTCCCGAACCTAACTCAAAGTTTAGCTCAACAGTATATGTGTAGGGTATTCTGTGAAGATCAACCTCACTGAATTAGTAACTGCTCCCGAACCTAACTCAAAGTCTAGCTCAACAGTATATGTGTTGGGTATCCTGTGAAGATCAACCTCACTGTATTAGTAACTGCTCCCGAACCTAACTCAAAGTCTAGCTCAACAGTATATGTGTTGGGTATCCTGTGAAGATCAACCTCACTGTATTAGTAACTGCTCCCTAACCTAACTCAAAGTCTAGCTCAACAGTATATGTGTTGGGTATCCTGTGAAGATCAACCTCACTGTATTAGTAACTGCTCCCGAACCTACCTCAAAGTCTAGCACAACTGTATATGTGTTGGGTATCCTGTGAAGATCAACCTCACTGTATTAGTAACTGCTCCCTAACCTAACTCAAAGTTTAGCTCAACAGTATATGTGTTGGGTATCCTGTGAAGATCAACCTCACTGTATTAGTAACTGCTCCCGAACCTAACTCAAAGTCTAGCTCAACAGTATATGTGTTGGGTATCCTGTGAAGATCAACCTCACTGTATTAGTAACTGCTCCCGAACCTAACTCAAAGTTTAGCTCAACAGTATATGTGTTGGGTATCCTGTGAAGATCAACCTCACTGTATTAGTAACTGCTCCCGAACCTACCTCAAAGTCTAGCTCAACAGTATATGTGTTGGGTATCCTGTGAAGATCAAACTCACTGTATTAGTAACTGCTCCCTAACCTAACTCAAAGTCTAGCTCAACAGTATATGTGTTGGGTATCCTGTGAAGATCAACCTCACTGTATTAGTAACTGCTCCCGAACCTACCTCAAAGTTTAGCTCAACAGTATATGTGTTGGGTATCCTGAGAAGATCAACCTCACTGTATTAGTAACTGCTCCCGAACCTAACTCAAAGTCGAGGTCAAGAGTATAAGAGTAGGGTACTCTGTGAAGGTCAATTTTTAACTGCTCCCGAACCTAACTCAAAGTCTAGCTCAACAGTATATGTGTTGGGTATCCTGTGAAGATCAACCTCACTGTATTAGTAACTGCTCCCGAACCTAACTCAAAGTCTAGCTCAACAGTATATGTGTTGGGTATCCTGTGAAGATCAACCTCACTGTATTAGTAACTGCTCCCGAACCTAACTCAAAGTTTAGCTCAACAGTATATGTGTTGGGTACCCTGTGAAGATCAACCTCACTGTATTAGTAACTGCTCCCGAACCTAACTCAAAGTTTAGCTCAACAGTATATGTGTTGGGTATCCTGTGAAGATCAACCTCACTGTATTAGTAACTGCTCCCGAACCTAACTCAAAGTTTAGCTCAACAGTATATGTGTAGGGTATTCTGTGAAGATCAACCTCACTGAATTAGTAACTGCTCCCGAACCTAACTCAAAGTCTAGCTCAACAGTATATGTGTTGGGTATCCTGTGAAGATCAACCTCACTGTATTAGTAACTGCTCCCGAACCTAACTCAAAGTCTAGCTCAACAGTATATGTGTTGGGTATCCTGTGAAGATCAACCTCACTGTATTAGTAACTGCTCCCGAACCTACCTCAAAGTTTAGCTCAACAGTATATGTGTTGGGTATCCTGTGAAGATCAACCTCACTGTATTAGTAACTGCTCCCGAACCTACTTCAAAATTTAGCTCAACAGTATATGTGTTGGCTATCCTGTGAAGATCAACCTCACTGTATTAGTAACTGCTCCCGAACCTACCTCAAAGGCGAGGTCAAGAGTATAAGTGTAGGGTACTCTGTGAAGGTCAATCTTTAACTGCTCCCGAACCTAATTCAAAGTCTAGCTCAACAGTATATGTGTAGGGTATTTTGTGAAGATCAACCTCACTGTATTAGTAACTGCTCCCGAACCTACCTCAAAGTCTAGGTTAAGTGTATAAGTGTAGGGTACTCTGTGAAGGTCAATCTTTAACTGCTCCCGAACCTAACTCAAAGTCTAGCTCAACAGTATATGTGTTGGGTATCCTGTGAAGATCAACCTCACTGTATTAGTAACTGCTCCCGAACCTAACTCAAATTCTAGCTCAACAGTATATGTGTTGGGTATTCTGTGAAAATCAACCTCACTGTATTAGTAACTGCTCCCGAACCTAACTCTAAGTCTAGCTCAACAGTATATGTGTTGGGTATCCTGTGAAGATCAACCTCACTGTATTAGTAACTGCTCCCGAACCTAACTCAAAGTTTAGCTCAACAGTATATGTGTTGGGTATCCTGTGAAGATCAACCTCACTGTATTAGTAACTGCTCCCGAACCTAACTCAAAGTCTAGCTCAACAGTATATGTGTTGGGTATTCTGTGAAGATCAACCTCACTGTATTAGTAACTGCTCCCGAACCTAACTCAAAGTTTAGCTCAACAGTATATGTGTTGGGTATTCTGTGAAGATCAACCTCACTGTATTAGTAACTGCTCCCGAACCTAACTCAAAGTTTAGCTCAACAGTATATGTGTTGGGTATTCTGTGAAGATCAACCTCACTGTATTAGTAACTTCTCCCGAACCTAACTCAAAGTCTAGCTCAACAGTATATGTGTAGGGTACTCTGTGAAAGTCAATGTTTAACTGCTCCCGAACCTAACTCAAAGTCTAGCTCAACAGTATATGTGTTGGGTATCCTGTGAAGATCAACCTCACTGTATTAGTAACTGCTCCCGAACCTAACTCAAAGTTTAGCTCAACAGTATATGTGTTGGGTATCCTGTGAAGATCAACCTCACTGTATTAGTAACTGCTCCCGAACCTAACTCAAAGTTTAGCTCAACAGTATATGTGTTGGGTATCCTGTGAAGATCAACCTCACTGTATTAGTAACTGCTCCCGAACCTACCTCAAAGTCTAGCTCAACAGTATATGTGTTGGGTATCCTGTGAAGATCAAACTCACTGTATTAGTAACTGCTCCCTAACCTAACTCAAAGTCTAGCTCAACAGTATATGTGTTGGGTATCCTGTGAAGATCAACCTCACTGTATTAGTAACTGCTCCCGAACCTACCTCAAAGTTTAGCTCAACAGTATATGTGTTGGGTATCCTGAGAAGATCAACCTCACTGTATTAGTAACTGCTCCCGAACCTAACTCAAAGTCGAGGTCAAGAGTATAAGAGTAGGGTACTCTGTGAAGGTCAATTTTTAACTGCTCCCGAACCTAACTCAAAGTCTAGCTCAACAGTATATGTGTTGGGTATCCTGTGAAGATCAACCTCACTGTATTAGTAACTGCTCCCGAACCTAACTCAAAGTCTAGCTCAACAGTATATGTGTTGGGTATCCTGTGAAGATCAACCTCACTGTATTAGTAACTGCTCCCGAACCTAACTCAAAGTTTAGCTCAACAGTATATGTGTTGGGTACCCTGTGAAGATCAACCTCACTGTATTAGTAACTGCTCCCGAACCTAACTCAAAGTTTAGCTCAACAGTATATGTGTTGGGTATCCTGTGAAGATCAACCTCACTGTATTAGTAACTGCTCCCGAACCTAACTCAAAGTTTAGCTCAACAGTATATGTGTAGGGTATTCTGTGAAGATCAACCTCACTGAATTAGTAACTGCTCCCGAACCTAACTCAAAGTCTAGCTCAACAGTATATGTGTTGGGTATCCTGTGAAGATCAACCTCACTGTATTAGTAACTGCTCCCGAACCTAACTCAAAGTCTAGCTCAACAGTATATGTGTTGGGTATCCTGTGAAGATCAACCTCACTGTATTAGTAACTGCTCCCGAACCTACCTCAAAGTTTAGCTCAACAGTATATGTGTTGGGTATCCTGTGAAGATCAACCTCACTGTATTAGTAACTGCTCCCGAACCTACTTCAAAATTTAGCTCAACAGTATATGTGTTGGCTATCCTGTGAAGATCAACCTCACTGTATTAGTAACTGCTCCCGAACCTACCTCAAAGGCGAGGTCAAGAGTATAAGTGTAGGGTACTCTGTGAAGGTCAATCTTTAACTGCTCCCGAACCTAATTCAAAGTCTAGCTCAACAGTATATGTGTAGGGTATTTTGTGAAGATCAACCTCACTGTATTAGTAACTGCTCCCGAACCTACCTCAAAGTCTAGGTTAAGTGTATAAGTGTAGGGTACTCTGTGAAGGTCAATCTTTAACTGCTCCCGAACCTAACTCAAAGTCTAGCTCAACAGTATATGTGTTGGGTATCCTGTGAAGATCAACCTCACTGTATTAGTAACTGCTCCCGAACCTAACTCAAATTCTAGCTCAACAGTATATGTGTTGGGTATTCTGTGAAAATCAACCTCACTGTATTAGTAACTGCTCCCGAACCTAACTCTAAGTCTAGCTCAACAGTATATGTGTTGGGTATCCTGTGAAGATCAACCTCACTGTATTAGTAACTGCTCCCGAACCTAACTCAAAGTTTAGCTCAACAGTATATGTGTTGGGTATCCTGTGAAGATCAACCTCACTGTATTAGTAACTGCTCCCGAACCTAACTCAAAGTCTAGCTCAACAGTATATGTGTTGGGTATTCTGTGAAGATCAACCTCACTGTATTAGTAACTGCTCCCGAACCTAACTCAAAGTTTAGCTCAACAGTATATGTGTTGGGTATTCTGTGAAGATCAACCTCACTGTATTAGTAACTGCTCCCGAACCTAACTCAAAGTTTAGCTCAACAGTATATGTGTTGGGTATTCTGTGAAGATCAACCTCACTGTATTAGTAACTTCTCCCGAACCTAACTCAAAGTCTAGCTCAACAGTATATGTGTAGGGTACTCTGTGAAAGTCAATGTTTAACTGCTCCCGAACCTAACTCAAAGTCTAGCTCAACAGTATATGTGTTGGGTATCCTGTGAAGATCAACCTCACTGTATTAGTAACTGCTCCCGAACCTAACTCAAAGTTTAGCTCAACAGTATATGTGTTGGGTATCCTGTGAAGATCAACCTCACTGTATTAGTAACTGCTCCCGAACCTAACTCAAAGTTTAGCTCAACAGTATATGTGTTGGGTATCCTGTGAAGATCAACCTCACTGTATTAGTAACTGCTCCCGAACCTAACTCAAAGTCTAGCTCAACAGTATATGTGTAGGGTATTCTGTGAAGATCAACCTCACTGTATTAGTAACTGCTCCCGAACCTAACTCAAAGTCTAGCTCAACAGTATATGTGTTGGGTATTCTGTGAAGATCAACCTCACTGTATTAGTAACTGCTCCCGAACCTAACTCAAAGTTTAGCTCAACAGTATATGTGTTGGGTATTCTGTGAAGATCAACCTCACTGTATTAGTAACTGCTCCCGAATCTAACTCAAAGTCTAGCTCAACAGTATATGTGTTGGGTATCCTGTGAAGATCAACCTCACTGTATTAGTAACTGCTCCCGAACCTAACTCAAAGTTTAGCTCAACAGTATATGTGTAGGGTATTCTGTGAAGATCAACATCACTGTATTAGTAACTGCTCCCGAACATACCTCAAAGTCGAGGTCAAGAGTATAAGTGTAGGGTACTCTGTGAAGGTCAATCTTTAACTGCTCCCGAACCTAATTCAAAGTCTAGCTCAACAGTATATGTGTAGGGTATTTTGTGAAGATCAACCTCACTGTATTAGTAACTGCTCCCGAATTTAACTCAAAGTCTAGTTCAAGAGTATAAGTGTAGGGTACTCTGTGAAGGTCAATCATTAACTGCTCACAAACCTAACTCAAATTCTAGCTCCAGTGTATATGTGTAGAGTACTCTGTGAAGATCAACCTCACTGTATTAGTAACTGCTCTCGAACCTAACTCAAAGCCTAGGTCAACAGTATAGGTGTAGGGTACTCTGTGAATGTCAATCTTTAACTGCTCCCGAACCTAACTCAAAGTCTAGCTCAACAGTATATATGTAGGGTATTCTCTGAAGATCAACCTCACCGTTTTAGTAACTGTCCGTAACTTAACTCAAATAACAATTGTTTTTATTGAACAATATTTTAAAATCATTTCACCACCAACCAAGGCAACAAAGCTACTCGGACGCAAGGGATTAATGAATGTCAGAGAATATGAGAAAAAAATCTATTAGGGAGTGAGGGCAATAAAAGAACAATAATTAAGAAGACAGAAGATAACAATAGGCACTGCATTTAAAGTTTTGGATATCAATTTGACTAGGAAGTAAGAAGCCAGAAGAAGGTTTATAAGTGAGAAGTGCCATAGAAGAAACTGTTAGCATAGAAATTACGATTAAATATAGCCATTTTAACAGTATAATAATAATGAAACCTTGCCGCCAATCTAGTACTGCGCTTAAATTCTTAAAGTCTAGGTAGCATAGAGGAAAGCTCATCAGAACAATTACCATGAAAGTATTCATAGAAAAGGCAGAGGGAAGCTATGTTACGGCGTTGGGAAAGTGACTGAAGCCGAAATGCTATAATATCCGGACCAATAATATTGGAGATTCTTTGGATTTTATCAAGGATCTCTAGATATATAGCAGGAGAACCAGGCCAGACCAAACCAGGCGTGGTAGCAATATTCAAGGACTGATGGCTGACTTATAAATATGAAAAATAGATTTCGGAGAGAAAAATTGTCTAGCTCAACACAGAGAACCAACTTTCTTAGCTTTATTAGCAATTGGTTCAACATACGTTTTTCGTCTTCATGTCAGCTAAAAACTTTGGTCCGAGAAGACGCATAGAATCACTCTCCTGGAGGTTAGCATCAGCCATACTGATTAAGGTACAAACAGTTTCTCTCAGATGATTAAAGGAGGTGCTGCTTCCTTTTGCGACGTTAAAATTAACAAGCCCCATTTAACAACAGATTGTAGGTCATATTTTAGATCAGCTGCCAATTTGACCATATCGAACTAGTCAGACTATTAAGATAGGAGTAAATAGTTGTGTCATTAGGAAGGTCATTTATGATAATTATAAATAAAGGAGGTCCAACGATAGAGCCCTGGGAACCACCTGCATTTATGCATAAAGATCTAGAAGAATGGCCATTCAAAATGATATTCGTATCGCGATTTGATTAGAAAGATTGAATAATTCGTACAAAAAATGCCATATCATTTCAACCTTGAAGAAGACCAATATGCCAAACCCTGTCAAATGCCTTCGAGATTTCCAAAGCAACAGCCTGGGCTTCACCATTCATATCTAAAGCTTGATAGACTCTTACAATAATAATCGTTAACACAACAACAGTTGACCTAGTGAAGCGAAAACCATATTGCTTATGTTACACAATGTGAAGGCCAGGGCTAGAATGGTCAGCAATTGGCCGGAGTGACGCGTGGTTGAGGCATTCTGACAGTGATGGATTGCCTTCGCCTGGGTTTTGAATGTAAGTCCAAAACGGTGCGAATTCAACAGAGGGTCTCGAGAATTCTGACGCGTCGATATGCCTCCCACACCCAGGTCTGCGACCGGCTAATACCACTCACGGAGGTACGCTGAGTCAACGTGCGACATGCGTTCATGTCAGTTCTACTACTACCTTTTAAAATCCAAGCTACCAGGGTTAATAAAACGAATACCAAATGTAAATGACTCTTTTCGTTGATAGCATTTTTATTAATAGCGTGTAGATCTCGAGCCGACACAGAACGAACACTGAAAGAAGACTATGCGATGTGAGTTGTTTAACTAATTCATAGTTAATTAGAGCCTCTAGTACTTTGCCAAAAAAAAAGAGGTAAAAGGCTAATAAGATGATAGTTAGAAAGGTCAGATGGTTCACCTGATTTCTTAAAGACCGGTACTACAGAAGAGGATTCCCAACAAGCAGGAAAGCAAGAAGCAACAAGGTATTTATTGTAAGGTTTAGAGAGAACAAGAGACAGTTCAGGAGCACATTTCTTCAGAACTATTCAGGGATACCATCAAGTTAACATGCCTTGTGATGATCCAGTTTAGAAATGATAGCGAAATTACATGCATATCATTCAATAGAGACTGAGTTCTAAGTAAAAAGTCAGGCAAACGTTCTCCAGATGAGTCAAGAGTAGAATTTGAAGAGAATTTGCGAGCAAAGCATTCTGCTTTGTCAGCAGAAGATGTTAACACCTCAAATTGAGTGAAGATAGGACGGATAGGATGCTTATTCTTACTTAACACTATTACAGAGCCGCCAGTAATCAAGTGAACCAAACTTGTTAGAGGCTATACATTGCCTCATTCTATCAGCAAGCAAAGACTTTTGCAATTATTTTGATCAATCGCATTTAGGCGTCTATTGTAATCGGAATTATCACGCTGGTACACCTGGGAAAAAGTGATTCCTATGGGCTATAGGTTATCCATTCCGAGTGAACACCAACTTAAAATTTAATAAATTTATAACTTAAGAAGAAAGATAAAAAGTTTCACCTTCTAAGTATATTCAATTCTCTACATATCAACGTGTGAAAGTTCGCGCGATAGCCTGCCCTCGTCAGCCGCCAACCAGGGGAGACAACACAGTTTTGGTGGCTAAGCCGGTACTGCCACCCCTGGCGCCACCAGTAGCTTTTGCCACTGGGCAGAGTATTGTTTTTGCATGTTTTTCAGTCTCTTTTACAACTGCAACTGATATTTTCAACGTTGTGTTAAAATACACACTCGTAGCGACCGTTATTCTTGATGTAAAATAGAAGGCAAAACAGATGTGTTTCACGTTGGAAGTAGCATTGATGCGAACATCGTTGTATTTAACATTTTATTTTTTATCTTGGCCAGATCCAACTCAATACCTAATAAATTATATTCTTTTAAAGTAACACACTATGAAATAGAGACGATCATTTTTTTCTGTTAAATATGCGCACATATTTTGTGTTTACTACTACGTCTGTGCGCTAGGTATAAATAAAAATATAAACGTATCAAAGTATCTAGTTCGCGTAATAGTCTGAGTTGCAGGTGGATGTATCAGTCAAAGCTGAAGTTGTAAGTGGAAACAGTAAGTCATCTCCCTGTGTTTAGTCTATTCTCTGCCAAAGAAAAACTGTACCGGCTTCAAAAGAAACTGGCGTAAACAAAGAAAAGAAAAATAAAGAATTTGTAAAATGCCTCAACAATTACTGCAACATAAAATTTTGGTTTTACACTTTCCTTCTTCCTTTCCTTTGTGAACGTTTTGAATATTTTACGAGGCCGAATATTGACCTTCCCCCAATATGATCGCCATAAATACTAGTTCCAAACAGAAAAAAGAAATTCTTCTTTGAGAGACAGAATTCTATGGCAACATTTTGCTTCCAGAGATGACGTCAGTTTCAAAGAGGATTATGTTTAGGAAAAGAGAAGGTATCTCCAGAAAATTTTTCTACTATTCTCGGCACTCCATGCTTTATATCTTAAAGAAAACAAGCAGTTTTAACACCTTTAAAGACTTTCTTAGACGGACAAAATTTAATTAATGCGATAAAACCAGACATATATATTAAAATGAGAGGAAAATAGGCGAGAAGAAATGACATCATCACTATAAAAACAATTTGGAAGAAGAGAAAAAAAGGAAAAAAAATAAAATGGTGGCGAATAGAAAACGTTGACTGGTTCTCGTCTCTCATTCTTCAGAGTTCAATCGAGGAAATCAAAAGGCCATAGACCCAAACAAATAAAGTGGGGGAAGCAAATTCCCTCACTAGGGATAAGAAACACATACATAAACAATATACAAACCGGTATAACTATATTACAAGTATATCACATTGTGACTGTTCATTTTATTTCGCGATTTTCCAAGCGTAGTTTAGACGTGGCACAAGGCCGAAATTAAGGAGCACCCAGTGAAGATCGAACTCGCTACTCAGTCGTAATTGTTCTAGCGAGACAAGCTTGCTAAGCATTACACCACCTCGAGGTGCCCACTGTTCATTTTATTTATATAAAGAAGGTTGGTTAGAATTGATAAAGTTGGTCTCAAGGACTTTAAGATGGAAATCTGAATGCGAACAGTTTAACACACAAAACATCATCATATTGCCGATTATTAATATGTTATAAAATGTAGAATTGTTACGAGTGTTTTTAGATATTTTCTTGTTCCTTTTTATCATATATATATATATATATATATATATATATATATATATATATATATATATATATAAGTATAGGATTTGTGTATATGGAATAATTTTCAATAACCAACAATTACTATTCTTAAAAGAGTGCTCAATACAGAGTAGAGCAAATATAATTATTTATTCGAAAATTATAACATACATATGTTATAACATTATAATTATAACATAAATATGTTATAACATATTTATGTTATAATTTTCGAATAAATAATTATATATATATATATATATATATATATATATATATATATATATATATATATATATATATATAGGAACAAAAATATATGGGTTCGACAACATTGGAACCAAATGTTGAAAAACTGTGTTAAAATCTCTGGGGCCAGGTTTGTTTCTTGTTATGACGTGAACTACCCGAAGACAAGAACACTGCAATGTTTCGCAAGAAGAAAGAGAATACGGCTTAGTATGTGAAACAGATACGATACTCTGATCCGCGTAACGGTCGCAGAGATTATCGGGCGGAAACCGTAAGTAATTCCAGTTCAAATTAGCCTGGGATTGATCAAATATTACACACTGATATTAAATATTAGTTTGTTTGGAAAATAATGTCCGATTTTGGAATAAACCTTTTAATTATGTCCTAATATATTATAATAGTTGCCCCAAAATATATTATTCAGTCCTAATGATTAAAATGTCCTCTTTGTTAATTTTATATCAGTCTCTTGACAAAAGAAGAGATGTGTTTACTTTTTTTGCATGATTTCAAGCTTGGTCATAATGCTTCTCCAACTGCTGCCGACATTGAAAATAGAGTGAAAGGTCGACTTGTGATCGAACAGTTCAAGGCTGGTTTCTGAAGTTCCGCAGTGGAGTCTTGAAGATCAAGGTTGTAGAAGATGTACGTCTGCAATTGACAATCATTATCTGAAAACACAAAAGTCAAAGTGCCAGAGAAATCTAGCAGATAACGGGTGTTAGAATTTCAAGAACATCGGACCATCTTAAGAAAATTGGTAAACTGAAGAAAATCGATAAATGGGTGCAGCAGGAATTCACTGATATTTAAAGAGTTTGACGTTTTGGAGTGAAATCCATGTTGCATCGTCGAAATTCGAATGTCCCATTTCTTGTGATGAGAAATGAATACTTTATGACATTAGTGAACTTTCGGTTCAGTAGCATGATCATGATGAAGGACTCAAACGCTTTCCAAACCTGAAATTACACCAACAGATTATGGTGATTATCTGGTGGTGCACCATTGATATTATCCATTAAATTTTTCTGGAATATAACCAGAGCATCACTGTCGATGTTTACTGCCAGCAACTGGATGAAATGCACATTCAGTTAAGCTTGAATATTAAGTTATAATTGTCGGCACAGCCGTTTTACCTCTGTTCCTGATTTGGTTAGTGATCTTCCAGAATTCACGCGATCCAATTTGTTTCGTATTTAAAGTCAAAGCATCACCAAAAAAATAAATTACGAAAAATATTTTCCGAAATTGTTATGATTACTGAGCAATTAAAAATCATATAAAAAATCTCTCTCGCTATATTTTTAAATTTATTTTAACGGATAAATTAGACTGGTACTTTTCAATCGATGAGGTCTAATTCTGCTTCCCGAAAATGCCTTACCACATGTTGCCAGGATGACACTCCAAAAGGTAACCTACTTAACTTTGCCACATTTACCATGTTCCTCTGATCTCTCGCCCACTGACTACAACTTTTTTTAATCACCTTGACAGTTTTTTAAGCCAAAAGACATCCCGCTTCAACGAAGATAAAAAAAAATGCATTCAAATATTTCTTGTTGTTCAAACCTTTAGAGTTTTATCTGAAAGGCATAAATAAACTTGTCAGAAATTTTTAGATTTTCTGGGTACTTATTTTGACTGAATTAAACACTGTTTAAATACATTCATCCATAAATAAAAAGTTTATTCTAAAATCGGGCTTTTTATGAATAATCTAATATTTCTGAATAATCTAATAAAAAAGCTTAAGAGTCGTACCTACAAAAAAGTACAATAAAAGTATAGATGTTTTAGAATTTTTATATATAATGCACCACAGTCAGTAACTTTTTGCTGTATGAGAATTAACTTCGTGGCACTGAAGATGCGATATGGAAATGCCATTGTTCTGAAAATGGCAGACTGTTCGAAGATGTTCACAAAGATGGGAGGTGAAGAGACCGACTCACTGTGAGTTTAATAAATTACTTTATTTTTTGTATTATTTTCTTACCTGTTTGATTTCATAAAATATCTAATTGCACACATTTTTTTTTAATTGTTTTGAATTCAAATTATCATATATCGCATTTTACTCTTCTGATAGGAAAAAGTAGTGAAAGGCAGTAATTTATTATTACTCTCTTTTTGAACATCCATACAAAAAATAATCTAACATAAGTACCTCCAATAATTCGCTAAAAATGGACTATAATGAAAAATTCCCTAAACCTGATAAAAACTAATTTTTATCGTCAGACTCTTTATGATATTATTAAGAGGAATGACCAAAGTATTTATTAATTATTTAACGATACAGGGTGTTCATGAAGTTCGTGTGCACTTTAAAAAATTTATAACTTTATTTGTATTAGCGATAGAAATAATTTGTAAAAAGGATTAGAAAGAAGTAAATCTATATTTGTTAAGGTTTTATTGAAATTTTATTTAATTTCCACATGTCCTCCATCATTGGCAATACAAAGGGTAATACGATTTTGCAGTTCACGGAAAACATTTGCCAACTGATTTACAGTAATGCCTGAAATCACATTAGTTATTTTAGCTATACTTAAAACTAGGTACATTAAACTTTATAAGATTTCGTATTTATGTATTCTTTTTAGAACGTTTGAAATTTTTGGTTAAAAATAATGTTTTTCTTGCATCAGTAAATGAACTATTCATTAGCATATTAAATTTTATCGTCTTTTTGAGGTGAAAGACACATTGGTTTGAAAATTCTTTAAAAAATCAAATTTTTGTCGGATTTTAATGAAACTTACGGACAACTGAATACGGTTATTTTAGAAGTATTTTCGTTTAGAATATCTTCTTTAATAAAACTAACTCTTTACGAACTGCAACAAGATGAAGTTCCAAATCACACTGACGAATTATAGAGTGTATTTTTTTCTATCTAACCTGAAAAAAAATAACGTGTGCAAGCATCAACTACCAGAAAAATATTTGTGAGTTTTATTGAATAAAATTCGGGACGTATGTTCAAACTTAATAATTAAATCTTTTATCGAAATAAAATCTTCAGGGATCTTTCTTTATAACTGTAAGAAAATTTCTGAACACGCTTCCAAATTAAAAAGCACAAATAAGATATGGAAAAGGGTGTGAAATAGAGACCTAAGAATAATCTACAAAGTTTTAGTATTCAGCATGCATTTCATTTATGAATAAGTACTAAAAATTTCGTTTTAATCGGTTAGTCCCTGTTTTGGCAAATGTCCTGAAATTTCTGAAAAACGCATCAATTTAGTGATTAGTACATGGTTAAAAGACGTTTCCATGGCAACAGAAAAAACAAGACTATTGTCCCATGTTCAAATCCTCATGCCGTCAAAACTAGTTTTTAATTTAAGCCATAAGAACTTAAGACACCATGGAGTATTTACCCAACCTCCCCACAAGGCAGGGTGTGGCAGAAGGCCGGTTTTTAACTTGGAGCTTTCCGAGCCCATAAACTCGGGAAATATTGCCCGTAGAACTCGTATACACGGGGTCGGGTTTGTCTACCTCATCAGACGAGACTCTGCCCTTCGACATAGCCTCGTCTGGTTTCCTCCCCACCCGGAGGCAGACAGGTGGACAAGAGAGGCTATTATGACGTCAAGCGAGAGCAGGTCTTCATTCATAGAACAAAGCCTTGATAGCGCAACACAACATTCTGACTGGGCTGAAAGCGTGAAATCTTTTCCCCCTTATTAAGCAGATATAGTGTCGCCTACGATCACAATGTGGTGATAGGTAAGTACCTATCGTAATTCCTCATGTATAATACGCCCCAATCCATAATACGCATCCTTAAAATTGTTAGGAAAGTGTGGGAAAATGCTTCTACTCATGCATAATACGCACCCCTTGTTTGGTAATCAAACCCTATAAATTGTACCTCTCCAATTTCATTACGGCCAGCGTTTTCTACTCTTATTCCACCTGTAATTGAAGATGTTTATCAAAATTTCCGATTATCACGATTCTAAAAGGGAACGGAAGTACCTTTTGTGCCTACTGCGCAGACTCATTAACCTGTTTTTGTTCGATAAAATATGCAATCTACAGGATCTATATATAGTTTTTCACAAAAAGTGGTTTTAAATTTTAAACATAGAATAATATTATTCTAATTTAGTTTTATGATAATTCTTATTTTATTTTACTTTTGTAAATATTGTTAGGTACATATGATTGTATTTGACATCCTTATGGGGTGGTAAACGTCGAATGTTAGTGTCAAATTGTCGTATGTTTGTGGTGAGTAGTCATTTCGCAACGGAAATCGACCTATGAAACGGTAATTTTTTGAATATTTTTTGTAGCTGTACATAATACGCACCTATAGTTTTGCTTATTAGTTTTTGAAAGAAAAAACTGCCTATTATACATGGGGAATTACGGTAATCTCTCGATATTCAAAGTTGTATGCCAAATGATCTATTGAAACAAAGACAATAAATTTAGAGTCCCGCACGTACATGGGACTAGAGGTTTTTCTTAACATAAACTCTAACACGATGCTTTGAAAACTGAGCAAGTTTCAGTCGCGATATTAATTGTGATAAGACAGTATAAATTTTCCTTGTCGAGATCCTAAATCCACCAGAGCAATTAAACAGGATTATATCTCTACGTTTATCGTAGAGGTACAAGAAAAGATACACTGCATCTATAGATATCATAATATGGGTATAACGTTGTTTTTATAAGCAACGAGACGACGGCAAAAGAAAATCTTTCAGTAAGTAGAACGCGTCATAGTAACTAAAATTAACTAATTGCCAACTCGTGTCCGTATACGGGCATTACTACATATCATTTTGGAGGATATCTACCGATGTACTGAATGAATGTGGCTCTTTATCCCAGCCAGGGACCCTCATACTCTGACACAAACAGGGCACTTAAGAGGTACAACAGCGGGTGATACATTATCATGCAATTTAAAATGTCGCATAAAACCGCTTCTGGACCCACATATCTTACTACAAATATCATATTTCAATTTCTGGATGTCTACGGTTTTATAGTCAATTATAGGTACGCTCCCAAGTGACTCCTTAGACCAGCCATCGACAAACACACTTTATCACAATCTGTACACGTCAGATCAAGCTACCAGCAGGTGTCTTCAGGAAGTTTAACGGGGACGCCTTTACGCGCATCTCTTTTAAGCTTTGCGTGCCTCCTTGTCTTATCTAAAAATATACACATCTAATTACGTCATCGCAATAACATTATTGAAGAGTGTTACTTTTCAAGGCTATTAACATATGCAATGGAGAAAACATTGTTAATTCTATCAACGAAGCACGTATTTTAATAACCAGTTATTGGAGTTGTAAAGGTGTAGAATATAATGTATAAATGTCAAAAAAACATATTATATGTAAAATATCAATACAGTGGAAGACGAAATTATTTGCACACTCATCAATTTTGAATATTTTTATCCATTTCTCAGAATCTAATGCCAGGATGATGCCAGGTTTTTATATGTCAATAAGCACAAAAATTTGAGTTTTATATACCTTTTTTCATGCTATCCTCTACCTTCATAAGACACAGGTCAGACCGAAAATGGAAAATGGAGTACTGTTGCCAAATTTGAGCAGGAGCTGCCCATACCTCACGTTCCAGTCTTGATAGAGGTCTCCGAGGTCTTGTATGATGCCAGGTTTTTTATATGTTAATAAGCAGACAAATTTGAGTTTTATATTCCTTTTTTCATGCTATCCTCTACCTTCATAAGAACCAGGTCAGACCGAAAATGGAAAATGGAGTACTGTTGCCAAATTTGAGCAGGAGCTGCCCATACCTCACTTTACATTCTTGATAGAGGTCACCGAGGTCTTGTATGATGCCAGGTTTTTTATATGTTAATAAGCAGAAAAATTTGAGTTTTATATTCCTTTTTTCATGCTATCCTCTACCTTCATAAGACACAGGTCAGACGGAAAATGGAAAATGGAGTACTGTTGCCAAATTTGAGCAGGAGCTGCCCATACCTCACGTTCCAGTCTTGATAGAGGTCTCCGAGGTCTTGTATGATGCCAGGTTTTTTATATGTTAATAAGCAGACAAATTTGAGGTTTATATTCCTTTTTTCATGCTATCCTCTACCTTCATAAGAACAAGGTCAGACCGAAAATGGAAAATGGAGTACTGTTGCCAAATTTGAGCAGGAGCTGCCCATACCTCACGTTCCAGTCTTGATAGAGGTCTCCGAGGTCTTGTATGATGCCAGGTTTTTTATATGTTAATAAGCAGACAAATTTGAGTTTTATATTCCTTTTTTCATGCTATCCTCTACCTTCATAAGAACCAGGTCAGACGGAAAATTGAAAATGGAGTACTGTTGCCAAATTTGAGCAGGAGCTGCCCATACCTCACTTTACATTCTTGATAGAGGTCACCGAGGTCTTGTATGATGCCAGGTTTTTTATATGTTAATAAGCAGAAAAATTTGAGTTTTATATTCCTTTTTTCATGCTATCCTCTACCTTCATAAGACACAGGTCAGACGGAAAATGGAAAATGGAGTACTGTTGCCAAATTTGAGCAGGAGCTGCCCATACCTCACGTTCCAGTCTTGATAGAGGTCTCCGAGGTCTTGTATGATGCCAGGTTTTTTATATGTTAATAAGCAGAAAAATTTGAGTTTTATATTCCTTTTTTCATGCTATCCTCTACCTTCATAAGAACAAGGTCAGACCGAAAATGGAAAATGGAGTACTGTTGCCAAATTTGAGCAGGAGCTGCCCATACCTCACGTTCCAGTCTTGATAGAGGTCTCCGAGGTCTTGTATGATGCCAGGTTTTTTATATGTCAATAAGCAGACAAATTTGAGTTTTATATTCCTTTTTTCATGCTATCCTCTACCTTCATAAGAACCAGGTCAGACGGAAAATTGAAAATGGAGTACTGTTGCCAAATTTGAGCAGGAGCTGCCCATACCTCACTTTACATTCTTGATAGAGGTCACCGAGGTCTTGTATGATGCCAGGTTTTTTATATGTTAATAAGCAGAAAAATTTGAGTTTTATATTCCTTTTTTCATGCTATCCTCTACCTTCATAAGACACAGGTCAGACGGAAAATGGAAAATGGAGTACTGTTGCCAAATTTGAGCAGGAGCTGCCCATACCTCACTTTCCAGTCTTGATAGAGGTCTCCGAGGTCTTGTATGATGCCAGGTTTTTTATATGTTAATAAGCAGACAAATTTGAGTTTTATATTCCTTTTTTCATGCTATCCTCTACCTTCATAAGAACCAGGTCAGACCGAAAATGGAAAATGGAGTACTGTTGCCAAATTTGAGCAGGAGCTGCCCATACCTCACTTTACATTCTTGATAGAGGTCACCGAGGTCTTGTATGATGCCAGGTTTTTTATATGTTAATAAGCAGAAAAATTTGAGTTTTATATTCCTTTTTTCATGCTATCCTCTACCTTCATAAGACACAGGTCAGACGGAAAATGGAAAATGGAGTACTGTTGCCAAATTTGAGCAGGAGCTGCCCATACCTCACGTTCCAGTCTTGATAGAGGTCTCCGAGGTCTTGTATGATGCCAGGTTTTTTATATGTTAATAAGCAGAAAAATTTGAGTTTTATATTCCTTTTTTCATGCTATCCTCTACCTTCATAAGAACAAGGTCAGACCGAAAATGGAAAATGGAGTACTGTTGCCAAATTTAAGCAGGAGCTGCCCATACCTCACTTTCCAGTCTTGATAGAGGTCTCCGAGGTCTTGTATTCTGCTAGGTTTTTTATATGTTAATAAGCAGAAAAATCTGAGTTTTATATTCCTTTTTTCATGCTATCCTCTACCTTCATAAGACCCAGGTCAGACGGAAAATGGAAAATGGAGTACTGTTGCAAAATTTGAGCAGGAGCTCCCCATACCTCACTTTCCAGTCTATATAGAGGTCTCCGAGGTTTTGTATGATGCCAGGTTTTTTATATGTTAATAAGCAGACAAATTTGAGTTTTATATTCCTTTTTTCATGCTATCCTCTACCTTCATAAGAACCAGGTCAGACGGAAAATGGAGTACTGTTGCCCAATTTGAGCGGGAGCTGCCCATACCTCACTTTTCATTCTTGATAGAGGTCTCCGAGGTCTTGTATGATGCCAGGTTTTTTATATGTTAATAAGCAGAAAAATTTGAGTATTATATTCCTTTTTTATGCTATCCTCTACATTCATAAGAACCAGGTCAGACCGAAAATGAAAAATGGAGTAGTGTTGCCAAATTTGAGATGGAACTGCCCAAACCTCACTTTCCAGTCTTGATAGATGTCTCCGAGGTCTTGTATGATGCCATGTTTTTTATATGTTAATAAGCAGAAAAATTTGAGTTTTATATTCCTTTTTTCATGCTATCCTCTACCTTCATAAGAACCAGGTCAGACGGAAAATGGAAAATGGAGTACTGTTGCCAAATTTGAGCAGGAGCTGCCCATACCTCATTTTCCATTCTTGATAGAGGTCTCCGAGGTCTTGTATGATGCCAGGTTTTTTATATGTTAATAAGCAGAAAATCTTGAGTTTTATATACCTTTTTTCATGCTATCCTCTACCTTCATAAGAAACAGGTCAGACGGAAAATGGAAAATGGAGTACTGTTGCAAAATTTGAGCAGGAGCTCCCCATACCTCACTTTCCAGTCTTGATAGAGGTCTCCGAGGTCTTGTATGATGCCAGGTTTTTTATATGTTAATAAGCAGAAAAATTTGAGTTTTATATTCCTTTTTTCATGCTATCCTCTACCTTCATAAGAACCAGGTCAGGCGGAAAATGGAGTACTGTTGCCCAATTTGAGCGGGAGCTGCCCATACCTCACTTTTCATTCTTGATAGAGGTCTCCGAGGTCTTGTATGATGCCAGGTTTTTTATATGTTAATAAGCAGAAAAATTTGAGTATTATATTCCTTTTTTATGCTATCCTCTACATTCATAAGAACCAGGTCAGACCGAAAATGAAAAATGGAGTAGTGTTGCCAAATTTGAGATGGAACTGCCCAAACCTCACTTTCCAGTCTTGATAGATGTCTCCGAGGTCTTGTATGATGCCATGTTTTTTATATGTTAATAAGCAGAAAAATTTGAGTTTTATATTCCTTTTTTCATGCTATCCTCTACCTTCATAAGAACCAGGTCAGACGGAAAATGGAAAATGGAGTACTGTTGCCAAATTTGAGCAGGAGCTGCCCATACCTCATTTTCCATTCTTGATAGAGGTCTCCGAGGTCTTGTATGATGCCAGGTTTTTTATATGTTAATAAGCAGAAAATCTTGAGTTTTATATACCTTTTTTCATGCTATCCTCTACCTTCATAAGAAACATGTCAGACCGAAAATGGAAAATAGAGTACTGTTGTGAATTTGAGCAGGCGCTGCCCATACCTCACTTTCCAGTCTTGATAGAAGTCTCCGAGGTCTTGTATGATGCCAGGTTTTTTATATGTTAATAAGCAGAAAAATTTGAGTTTTATATTCCATTTTTCATGCTATCCTCTACCTTCATAAGAACCAGCTCAGACCGAAAATGGAAAATGCAGTACTGTTGTCAAATTTGAGGAGGAGCTCCCCATACCTCACTATCCAGTGTTGGTAGAGGTCTCCGAGGTCTTGTATAATGCCTGGTTTTTATATGTTAATAAGCAGAAAAACTTGAGTTTTATATTCCTTTTTTCATGCTATCCTTTACCTTCATAAGACCCAGGTCAGACGGAAAATGGAAAATGGAGTACTGTTGCAGAATTTGAGCAGGACCTGCCCATACCTCAATTTCCAGTCTTGATAGAAGTCTCCGAGGTCTTGTATGATGCCAGGTTTTTTATATGTTAATAAGCAGAAAAATTTTAGATTTATATTCCTTTTTTCATGCTATCCTCTACCTTCATAAGAACCAGGTCAGACCGAAAATGGAAATTAGAGTACTGTTGTGAATTTGAGCAGGCGCTGCCCATACCTCACTTTCCAGTCTTGATAGAAGTCTCCGAGGTCTTGTATGATGCCAGGTTTTTTATATGTTAATAAGCAGAAAAATTTGAGTATTATATTCCTTTTTTATGCTATCCTCTACATTCATAAGAACCAGGTCAGACCGAAAATGAAAAATGGAGTAGTGTTGCCAAATTTGAGATGGAACTGCCCAAACCTCACTTTCCAGTCTTGATAGATGTCTCCGAGGTCTTGTATGATGCCATGTTTTTTATATGTTAATAAGCAGAAAAACTTGAGTTTTATATTCCTTTTTTCATGCTATCCTCTACCTTCATAAGAACCAGACCAGACGGAAAATGGAAAATGGAGTACTGTTGCCAAATTTGAGCAGGAGCTGCCCATACCTCATTTTCCATTCTTGATAGAGGTCTCCGAGGTCTTGTATGATGCCAGGTTTTTTATATGTTAATAAGCAGAAAATCTTGAGTTTTATATACCTTTTTTCATGCTATCCTCTACCTTCATAAGAAACAGGTCAGACGGAAAATGGAAAATGGAGTACTGTTGCAAAATTTGAGCAGGAGCTCCCCATACCTCACTTTCCAGTCTTGATAGAGGTCTCCGAGGTCTTGTATGATGCCAGGTTTTTTATATGTTAATAAGCAGACAAATTTGAGTTTTATATTCCTTTTTTCATGCTATCCTCTACCTTCATAAGAACCAGGTCAGACGGAAAATGAAGTACTGTTGCCCAATTTGAGCGGGAGCTGCCCATACCTCACTTTTCATTCTTGATAGAGGTCTCCGAGGTCTTGTATGATGCCAGGTTTTTTATATGTTAATAAGCAGAAAAATTTGAGTATTATATTCCTTTTTTATGCTATCGTCTACATTCATAAGAACCAGGTCAGACCGAAAATGAAAAATGGAGTAGTGTTGCCAAATTTGAGATGGAACTGCCCAAACCTCACTTTCCAGTCTTGATAGATGTCTCCGAGGTCTTGTATGATGCCATGTTTTTTATATGTTAATAAGCAGAAAAATTTGAGTTTTATATTCCTTTTTTCATGCTATCCTCTACCTTCATAAGAACCAGGTCAGACGGAAAATGGAAAATGGAGTACTGTTGCCAAATTTGAGCAGGAGCTGCCCATACCTCATTTTCCATTCTTGATAGAGGTCTCCGAGGTCTTGTATGATGCCAGGTTTTTTATATGTTAATAAGCAGAAAATCTTGAGTTTTATATACCTTTTTTCATCCTATCCTCTACCTTCATAAGAAACAGGTCAGACCGAAAATGGAAAATAGAGTACTGTTGTGAATTTGAGCAGGCGCTGCCCATACCTCACTTTCCAGTCTTGATAGAAGTCTCCGAGGTCTTGTATGATGCCAGGTTTTTTATATGTTAATAAGCAGAAAAATTTGAGTTTTATATTCCTTTTTTCATGCTATCTTCTACCTTCATAAGAACCAGGTCAGACCGAAAATGCAAAATGGAGTACTGTTGCAAAATTTGAGCAGGAGCTGCACATACCTCACTTTCCAGTCTTGGTAGAGGTCTCCGAGGTCTTGTATGATACCAGGTTTTTATATGTAAATAAGCAGAAAAATTTGAGATTTATATTCCTTTTTTCATGCTATCCTCTACCTTCATAAGACCCAGGTCAGACGGAAAATGGAAAATAGAGTACTGTTGTGAATTTGAGCAGGCGCTGCCCATACCTCACTTTCCAGTCTTGATAGAAGTCTCCGAGGTCTTGTATGATGCCAGGTTTTTTATATGTTAATAAGCAGAAAAATTTGAGTTTTATATTCCATTTTTCATGCTAGCCTCTACCTTCATAAGAACCAGCTCAGACCGAAAATGGAAAATGCAGTACTGTTGCCAAATTTGAGGAGGAGCTCCACATACCTCACTATCCAGTCTTGGTAGAGGTCTCCGAGGTCTTGTATAATGCCTGGTTTTTATATGTTAATAAGCAGAAAAACTTGAGTTTTATATTCCTTTTTTCATGCTATCCTTTACCTTCATAAGACCCAGGTCAGACGGAAAATGGAAAATGGAGTACTGTTGCAGAATTTGAGCAGGACCTGCCCATACCTCAATTTCCAGTCTTGATAGAAGTCTCCGAGGTCTTGTATGATGCCAGGTTTTTTATATGTTAATAAGCAGAAAAATTTGAGATTTATATTCCTTTTTTCATGCTATCCTCTACCTTCATACGAACCAGGTCAGACCGAAAATGGAAAATAGAGTACTGTTGTGAATTTGAGCAGGCGCTGACCATACCTCACTTTCCAGTCTTGATAGAAGTCTCCGAGGTCTTGTATGATGCCAGGTTTTTTATATGTTAAGAAGCAGAAAAATTTGAGTTTTATATTCCTTTTTTCATGCTATCTTCTACCTTCATAAGAACCAGGTCAGACCGAAAATGCAACATGGGGTACTGTTGCAAAATTTGAGCAGGAGCTGCACATACCTCACTTTCCAGTCTTGGTAGAGGTCTCCGAAGTCTTGTATGATACCAGGTTTTTATATGTAAATAAGCAGAAAAATTTGAGTTTTATATTCCTTTTTTCATGCTATCCTCTACCTTCATAAGAACCAGGTCAGATGGAAAATGGAAAATGGAGGGCTCTTGCCAAATTTGAGCAGGACCTGCCCATACCTCACATTCCAGTCTTGATAGAGGTCTCCAAGGTCTTGTATGATGCCAGGTTTTACATATGTTAATAAGCAGAAAAACTTGAGTTTTATATTCCTTTTTTCATGCTATCCTCTACCTTCATAAGACCCAGGTCAGACCGAAAATGGAAAATGGAGTACTGTTGCCAAATTTGAGCAGGAGCTGCTCATACCTCAATTTCCAGTCTTGGTAGAGGTCTCCGAGGTCTTGTATGATGCCAGGTTTTTTATATGTTAATAAGCAGACAAATTTGAGTTTTATATTCCTTTTTTCATGCTATCCTCTACCTTCATAAGAACGAGGTCAGACCGAAAATGGAAAATGGAGTACTGTTGCCCAATTTGAGCAGGAGCTGCCCATACCTCACTTTCCAGACTTGATAGAGGTCTCCGAGGTCTGATATGATGCGAGGATTTTTATATGTTAATAAGCAGAAAAATTTGAGATTTATATTCCTTTATTCATGGTATCCTCTACCTTCATAAGAACCAGGTCAGACGGAAAATGGAAAATGGAGTACTGTTGAAAAATTTGAGCAGGAGCTGCCCATACCTCACTTTCCAGTCTATATAGAGGTCTCCGTGGTCTTGTATGATGACAGGTTTTTTATATGTTAATAAGCAGACAAATTTGAGTTTTATATTCCTTTTTTCATGCTATCCTCTACCTTCATAAGAACCAGGTCAGACCGAAAATGGAAAATGGAGTACTGTTGCCCAATTTGAGCAGGAGCTGCCCATACCTCACTTTCCAATCTTGATAGAGGTCTCCGAGGTCTTGTATGATGCCAGGTTTTTTATATGTTAATAAGCAGAAAAATTTGAGTTTTATATTCCTTTTTTCATGCTATCCTCTACCTTCATAAGAACCAGGTCAGACCGGAAATAGAAAATGGCGTACTGTTTCCAAATTTGAGGAGGAGCTCCCCATACCTCATTATCCAGTCATGGTAGAGGTCTCCGAGGTCTTCTATAATGCCAGGTTTTTTATATGTTAATAAGCAGAAAAACTTGAGTTTTATATTCCTTTTTTCATGCTATCCTCTACCTTAGTAAGAACCAGGTCAGACGGAAAATGGAGACCGAAAATGGAAAATAGAGTACTGTTGCAGAATTTGAGCAGGACCTGCCCATATCTCACATTCCAGTCTTGATAGAGGTCTCCGAGGTCTTGTATGATGCCAGGTTTTTTATATGTTAATAAGCACAAATAATTTGAGTTTATATTCCTTTTTTAATGCTATCCTCTACCTTCATAAGAACCAGGTCAGACCGAAAATGGAAAATGGAGTACTGTTGCCAAATTTGAGGAGGAGCTCCCCATACCTCACTATCCAGTCTTGGTAGAGGTCTGCGAGGTCTTGTATAATGCCAGGTTTTTATATGTTAATAAGCAGAAAAACTTGAGTTTTATATTCCTTTTTTCATGATATCCTTTACCTTCATAAGACCCAGGTCAGACGGAAAATGGAAAATGGAGTACTGTTGCAGAATTTGAGCAGGACCGGCCCAAACCTCACTTTCCAGTCTTGATAGATGTCTCCGAGGTCTTGTATGATGCCAGGTTTTTTATATGTTAATAAGCAGAAAAATTTGAGATTTATATTCCTTTTTTCATGCTATCCTCTACCTTCATAAGAACCAGGTCAGACCGAAAATGGAAAATGGAGTACTGTTGCCAAATTTGAGCAGGAGCTGCCCATACCTCAATTTCCAGTCTTGATAGAGGTCTCCGAGGTCTTGTATGATGCCAGGTTTTTTATATGTTAATAAGCAGACAAATTAGAGTTTTATATTCCTTTTTTCATGCTATCCTCTACCATCATCAGAACCAGGTCATACGGAAAATAGAAAATGGAGTACTGTTGCCAAATTTGAGCAGGAGCTGCCCATACCTCACTTTCCAGACTTGATAGAGGTCTCCGAGGTCTTGTATGATGCCAGGTTTTTTATATGTTAATAAGCAGACAAATTTGAGTTTTATATTCCTTTTTTCATGCTATCCTCTACCTTCATAAGAACCAGGTCAGACCGAAAATGGAAAATGGAGTACTGTTGCCAAATTTGAGCAGGAGCTCCCCATACCTCACTATCCAGTCTTGGTAGAGGTCTCCGAGGTCTTGTATGATGCCAGGTTTTTTATATGTTAATAAGCAGACAAATTTGAGTTTTATATTCCTTTTTTCATGCTATCCTCTACCTTCATAAGAACCAGGTCAGACCGAAAATGGAAAATGGAGTACTGTTGCCCAATTTGAGCGGGAGCTGCCCATACCTCACTTTTCATTCTTGATAGAGGTCTCCGAGGTCTTGTATGATGCCAGGTTTTTTATATGTTAATAAGCAGAAAAATTTGAGTTTTATATTCCTTTTTTCATGCTATCCTCTACCTTCATAAGAACCAGGTCAGACCGAAAATGGAAAATGGAGTACTGTTGCCAAATTTGAGCAGGAGCTGCCCATATTTCAATTTCCAGTCTTGATAGAGGTCTCCGAGGTCTTTTATGATGCCAGGTTTTTTATATGTTAATAAGCAGACAAATTTGAGTTTTATATTCCTTTTTTCATGCTATCCTCTACCTTCATAAGAACCAGGTCAGACCGAAAATGGAAAATGGAGTACTGTTGCCAAATTTGAGCAGGAGCTCCCCATACCTCACTTTCCAGTCTTGGTAGAGGTCTCCGAGTTCTTGTATGATGCCAGGTTTTTTATATGATAATAAGCCGAAACATTTGAGTTTTATATTCCTTTTTTCATGCTATCCTCTACCTTCATAAGAACCAGGTCAGACCGAAAATGGAAAATGGAGTACTGTTGCCAAATTTGAGCAGGAGCTGCCCATACCTCACTTTCCAGTCTTGGTAGAGGTCTCCGAGGTCTTGTATGATGCCAGGTTTTTTATATGATAATAAGCAGAAAAATTTGAGTTTTATATTCCTTTTTTCATACTATCCTCTACCTTCATAAGAACCAGGTCAGACCGAAAATGGAAAATGGAGTACTGTTGCAAAATTTGAGCAGGATTTCCCCATACCTCACTTTCCAGTTTTGGTAGTGGTTTCCGAGGTCTTGTATAATGCCAGGTTTTTTATATGTTAATAAGCAGAAAAATTTGAGTTTTATATTCCTTTTTTCATGCTATCCTCTACCTTCATAAGAACCAGGTCAGACCGAAAATGGAAAATGGAGTACAGTTGCCAAATTTGAGCAGGAGCTCCCCATACCTCATTTTCCATTCTTGATAGAGGTTTCCGAGGTCTTGTATGATGCCAGGTTTTTTTATATGTTAATAAGCAGAAAAAGTTGGGTTTTATATTCCTTTTTTCATGCTATCCTCTACCTTCATAAGAACCAGGTCAGACGGAAAATGGAAAATGGAGTACTGTTGCCAAATTTGAGCAGGAGATGCCCATACCTCACTTTCCATTCTTGATATAGGTCTCCGAGGTTTTGTATTCTGCCAGGTTTTTTATATGTTAATAAGTAGAAAAATTTGAGTTTTATATTCCTTTTTTCATGCTATCCTCTACCTTCATAAGAACCAGGTCAGACCGAAAATGGAAAATGGAGTACTGTTGCCAAATTTGAGCAGCAGCTCCCCATACCTCACTTTCCAGTCTTGATAGAGGTCACCGAGGTCTTGTATGATGCCAGTTTTTTTATATGTTAATAAGCAGAAAAATTTGAGTTTTATATTCCTTTTTTCATGCTATCCTCTACCTTCATAAGAACCAGGTCAGACGGAAAATGGAGTACTGTTGCCAAATTTGAGCAGGAGCTGCCCATACCTCACTTTCCAGTCTTGATAGACGTCTCCGAGGTCTTGTATAATGCCAGGTTTTTTATATGTTAATAAGCAGAAAAATTTGAGTTTATATTCCTTTTTTCATGCTATCCTCTACCTTCATAAGAACCAGGTCAGACCGAAAATGGAAAATGGAGTACTGTTGCCAAATTTGAGCAGGAGCTCCCCATACCTCACTTTCCAGTCTTGGTAGAGGTCTCCAAGTTCTTGTATGATGCCAGGTTTTTATATGATAATAAGCCGAAAAATTTGAGTTCTATATTCCATTTTCATGCTATCCTCTACCTTCATAAGAACCAGGTCAGACCGAAAATGGAAAATGGAGTACTGTTGCAAAATTTAAGCAGGATCTCCCCATACCTCACTTTCCAGTCTTGGTAGAGGTCTCCAAGTTCTTGTATGATGCCAGGTTTTTATATGATAATAAGCCGAAAAATTTGAGTTCTATATTCCATTTTCATGCTATCCTCTACCTTCATAAGAACCAGGTCAGACCGAAAATGGAAAATGGAGTACTGTTGCAAAATTTAAGCAGGATCTCCCCATACCTCACTTTCCAATTTTGGCAGTGGTCTCCGAGGTCTTGTATAATGCCAGGTTTTTTATATGTTAATAAGCAGACAAATTTGAGTTTTATATTCCTTTTTTCATGCTATCCTCTACCTTCATAAGAACCAGGTCAGACCGAAAATGGAAAATGGAGTACTGTTGCCAAATTTAAGCAGGATCTCCCCATACCTCACTTTCCAATTTTGGTAGTGGTCTCCGAGGTCTTGTATAATGCCAGGTTTTTTATATGTTAATAAGCAGAAAAATTTGAGTTTTATATTCCTTTTTTCATGCTATCCTCTACCTTCATAAGAACCAGGTCAGACCGAAAATGGAAAATGGAGTACTGTTGCCAAATTTAAGCAGGATCTCCCCATACCTCACTTTCCAATTTTGGTAGTGGTCTCCGAGGTCTTGTATAATGCCAGGTTTTTTATATGTTAATAAGCAGAAAAATTTGAGTTTTATATTCCTTTTTTCATGCTATCCTCTACCTTCATAAGAACCAGGTCAGACCGAAAATGGAAAATGGAGTACTGTTGCAAAATTTACGCAGGATCTCCCCATACCTCACTTTCCAATTTTGGTAGTGGTCTCCGAGGTCTTGTATAATGCCAGGTTTTTTATATGTTAATAAGCAGAAAAATTTGAGTTTTATATTCCTTTTTTCATGCTATCCTCTACCTTCATAAGAACCAGGTCAGACCGAAAATGGAAAATGGAGTACTGTTGCCAAATTTAAGCAGGATCTCCCCATACCTCACTTTCCAATTTTAGTAGTGGTCTCCGAGGTCTTGTATAATGCCAGGTTTTTTATATGTTAATAAGCAGAAAAATTTGAGTTTTATATTCCTTTTTTCATGCTATCCTCTACCTTCATAAGAAACAGGTCAGACCGAAAATGGAAAATGGAGTACTGTTGCCAAATTTGAGCAGTAGCTCCCCATACCTCACTTTCCAATCTTGATAGAGGTCTCCGATGTCTTGTATGATGCCAGATTTTTTATATGTTAACAAGCAGAAAAATTTGATTTTTATATTCCTTTTTTCATGCTATCCTCTACCTTCATAAGAACCAGGTCAGACCGAAAATGGAAAATGGAGTACTGTTGCCTAATTTGAGCAGGAGCTGCCCATACCTCACTTTCCAGTCTTGATAGTGGTCTCCGAGGTCTTGTATTCTGCCAGGTTTTTTATATGTTAATAAGGAGAAAAATTTGAATTTTATATTCCTTTTTTCATGCTATCCTCTACCTTCATAAGAACCAGGTCAGACGGAAAATGGAAAATGGAGTACTGTATCCAAATTTGAGCAGGAGCTGCCCATACCTCACTTTCCAGTCTTGATAGACGTCTCCGAGGTCTTGTATGATGACAGGTTTTTTATATGTTAATAAGCAGAAAAATTTGAGTTTTATATTCCTTTTTTCATGCTATCCTCTACCTTCATAAGAACCAGGTCAGACCGAAAATGGAGTACTGTTGCCAAATTTGAGCAGGAGCTGCCCATACCTCACTTTCCAGTCTTGATAGACGTCTCCGAGGTCTTGTATGATGCCAGGTTTTTTATATGTTAATAAGCAGAAAAAATTGAGTTTTATATTCCTTTTTTCATGCTATCCTCTACCTTCATATGAATCAGGTCATACGGAAAATGGAAAATGGAGTACTGTTGCCAAATTTGAGGAGGAGCTGCCCATACCTCACTTTCCAGTCTTGACAGAGTTCAAAAGCGTCTCCAAACCCTTGTCGGAGAAGAATTATTTATTTTCTCCCCTCCAGCCTCTCTCTCACAGGCGGGATATGGCGAGTCTCTCACTGCTCTGTTGCTACTTCCAGGGAAAGTGCTCGGACAGACTGCATTTCTTGGTTCTGCCATGCTTGGCCTTCACGGATAGGACCCGCCATGCCTCTTACATTGTAGCAAACCACTCACACCCACCGTATGCCATTGACGAGAAGTAAGTTCCACTCAAATAGCATTTTACCTACGAACCACTGACCTACTAAACAAACTCCCAAGAGGATGCTTCATGGATCACTACAATCCAATATATGTCCATACAGCAACCTTCTAACTTGGGAGGCTCTTGAGCCTTATATCGGGTGAACATTAGTGAAAAAAATACTATTTACTAAGCTAGTTGTTATGGGTCCTTACCTATAACTACAGAATGAACTCTTCCTAACACTATGTATACTACGCCTCTCAAGAGAGAGAGACGAATCGAGTCGAGTCGATAGTAGTTCACTCCAAACCAGACTGACAGTCATACTAACAACTTCCACATCTTGTATTATTATTCCGTGTAATATATCTTCGTTATTTCTACTCATGTGTTCGTGTTGTTCTTCATTGGTCCTAACCTGGACCATAACACTAGTAGTTTTAATTTTTTTTTAAATTTAATTTTTACACTTTTAGATTAAACAATTTTTCTAACCCTGTGAGGTCTGTAAACGAACCAAGTTGCTACAGTCAACGACGAAATTATTCGTACACCCATCAATTTTGAATATTTTTATCCATTTCTCAGAATCTAATGCCCGGATGATGCCAGGTTTTTTATATGTTAATAAGCACAAAAAATTGAGTTTTATATTCCTTTTTTCATGCTATCCTCTACCTTCATGAGAAACAGGTCAGACGGAAAATAGAAAATGGAGTACTGTTGCCCAATTTGAGCAGGAGCTGCCCATACCTCACTTTCCAGTCTTGATAGAGGTCTCCGAGGTCTTGTATGATGCCAGGTTTTTTATATGTTAATAAGCAGACAAATTTGAGTTTTATATTCCTTTTTTCATGCTATCCTCTACCTTCATAAGAACAAGGTCAGACCGAAAATGGAAAATGGAGTACTGTTGCCAAATTTAAGCAGGCGCTGCCCATACCTCACTTTCCAGTCTTGATAGAGGTCTCCGAGGTCTTGTATGATGCCAGGTTTTTTATATGTTAATAAGCAGACAAATTTGAGTTTTATATTCCTTTTTTCATGCTATCCTCTACCTTCATAAGAAACAGGTCAGGCCGAAAATGGAAAATGGAGTACTGTTGCCAGAATTGAGCAGGAGCTGCCCATACCTCACTTTCCAATCTTGATAGAGGTCTCCGAGGATTTGTATGCTGCCAGGTTTTTATATGTCAATAAGCACAAAAAATTGAGTTTTATATTCCTTTTTTCATGCTATCCTCTACCTTCATAAGAACAAGGTCAGACCGAAAATGGAAAATGGAGTACTGTTGCCAAATTTAAGCAGGCGCTGCCCATACCTCACTTTCCAGTCTTGATAGAGGTCTCCGAGGTCTTGTATGATGCCAGGTTTTTTATATGTTAATAAGCAGACAAATTTGAGTTTTATATTCCTTTTTTCATGCTATCCTCTACCTTCATAAGAACCAGGTCAGACGGAAAATGGAAAATGGAGTACTGTTGCCAAATTTGAGCAGGAGCTGCCCATACCTCACTTTCCATTCTTGATAGAGGTCTCCGAGGTCTTGTATGATGCCAGTTTTTTTATATGTTAATAAGCAGAAAAATTTGAGATTTATATTCCTTTTTTCATGCTATCCTCTACCTTCATAAGAACCAGGTCAGACCGAAAATGGAAAATGGAGTACTGTGGCCAAATTTGAGCAGGAGCTGCCCACACCTCACTTTCCAGTCTTGATAGAGGTCTTCAAGGTCTTGTATGATGCCAGGTTTTATATGTTAATAAGCAGAAAAATTTGAGTTTTATATTCCTTTTTTCATGCTATCTTCTACCTTCATAAGAACCAGGTCAGACGGAAAATAGAAAATGGAGTACTGTTGCCCAATTTGAGCAGGAGCTGCCCATACCTCACTTTCCAGTCTTGATGGAGGTCTCCGAGGTCTTGTATGATGCCAGGTTTTTTATATGTTAATAAGCAGAAAAATGTGAGTTTTATATTCCTTTTTTCATGCTATCCTCTACCTTCATAAGAACAAGGTCAGACCGAAAATGGAAAATGGAGTACTGTTGCCAAATTTAAGCAGGAGCTGCCCATACCTCACTTTCCAGTCTTGATAGAGGTCTCCGAGGTCTTGTATTCTGCTAGGTTTTTTATATGTTAATAAGCAGAAAAATTTGAGTTTTATATTCCTTTTTTCATGCTATCCTCTACCTTCATAAGACCCAGGTCAGACGGAAAATGGAAAATGGAGTACTGTTGCAAAATTTCAGCAGGAGCTCCCCATACCTCACTTTCCAGTCTTGATAGAGGTCTCCGAGGTCTTGTATGATGCCAGGTTTTTTATATGTTAATAAGCAGACAAATTTGAGTTTTATATTCCTTTTTTCATGCTATCCTCTACCTTCATAAGAACCAGGTCAGACGGAAAATGGAGTACTGTTGCCCAATTTGAGCGGGAGCTGCCCATACCTCACTTTTCATTCTTGATAGAGGTCTCCGAGGTCTTGTATGATGCCAGGTTTTTTATATGTTAATAAGCAGAAAAATTTGAGTATTATATTCCTTTTTTATGCTATCCTCTACATTCATAAGAACCAGGTCAGACCGAAAATGAAAAATGGAGTAGTGTTGCCAAATTTGAGATGGAACTGCCCAAACCTCACTTTCCAGTCTTGATAGATGTCTCCGAGGTCTTGTATGATGCCATGTTTTTTATATGTTAATAAGCAGAAAAATTTGAGTTTTATATTCCTTTTTTCATGCTATCCTCTACCTTCATAAGAACCAGGTAAGACGGAAAATGGAAAATGGAGTACTGTTGCCAAATTTGAGCAGGAGCTGCCCATACCTCATTTTCCATTCTTGATAGAGGTCTCCGAGGTCTTGTATGATGCCAGGTTTTTTATATGTTAATAAGCAGAAAATCTTGAGTTTTATATACCTTTTTTCATGCTATCCTCTACCTTCATAAGAAACAGGTCAGACGGAAAATGGAAAATGGAGTACTGTTGCAAAATTTGAGCAGGAGCTCCCCATACCTCACTTTCCAGTCTTGATAGAGGTCTCCGAGGTCTTGTATGATGCCAGGTTTTTTATATGTTAATAAGCAGACAAATTTGAGTTTTATATTCCTTTTTTCATGCTATCCTCTACCTTCATAAGAACCAGGTCAGACGGAAAATGGAGTACTGTTGCCCAATTTGAGCGGGAGCTGCCCATACCTCACTTTTCATTCTTGATAGAGGTCTCCGAGGTCTTGTATGATGCCAGGTTTTTTATATGTTAATAAGCAGAAAAATTTGAGTATTATATTCCTTTTTTATGCTATCCTCTACATTCATAAGAACCAGGTCAGACCGAAAATGAAAAATGGAGTAGTGTTGCCAAATTTGAGATGGAACTGCCCAAACCTCACTTTCCAGTCTTGATAGATGTCTCCGAGGTCTTGTATGATGCCATGTTTTTTATATGTTAATAAGCAGAAAAATTTGAGTTTTATATTCCTTTTTTCATGCTATCCTCTACCTTCATAAGAACCAGGTAAGACGGAAAATGGAAAATGGAGTACTGTTGCCAAATTTGAGCAGGAGCTGCCCATACCTCATTTTCCATTCTTGATAGAGGTCTCCGAGGTCTTGTATGATGCCAGGTTTTTTATATGTTAATAAGCAGAAAATCTTGAGTTTTATATACCTTTTTTCATGCTATCCTCTACCTTCATAAGAAACAGGTCAGACGGAAAATGGAAAATGGAGTACTGTTGCAAAATTTGAGCAGGAGCTCCCCATACCTCACTTTCCAGTCTTGATAGAGGTCTCCGAGGTCTTGTATGATGCCAGGTTTTTTATATGTTAATAAGCAGACAAATTTGAGTTTTATATTCCTTTTTTCATGCTATCCTCTACCTTCATAAGAACCAGGTCAGACGGAAAATGGAGTACTGTTGCCCAATTTGAGCGGGAGCTGCCCATACCTCACTTTTCATTCTTGATAGAGGTCTCCGAGGTCTTGTATGATGCCATGTTTTTTATATGTTAATAAGCAGACAAATTTGAGTTTTATATTCCTTTTTTCATGCTATCCTCTACCTTCATAAGAACCAGGTCAGACGGAAAATGGAGTACTGTTGCCCAATTTGAGCGGGAGCTGCCCATACCTCACTTTTCATTCTTGATAGAGGTCTCCGAGGTCTTGTATGATGCCATGTTTTTTATATGTTAATAAGCAGAAAAATTTGAGAATTATATTACTTTTTTTATGCTATCCTCTACCTTCATAAGAACCAGGTCAGACCGAAAATGGAAAATAGAGTACTGTTGTGAATTTGAGCAGGCGCTGCCCATACCTCACTTTCCAGTCTTGATAGAAGTCTCCGAGGTCTTGTATGATGCCAGGTTTTTTATATGTTAATAAGCAGAAAAATTTGAGTTTTATATTCCTTTTTTCATGCTATCTTCTACCTTCATAAGAACCAGGTCAGACCGAAAATGCAAAATGGAGTACTGTTGCAAAATTTGAGCAGGAGGTGCACATACCTCACTTTCCAGTCTTGGTAGAGGTCTCCGAGGTCTTGTATGATACCAGGTTTTTATATGTAAATAAGCAGAAAAATTTGAGTTTTATATTCCTTTTTTCATGCTATCCTCTACCTTCATAAGAACCAGGTCAGACGGAAAATGGAAAATGGAGTACTCTTGCCAAATTTGAGCAGGACCTGCCCATACCTCACATTCCAGTCTTGATAGACGTCTCCAAGGTCTTGTATGATGCCAGGTTTTTCATATGTTAATAAGCAGAAAAAATTGAGTTTTATATTCCTTTTTTCATGCTATCCTCTACCTACATAAGAACCAGGTCAGACCGAAAATGGAAAATGGAGTAATGTTGCCAAATTTGAGCAGGAGCTGCCCATACCTCACTTTCCATTCTTGATAGACGTCTCCGAGGTCTGGTATGATGCGAGGATTTTTATATGTTAATAAGCAGACAAATTTGAGATTTATATTCCTTTTTTCATGCTATCCTCTACCTTCATAAGAACCAGGTCTGACCGAAAATGGAAAATGGAGTACTGTTGCCAAATTTGAGGAGGAGCTCTTCATACTTCACTATCCAGTCTTGGTAGAGGTCTCCGAGGTCTTGTATGATGACAGGTTTTTTATATGTTAATAAGCAGAAAAATTTGAGTTTTATATTCCTTTTTTCATGCTATCCTTTACCTTCATAAGAACCAGGTCAGACGAAAATGGAAAATGGAGTACTGTTGCCAAATTTGAGCAGGAGCTGCCCATACCTCACTTTCCAGTCTTGATAGAGGTCTCCGAGGTCTTGTATGATGACAGGTTTTTTATATGTTAATAAGCACAAATTATTTGAGTTTATATTACTTTTTTAATGCTATCCTCTACCTTCATAAGAACCACGTAAGACGGAAAATGGAAAATGGAGTACTGTTGCCAAATTTGAGCAGGAGCTCCCCATACCTCACTATCCAGTCTTGGTAGAGGTCTCCGAGGTCTGGTATGATGCCAGGATTTTTATATGTTAATAAGCAGAAAAATTTGAGAATTATATTACTTTTTTCATGCTATCCTCTACCTTCATAAGAACCAGGTCAGACCGAAAATGGAAAATAGAGTACTGTTGTGAATTTGAGCTGGCGCTGCCCATACCTCACTTTCCAGTCTTGATAGAAGTCTCCGAGGTCTTGTATGATGCCAGGTTTTTTATATGTTAATAAGCAGAAAAATTTGACTTTTATATTCCTTTTTTCATGCTATCTTCTACCTTCATAAGAACCAGGTCAGACCGTAAATGCAAAATGGAGTACTGTTGCAAAATTTGAGCAGGAGCTGCACATACCTCACTTTCCAGTCTTGGTAGAGGTCTCCGAGGTCTTGTATGATACCAGGTTTTTATATGTAAATAAGCAGAAAAATTTGAGTTTTATATTCCTTTTTTCATGCTATCCTCTACCTTCATAAGAACCAGGTCAGACGGAAAATGGAAAATGGAGTAATGTTGCCAAATTTGAGCAGGAGCTGCCCATACCTCACTTTCCATTCTTGATAGAGGTCTCCGAGGTCTGGTATGATGCGAGGATTTTTATATGTTAATAAGCAGAAAAATCTGAGATTTATATTCCTTTATTCATGCTATCCTCTACCTTCATAAGAACCAGGTCAGACGGAAAATGGAAAATGGAGTACTGTTGCCAAATTTGAGCAGGAGCTGCCCACACCTCACTTTCCAGTTTATATAGAGGTCTCCGAGGTCTTGTATGATGCCAGGTTTTTTATATGTTAATAAGCAGAAAAATGTGAGTTTTATACACCTTTTTTCATGCTATCCTTTACCTTCATAAGAACCAGGTCAGACGGAAAATGGAAAATGGAGTACTGTTACCAAATTTGAGGAGGAGCTGCCCAAACCTCACTTTCCAGTCTTGATAGAGGTCTCCGAGCTCTTGTATGATGACAGGTTTTTTATATGTTAATAAGCAGAAAAATTTGAGTTTTATATTCCTTTTTTCATGCTATTCTCTACCTTCATAAGAACCACGTAAGACGGAAAATGGAAAATGGAGTACTGTTGCCAAATTTGAGGAGGAGCTGTCCATACTTCACTATCCAGTCTTGGTAGAGGTCTCCGAGGTCTTGTATAATGCCAGGTTTTTATATGTTAATAAGGAGAAAAATTTTAGTTTTATATTCCTTTTTTCATGCTATCCTCTACCTTCATAAGAACAAGGTCAGACCGAAAATGGAAAATGGCGTACTGTTGCCAAATTTGAGGAGGAGCTCCCCATACCTCACTATCCAGTCTTGGTAGAGGTCTCCGAGGTCTTGTATAATGCCAGGTTTTTTATATGTTAATAAGCAGAAATATTTTAGTTTTATATTCCTTTTTTCATGCTATCCTCTACCTTCATAAGACCCAGGTCAGACCGAAAATGGAAAATGGAGTACTGTTGCCAAATTTGAGCAGGAGCTGCCCATACCTCACTTTCCATTCTTGATAGAGGTCTCCGAGGTCTTGTATGATGCCAGGTTTTTTATATGTTAATAAGCAGAAAAATTTGAGTTTTATACACCTTTTTTCATGCTATCCTTTACCTTCATAAGAACCAGGTCAGACGGAAAATGGAAAATGGAGTACTGTTGCCAAATTTGAGCAGGAGCTGCCCATACCTCACTTTCCATTCTTGATAGAGATCTCCGAGGTCTTGTATGATGCCAGGTTTTTTATATGTTAATGAGCAGAAAAAATTGAGTTTTATATTCCTTTTTTCATGCTATCCTCTACCTTCATAAGAACCACGTAAGACGGAAAATGGAAAATGGAGTACTGTTGCCAAATTTGAGGAGGAGCTCCCCATACCTCACTATCTAGTCTTGGTAGCGGTCTCCGAGGTCTTGTATAATGCCATGTTTTTTATATGTTAATAAGCAGAAAAATTTGAGTTCTATATTCCTTTTTTCATGCTATCCTCTACCTTCATAAGAACCAGGTCAGACCGAAAATGAAAAATGGAGTACTGTTGCAGAATTTGAACAGGAGCTGCCCATACCTCAATTTCCAGTCTTGATAGATGTCTTCGAGGTCTGGTATGATGCCAGGATTTTTATATGTTAATAAGCAGAAAAATTTGAGATTTATATTCCTTTATTCATGCTATCCTCTACCTTCATAAGAACCAGGTCAGACGGAAAATGGAAAATGGAGTACTGTTGCCAAATTTGAGCAGGAGCTGCCCACACCTCACTTTCCAGTTTATATAGAGGTCTCCGAGGTCTTGTATGATGCCAGGTTTTTTATATGTTAATAAGCAGAAAAATGTGAGTTTTATACACCTTTTTTCATGCTATCCTTTACCTTCATAAGAACCAGGTCAGACGGAAAATGGAAAATGGAGTACTGTTACCAAATTTGAGGAGGAGCTGCCCAAACCTCACTTTCCAGTCTTGATAGAGGTCTCCGAGCTCTTGTATGATGACAGGTTTTTTATATGTTAATAAGCAGAAAAATTTGAGTTTTATATTCCTTTTTTCATGCTATTCTCTACCTTCATAAGAACCACGTAAGACGGAAAATGGAGTACTGTTGCCAAATTTGAGGAGGAGCTCTCCATACTTCACTATCCAGTCTTGGTAGAGGTCTCCGAGGTCTTGTATAATGCCAGGTTTTTATATGTTAATAAGGAGAAAAATTTTAGTTTTATATTCCTTTTTTCATGCTATCCTCTACCTTCATAAGAACAAGGTCAGACCGAAAATGGAAAATGGCGTACTGTTGCCAAATTTGAGGAGGAGCTCCCCATACCTCACTATCCAGTCTTGGTAGAGGTCTCCGAGGTCTTGTATAATGCCAGGTTTTTTATATGTTAATAAGCAGAAATATTTTAGTTTTATATTCCTTTTTTCATGCTATCCTCTACCTTCATAAGACCCAGGTCAGACCGAAAATGGAAAATGGAGTACTTTTGCCAAATTTGAGCAGGAGCTGCCCATACCTCACTTTCCATTCTTGATAGAGGTCTCCGAGGTCTTGTATGATGCCAGGTTTTTTATATGTTAATAAGCAGAAAAATGTGAGTTTTATACACCTTTTTTCATGCTATCCTTTACCTTCATAAGAACCAGGTCAGACGGAAAATGGAAAATGGAGTACTGTTGCCAAATTTGAGCAGGAGCTGCCCATACCTCACTTTCCATTCTTGATAGAGATCTCCGAGGTCTTGTATGATGCCAGGTTTTTTATATGTTAATAAGCAGAAAAAATTGAGTTTTATATTCCTTTTTTCATGCTATCCTCTACCTTCATAAGAACCACGTAAGACGGAAAATGGAAAATGGAGTACTGTTGCCAAATTTGAGGAGGAGCTCCCCATACCTCACTATCTAGTCTTGGTAGCGGTCTCCGAGGTCTTGTATAATGCCAGGTTTTTTATATGTTAATAAGCAGAAAAATTTGAGTTCTATATTCCTTTTTTCATGCTATCCTCTACCTTCATAAGAACCAGGTCAGACCGAAAATGAAAAATGGAGTACTGTTGCAGAATTTGAACAGGAGCTGCCCATACCTCAATTTCCAGTCTTGATAGATGTCTTCGAGGTCTGGTATGATGCCAGGATTTTTATATGTTAATAAGCAGAAAAATTTGAGATTTATATTCCTTTTTTCAAGCTATCCTCTACCTTCATAAGAACCAGGTCAGACCGAAAATGGAAAATAGAGTACTGTTGTGAATTTGAGCAGGCGCTGCCCATACCTTACTTTCCAGTCTTGATAGAAGTCTCCGAGGTCTTGTATGATGCCAGGTTTTTTATATGTTAATAAGCAGAAAAATTTGAGTTTTATATTCCTTTTTTCATGCTATCTTCTACCTTCATAAGAACCAGGTCAGACCGAAAATGCAAAATGGAGTACTGTTGCAAAATTTGAGCAGGAGCTGCACATACCTCACTTTCCAGTCTTGGTAGAGGTCTCCGAGGATTTGTATGATACCAGGTTTTTATATGTAAATAAGCAGAAAAATTTGAGTTTTATATTCCTTTTTTCATGCTATCCTCTACCTTCATAAAAACCAGGTCAGACGGAAAATGGAAAATGGAGTACTCTTGCCAAATTTGAGCAGGACCTGCCCATACCTCACATTCCCGTCTTGATAGAGGTCTCCAAGGTCTTGTATGACGCCAGGTTTTTTATATGTTAATAAGCAGAAAAATTTGAGATTAAATATTCCTTTATTCATGCTATCCTCTACCTTCATAAGAACCAGGTCAGACGGAAAATGGAAAATGAAGTACTGTTGCCAAATTTGAGCAGGAGCTGCCCATACCTCACTTTCCAGTCTTGGTAGAGGTCTACGGATTTTTGTATGATGCCAGGTTTTTTATATGTTAATAAGCAGACAAATTTGTGTTTTATATTCCTTTTTTCATGCTATCCTCTACCTTCATAAGAACCAGGTCAGATAGAAAATGGAAAATGGAGTACTGTTGCCCAATTTGAGCAGGAGCTGCCCATACCTCACTTTCCATTCTTGATAGAGGTCTCCGAGGTCTTGTATGATGCCAGGTTTTTTATATGTTAATAAGCAGAAAAATCTGAGTTTTATACACCTTTTTTCATGCTAATCTTTACTTTCATAAGAACCAGGTCAGACGGAAAATGGAAAATGGAGTACTGTTGCCAAATTTGAGGAGGAGCTGCCCATACCTCACTTTCCAATCTTGATAGAGGTCTCCGAGGTCTTGTATGATGACAGGTTTTTTATATGTTAATAAGCAGAAAAATTTGAGTTTTATATTCCTTTTTTCATGCTATCCTCTACCTTCATAAGAACCAGCTCAGACCGAAAATGGAAAATGGAGTACTGTTGCCAATTTTGAGGAGGAGCTCCCCATACCTCACTATCCAGTGTTGGTAGAGGTCTCCGAGGTCTTTTATAATGCCAGGTTTTTTATATGTTAATAAGCAGAAAAACGTGAGTTTTATATTCCTTTTTTCATGCTATCCTCTACCTTCATAAGACCCAGGTCAGACGGAAAATGGAAAACGGAGTACTGTTGCCCAATTTGAGCAGGAGCTGCCCATACCTCACTTTCCTGACGTGATAGAGGTCTCCGAGGTCTGGTATGATGCGAGGATTTTTATATGTTAATAAGCAGAATAATTTGAGATTTATATTCCTTTATTCATGCTATCCTCTACCTTCATAAGAACCATGTCAGACGGAAAATGGAAAATGGAGTACTGTTGCCAAATTTGAGCAGGAGCTGCCCATACCTCACTTTCCAGTCTTGGTAGAGGTCTCCGAGGTCTTGTATGATGCCAGGTTTTTTATATGTTAATAAGCAGACAAATTTGTGTTTTATATTCCTTTTTTCATGCTATCCTCTACCTTCATAAGAACCAGGTCAGACCGAAAATGGAAAATGGAGTACTGTTGCCAAATTTGAGGAGGAACTGCCCATACCTCACTTTCCAATCTTGATAGAGGTCTCCGAGGTCTTGTATGATGACAGGTTTTTTATATGTTAATAAGCAGACAAATTTGTGTTTTATATTCCTTTTTTCATGCTATCCTCTACCTTCATAAGAACCAGGTCAGATAGAAAATGGAAAATGGAGTACTGTTGCCCAATTTGAGCAGGAGCTGCCCATACCTCACTTTCCATTCTTGATAGAGGTCTCCGAGGTCTTGTATGATGCCAGGTTTTTTATATGTTAATAAGCAGAAAAATCTGAGTTTTATACACCTTTTTTCATGCTAATCTTTACTTTCATAAGAACCAGGTCAGACGGAAAATGGAAAATGGAGTACTGTTGCCAAATTTGAGGAGGAGCTGCCCATACCTCACTTTCCAATCTTGATAGAGGTCTCCGAGGTCTTGTATGATGACAGGTTTTTTATATGTTAATAAGCAGAAAAATTTGAGTTTTATACACCTTTTTTCATGCTAATCTTTACTTTCATAAGAACCAGGTCAGACGGAAAATGGAAAATGGAGTACTGTTGCCAAATTTGAGGAGGAGCTGCCCATACCTCACTTTCCAATCTTGATAGAGGTCTCCGAGGTCTTGTATGATGACAGGTTTTTTATATGTTAATAAGCAGAAAAATTTGAGTTTTATATTCCTTTTTTCATGCTATCCTCTACCTTCATAAGACCCAGGTCAGACAGAAAATGGAAAACGGAGTACTGTTGCCCAATTTGAGCAGGAGCTGCCCATACCTCACTTTCCTGACGTGATAGAGGTCTCCGAGGTCTTGTATGATGCGAGGATTTTTATATGTTAATAAGCAGAATAATTTGAGATTTATATTCCTTTATTCATGCTATCCTCTACCTTCATAAGAACCATGTCAGACGGAAAATGGAAAATGGAGTACTGTTGCCAAATTTGAGCAGGAGCTGCCCATACCTCACTTTCCAGTCTTGGTAGAGGTCTCCGAGGTCTTGTATGATGCCAGGTTTTTTATATGTTAATAAGCAGACAAATTTGTGTTTTATATACCTTTTTTCATGCTATCCTCTACCTTCATAAGACCCAGGTCAGACCGAAAATGGAAAATGGAGTACTGTTGCCAAATTTGAGCAGGAGCTGCCCATACCTCACTTTCCAGTCTTGGTAGAGGTCTCCGAGGTCTTGTATGATGCCAGGTTTTTTATATGTTAATAAGCAGACAAATTTGTGTTTTATATTCCTTTTTTCATGCTATCCTCTACCTTCATAAGAACCAGGTCAGACCGAAAATGGAAAATGGAGTACTGTTGCCAAATTTGAGGAGGAGCTGCCCATACCTCACTTTCCAATCTTGATAGAGGTCTCCGAGGTCTTGTATGATGACAGGTTTTTTATATGTTAATAAGCAGAAAAATTTGAGTTTTATATTCCTTTTTTCATGCTATCCTCTACCTTCATAAGAACCAGGTCAGACGGAAAATGGAAAATGGAGTACTCTTGCCAAATTTGAGCAGGACCTGCCCATACCTCACATTCCAGTCTTGATAGAGGTCTCCTAGGTCTTGTATGATGCCAGGTTTTTCATATGTTAATAAGCAGAAAAAATTGAGTTTTTTATTCCTTTTTTCATGCTATCCTCTACCTTCATAAGAACCAGGTCAGACCGAAAATGGAAAATGGAGTAATGTTGCCAAATTTGAGCAGGAGCTGCCCATACCTCACTTTCCATTCTTGATAGAGGTCTCCGAGGTCTTGTATGATGCCAGGTTTTTTATATGTTAATAAGCAGAAAAATTTGAGTTTTATATTCCTTTATTCATGCTATCCTCTACCTTCATAAGAACCAGGTCAGAAGGAAAATGGAAAATGGAGTACTGTTGCCAAATTTGAGCAGGAGCTGCCCATACCTCACTTTCCAGTCTATATAGAGGTCTCCGAGGTCTTGTATGACGCCAGGTTTTTTATATGTTCATAAGCAGACGAATTTGAGTTTTATACTCCTTTTTTCATGCTATCATCTACCTTCATAAGACCCAGGTCAGACCGAAAATGGAAAATGGAGTACTGTTGCCAAATTTGAGCAGGAGCTGCCCATACCCCACTTTCCAGTCTTGGTAGAGGTCTCCGAGGTCTTGTATGATGCCAGGTTTTTTATATGTTAATAAGCAGACAAATTTGAGTTTTATATTCCTTTTTTCATGCTATCCTCTACCTTCATAAGAACCAGGTCAGACCGAAAATGGAAAATGGAGTACTGTTTCCCAATGTGAGCAGGAGCTGCCCATACCTCACTTTCCAGACTTGATAGAGGTCTCCGAGGTCTGGTATGATGCGATGATTTTTATATGTTAATAAGCAGAAAAATTTGAGATTTATATTCCTTTATTCATGCTATCCTCTACCTTCATAAGAAACAGGTCAGACGGAAAATGGAAAATGGAGTACTGTTGCCAAATTTGAGCAGGAGCTGCCCATACCTCACTTTCCAGTCTATATAGAGGTCTCCGAGGTCTTGTATGATGACAGGTTTTTTATATGTTCATAAGCAGAAAAATTTGAGTTTTATATTCCTTTTTTCATGCTATCCTCTACCTTCATAAGACCCAGGTCAGACCGAAAATGGAAAATGGAGTACTGTTGCCAAATTTGAGCAGGAGCTGCCCATACCCCACTTTCCAGTCTTGGTAGAGGTCTCCGAGGTCTTGTATGATGCCAGGTTTTTTATATGTTAATAAGCAGACAAATTTGAGTTTCATATTCCTTTTTTCATGCTATCCTCTACCTTCATAAGAACCAGGTCAGACCGAAAATGGAAAATGGAGTACTGTTGCCCAATTTGAGCAGGAGCTGCCTATATCTCACTTTCGAGACTTGATAGAGGTCTCCGAGGTCTGGTATGATGCGATGATTTTTATATGTTAATAAGCAGAAAAATTTGAGATTTATATTCCTTTATTCATGCTGTCCTCTACCTTCATAAGAACCAGGTCAGACGGAAAATGGAAAATGGAGTACTGTTGCCAAATTTGAGCAGGAGCTGCCCATAACTTACTCTCCAGTCTTGGTAGAGGTCTCCGAGGTCTTGTATGATGCCAGGTTTTTTATATGTTAATAAGCAGACAAATTTGTGTTTTATATTCCTTTTTTAATGCTATCCTCTACCTTCATAAGAACCAGGTCAGACGGAAAATGGAAAATGGAGTACTGTTGCACAATTTGAGCAGGAGCTGCCCATACCACACTTTCCATTCTTGATAGAGGTCTCCGAGGTCTTGTATGATGCCAGGTTTTTTATATGTTAATAAGCAGAAAAATCTGAGTTTTATATTCCTTTTTTCATGCTATCCTCTACCTTCATAAGAACCAGGTCAGATGGAAAATGGAAAATGGAGGGCTCTTGCCAAATTTGAGCAGGACCTGCCCATACCTCACATTCCAGTCTTGATAGAGGTCTCCAAGATCTTGTATGATGCCAGGTTTTACATATGTTAATAAGCAGAAAAAATTGAGTTTTATATTGCTTTTTTCATGCTATCCTCTACCTTCATAAGAACCAGGTCAGACCGAAAATGGAAAATGGAGTAATGTTGCCAAATTTGAGCAGGAGCTACCCATACCTCACTTTCCATTCTTGATAGAGGTCTCCGAGGTCTTGTATGATGCCAGGTTTTTTATATGTTAATAAGCAGAAAAATTTGAGTTTTATATTCCTTTATTCATGCTATCCTCTACCTTCATAAGAACCAGGTCAGACGGAAAATGGAAAATGGTGTACTGTTGCCAAATTTGAGCAGGAGCTGCCCATACCTCACTTTCCAGTCTATATAGAGGTCTCCGAGGTCTTGTATGACACCAGGTTTTTTATATGTTCATAAGCAGACGAATTTGAGTTTTATATTCCTTTTTTCATGCTATCCTCTACCTTCATAAGACCCAGGTCAGACCGAAAATGGAAAATGGAGTACTGTTGCCAAATTTGAGCAGGAGCTGCCCATACCTCAATTTCCAGTCTTGGTAGAGGTCTCCGAGGTCTTGTATGATGCCAGGTTTTTTATATGTGAAGAAGCAGACAAATTTGAGTTTTATATTAATTTTTTCAGGCTATCCTCTACCTTCATAAGAACCAGGTCAGACCGAAAATGGAAAATGGAGTACTGTTGCCCAATTTGAGCAGGAGCTGCCCATACCTCACTTTCCAGACTTGAAAGAGGTCTCCGAGGTCTGATATGATGCGAGGATTTTTATATGTTAATAAGCAGAAAAATTTGAGATTTATATTCCTTTATTCATGGCATCCTCTACCTTCATAAGAACCAGGTCAGACGGAAAATGGAAAATGGAGTACTGTTGAAAAATTTGAGCAGGAGCTGCCCATACCTCACTTTCCAATCTATATAGAGGTCTCCGAGGTCTTGTATGATGACAAGTTTTTTATATGTTAATAAGCAGAAAAATTTGAGATTTATATTCCTTTTTTCATGCTATCCTCTACCTTCATAAGAACCAGGTCAGACCGAAAATGGAAAATAGAGTACTGTTGTGAATTTGAGCAGGCGCTGCCCATACCTCACTTTCCAGTCTTGATAGAGTTATCCGAGGTCTTGTATGATGCCAGGTTATTTATATGTTAATAAGCAGAAAAATTTTAGTTTTATATTCCTTTTTTCATGCTATCCTCTACCTTCATAAGACCCAGATCAGACGAAAATGGAAAATGGAGTACTGTTGCCCAATTTGAGCAGGAGCTGCCCATACCTCTCTTTCCAGTCTTGATAGAGGTCTGCGAGGTCTTGTATGATGCCAGGTTTTTTATGTTAATAAGCAGAAAAATTTGAGTTTTATATTCCTTTTTTCATGCTATCCTCTACCTTCATAAGAACCAGGTCAGACCGAAAATGGAAAATGGAGTACTGTTGCCAAATTTGAGGAGGAGCTCCCCATACCTCACTATCCAGTCTTGGTAGAGGTCTCCGAGGTCTTGTATAATGCCAGGTTTTTATATGTTAATAAGCAGAAAAACTTGAGTTTTATATTCCTTTTTTCATGCTATCCTTTACCTTCATAAGACCCAGGTCAGACGGAAAATGGAAAATGGAGTACTGTTGCAGAATTTGAGCAGGACCGGCCCATACCTCACATACCAGTCTTGATAGAGGTCTCCGAGGTCTTGTATGATGCCAGGTTTTTTATATGTTAATAAGCAGAAAAATTTGAGATTTATATTCCTTTTTTCATGCTATCCTCTACCTTCATAAGACCCAGGTCAGACGGAAAATGGAAAATGGAGTACTGTTGCCAAATTTGCGCAGGAGCTGCCCATACCTCAATTTCCAGTCTTGATAGAGGTCTTCAAGGTCTTGTATGATGCCAGGTTTTATATGTTAATAAGCAGACAAATTTGAGTTTTATATTCCTTTTTTCATGCTATCCTCTACCTTCATCAGAACCAGGTCAGACGGAAAATAGAAAATGGAGTACTGTTGCCAAATTTGAGCAGGAGCTGCCCATACCTCACTTTCCAGACTTGATAGAGGTCTCCGCGGTCTTGTATGATGCCAGGTTTTTTATATGTTAATAAGCACAAATAATTTGAGTTTATATTCCTTTTTTAATGCTATCCTCTACCTTCATAAGAACCACATAAGACGGAAAATGGAAAATGGAGTACTGTTGCCAAATTTGAGGAGGGGCTGCCCATACCTCACTATCCAGTCTTGGTAGAGCTCTCCGAGGTCTTGTATAATGCCAGGTTTTTTATATGTTAATAAGCAGACAAATTTGAGTTTTATATTCCTTTTTTCATGCTATCCTCTACCTTCATAAGAACCAGGTCAGACGGAAAATGGAGTACTGTTGCCCAATTTGAGCGGGAGCTGCCCATACCTCACTTTTCATTCTTGATAGAGGTCTCCGAGGTCTTGTATGATGCCAGGTTTTTTATATGTTAATAAGCAGAAAAATTTGAGTTTTATATTCCTTTTTTCATGCTATCCTCTACCTTCATAAGAACCAGGTCAGACCGAAAATGGAAAATGGAGTACTGTTGCCAAATTTGAGCAGGAGCTGCCCATACCTCAATTTCCAGTCTTGATAGAGGTCTCCGAGGTCTTGTATGATGCCAGGTTTTTTATATGTTAATAAGCAGACAAATTTGAGTTTTATATTCCTTTTTTCATGCTATCCTCTACCTTCATAAGAACCAGGTCAGACCGAAAATGGAAAATGGAGTACTGTTGCCAAATTTGAGCAGGAGCTCCCCATACCTCACTTTCCAGTCTTGGTAGAGGTCTCCGAGTTCTTGTATGATGCCAGGTTTTTTATATGATAATAAGCCGAAACATTTGAGTTTTATATTCCTTTTTTCATGCTATCCTCTACCTTCATAAGAACCAGGTCAGACCGAAAATGGAAAATAGAGTACTGTTGTCAAATTTGAGCAGGAGCTCCCCATACCTCACTTTCCAGTCTTGGTAGAGGTCTCCGAGGTCTTGTATGATGCCAGGTTTTTTATATGATAATAATCAGAAAAATTTGAGTTTTATATTCCTTTTTTCATACTATCCTCTACCTTCATAAGAACCAGGTCAGACCGAAAATGGAAAATGGAGTACTGTTGCAAAATTTGAGCAGGATTTCCCCATACCTCACTTTCCAGTTTTGGTAGTGGTCTCCGAGGTCTTGTATAATGCCAGGTTTTTTATATGTTAATAAGCAGAAAAATTTGAGTTTTATATTCCTTTTTTCATGCTATCCTCTACCTTCATAAGAACCAGGTCAGACCGAAAATGGAAAATGGAGTCCAGTTGCCAAATTTGAGCAGGAGTTCCCCATATCTCATTTTCCATTCTTGATAGAGGTTTCCGAGGTCTTGTATGATGCCAGGTTTTTTTATATGTTAATAAGCAGAAAAAGTTGGGTTTTATATTCTTTTTTTCATGCTATCCTCTACCTTCATAAGAACCAGGTCAGACCGAAAATGGAAAATGGAGTACTGTTGCCAAATTTGAGCAGGAGATGCCCATACCTCACTTTCCAGTCTTGATATAGGTCTCCGAGGTTTTGTATGATGCCAGGTTTTTTATATGTTAATAAGTAGAAAAATTTGAGTTTTATATTCCTTTTTTCATGCTATCCTCTACCTTCATAAGAACCAGGTCAGACCGAAAATGGAAAATGGAGTACTGTGGCCAAATTTGAGCAGCAGCTCCCCATACCTCACTTTCCAGTCTTGATAGAGGTCACCGAGGTCTTGTATGATGCCAGTTTTTTTATATGTTAATAAGCAGAAAAATTTGAGTTTTATATTCCTTTTTTCATGCTATCCTCTACCTTCATAAGAACCAGGTCAGACGGAAAATGGAGTACTGTTGCCAAATTTGAGCAGGAGCTGCCCATACCTCACTTTCCAGTCTTGATAGACGTCTCCGAGGTCTTGTATAATGCCAGGTTTTTTATATGTTAATAAGCAGAAAAATTTGAGTTTATATTCCTTTTTTCATGCTATCCTCTACCTTCATAAGAACCAGGTCAGACCGAAAATGGAAAATGGAGTACTGTTGCCAAATTTGAGCAGGAGCTCCCCATACCTCACTTTCCAGTCTTGGTAGAGGTCTCCAAAGTCTTGTATGATGCCAGGTTTTTATATGATAATAAGCCGAAAAAGTTGAGTTTTATATTCCTTTTTTCATACTATCCTCTACCTTCATAAGAACCAGGTCAGACCGAAAATGGAAAATGGAGTACTGTTGCAAAATTTGAGCAGGATTTCCCCATACCTCACTTTCCAGTTTTGGTAGTGGTCTCCGAGGTCTTGTATAATGCCAGGTTTTTTATATGTTAATAAGCAGAAAAATTTGAGTTTTATATTCCTTTTTTCATGCTATCCTCTACCTTCATAAGAACCAGGTCAGACCGAAAATGGAAAATGGAGTCCAGTTGCCAAATTTGAGCAGGAGCTCCCCATATCTCATTTTCCATTCTTGATAGAGGTTTCCGAGGTCTTGTATGATGCCAGGTTTTTTTATATGTTAATAAGCAGAAAAAGTTGGGTTTTATATTCTTTTTTTCATGCTATCCTCTACCTTCATAAGAACCAGGTCAGACCGAAAATGGAAAATGGAGTACTGTTGCCAAATTTGAGCAGGAGATGCCCATACCTCACTTTCCAGTCTTGATATAGGTCTCCGAGGTTTTGTATGATGCCAGGTTTTTTATATGTTAATAAGTAGAAAAATTTGAGTTTTATATTCCTTTTTTCATGCTATCCTCTACCTTCATAAGAACCAGGTCAGACCGAAAATGGAAAATGGAGTACTGTGGCCAAATTTGAGCAGCAGCTCCCCATACCTCACTTTCCAGTCTTGATAGAGGTCACCGAGGTCTTGTATGATGCCAGTTTTTTTATATGTTAATAAGCAGAAAAATTTGAGTTTTATATTCCTTTTTTCATGCTATCCTCTACCTTCATAAGAACCAGGTCAGACGGAAAATGGAGTACTGTTGCCAAATTTGAGCAGGAGCTGCCCATACCTCACTTTCCAGTCTTGATAGACGTCTCCGAGGTCTTGTATAATGCCAGGTTTTTTATATGTTAATAAGCAGAAAAATTTGAGTTTATATTCCTTTTTTCATGCTATCCTCTACCTTCATAAGAACCAGGTCAGACCGAAAATGGAAAATGGAGTACTGTTGCCAAATTTGAGCAGGAGCTCCCCATACCTCACTTTCCAGTCTTGGTAGAGGTCTCCAAAGTCTTGTATGATGCCAGGTTTTTATATGATAATAAGCCGAAAAAGTTGAGTTCTATATTCCATTTTCATGCTATCCTCTACCTTCATAAGAACCAGGTCAGACCGAAAATGGAAAATGGAGTACTGTTGCAAAATTTAAGCAGGATCTCCCCATACCTCACTTTCCAATTTTGGTAGTGGTCTCCGAGGTCTTGTATAATGCCAGGTTTTTTATATGTTAATAAGCAGAAAAATTTGAGATTTATATTCCTTTTTTCATGCTATCCTCTACCTTCATAAGAACCAGGTCAGACCGAAAATGGAAAATGGAGTACTGTTGCCAAATTTGAGCAGTAGCTCCCCATACCTCACTTTCCAGTCTTGATAGAGGTCTCCGAGGTCTTGTATGATGCCAGATTTTTTATATGTTAACAAGCAGAAAAATTTGATTTTTATATTTCTTTTTTCATGCTATCCTCTACCTTCATAAGAACCAGGTCAGACCGAAAATGGAAAATGGAGTACTGTTGCCTAATTTGAGCAGGAGCTGCCCATACCTCACTTTCCAGTCTTGATAGAGGTCTCCGAGGTCTTGTATTCTGCCAGGTTTTTTATATGTTAATAAGCAGAAAAATTTGAGTTTTATATTCCTTTTTTCATGCTATCCTCTACCTTCATAAGAACCAGGTCAGACCGAAAATGGAGTACTGTTGCCAAATTTGAGCAGGAGCTGCCCATACCTCACTTTCCAGTCTTGATAGACGTCTCCGATGTCTTGTATGATGACAGGTTTTTTATATGTTAATAAGCAGAAAAATTTAAGTTTTATATTCCTTTTTTCATGCTATCCTCTACCTTCATAAGAACCAGGTCAGACCGAAAATGGAAAATGGATTACTGTTGCCAAATTTAAGCAGGAGCTGCCCATACCTCACTTTCAAGTCTTGATAGAGGTCTCCGAGGCCTTGTATTCTGCCAGGTTCTTTATATGTTAATAAGCACAAAACATTGAGTTTTATATTCCTTTTTTCATGCTATCCTCTACCTTCATAAGAACCAGGTCAGACCGAAAATGGAAAATTGAGTACTGTTGCCAAATTTGAGCAGGAGCTGCCCATACCTCACTTTCCAGTCTTGATAGACGTCTCCGATGTCTTGTATGATGCCAGGTTTTTTATATGTTAATAAGCAGACAAATTTGAGTTTTATATTCCTTTTTTCATGCTATCCTCTACCTTCATAAGAACCAGGTCAGACCGAAAATGGAAAATTGAGTACTGTTGCCAAATTTGAGGAGGAGCTGCCCATACCTCACTTTCCAGTCTTGACAGAGTTCAAAAGCGTCTCCAAACCCTTGTCGGAGAAGAATTATTTATTTTCTCCCCTCCAGCCTCTCTCTCACAGGCGGGATATGGCGAGTCTCTCACTGCTCTGTTGCTACTTCCAGGGAAAGTGCTCGGACAGACTGCATTTCTTGGTTCTGCCATGCTTGGCCTTCACGGATAGGACCCGCCATGCCTCTTACATTGTAGCAAACCACTCACACCCACCGTATGCCATTGACGAGAAGTAAGTTCCACTCAAATAGCTTTTTACCTACGAACCACTGACCTACTAAACAAACTCCCAAGAGGATGCTTCATGGATCACTACAATCCAATATATGTCCATACAGCAACCTTCTAACTTGGGAGGCTCTTGAGCCTTATATCGGGTGAACATTAGTGAAAAAAATACTATTTACTAAGCTAGTTGTTATGGGTCCTTACCTATAACTACAGAATGAACTCTTCCTAACACTATGTATACTACGCCTCTCAAGAGAGAGAGACGAATCGAGTCGAGTCAATAGTAGTTCACTCCAAACCAGACTGACAGTCATACTAACAACTTCCACATCTTGTATTATTATTCCGTGTAATATATCTTCGTTATTTCTACTCTTGTGCACGTGTTGTTCTTCATTGGTCCTAACCTGGACCATAACACTAGTAGTTTTAATTTTTTTTTAAATTTAATTTTTACACTTTTAGATTAAACAATTTTTCTAACCCTGTGAGGTCTGTAAACGAACCAAGTTGCTACAGTCAACGACGAAATTATTCGTACACCCATCAATTTTGAATATTTTTATCCATTTCTCAGAATCTAATGCCCGGATGATGCCAGGTTTTTTATATGTTAATAAACACAAAAAAGGAATAAAAAAACTAAATTTTCAGAACAATAGGTTAGATAAAACAAATTTGTTATCATTTGTCTGTATACATATATATTGGTTCTTGTCAATTCCCTCATTTCTTTACGTGGACTCATATCCCGAGTCTGCCATGTTTGTTGTGGGCATTTCAGGAGGCACACGTGTTTATCTCTCTCACGGCATACACTGGCCCGCACCAAGTTAATTAAGTTTTCATATATTTAATTTTAGTATGAATATAGTCTATTTATAAAGCATCAGAATGTATTACTTGGAACAATAAGAATTTATTTTTAAAAAATCAAGCTCCATGCTTCCTTTAAAAAAAACTTCAAATTAGCCTTTGCATTAATACGTAAAGTGTATGTGCTACTAATTCTGGTGAAAAGTTAAATTTTTGGGTTTGAAAACGAAGCCCCAAAGTATCCTTGACTATCCGATGTTGCAATTGCAGTATAACCAAATGAGGCTGTTATACTTCCCACCTCATCCACTCCAACTTAAAAAAAAAAAAAAAAAAAAAAAAAAAGAGAAAAAATTACAAGGAAGGAAAATATAAAAGATATGTATTGACTTAATGTGTTTCTTTTTTTTTCTTATATAAGTTCGAACCGGTGGATTGAACTGCCTTGCAGAATCATACAACTAATATTTCATTCTTATCCTGACTGATGACCTATTTAAAAATAATTCCTAAAATTTAAGAAAAATGAGACTTAAAACAGTAAAATACAAATTTGTTCAACTGGATTCTTTTTGCAAAAAAATATTTTGTCTACAAACAAACATGTTAAAATAGAGGGAAATAATTTTAGCAAGTGATGTAGAAATATCAACTGGGAGCGTGCCCATGGAAAGTGGCAATTGACTATAAAACCGTAGACGTCCAGCAATTGAAATGCGATATTTGTGGTAAGATATGTGGGTTCAGAAGCGGTTTCATGCGACATTTTAAATTGCATGATAATGAATCACCCGTTTTTGAACCTTTTAAGTGCCCTGTTTGTGCCAGAGTATGAAGGTTCCTGGCTGGGCTAATGAACCACATTCATTCAGTACGTCAGTAGATATCCTCCAAAAAGACATGTAGTAATGGCCGTACTCGGACACAACCATCACCATATTTTTAGTTACTATGACGCGTTCTACTTACTGAAATTTTTTCTTTTGCCACCGTTTCGTTGCTTATAGAGACAACTTTATACCCAATATCAATATTATGATATCTATAGAGGCAGTGTGTCTTTTCTTTAAAAAAAGGAAGGAAAATATAAAAGATATGTATTGACTTAATGATTTCCTTTTTTTTTTCTTATATAAGTTCGAACTGGTGGATTGAACTGCCTTGCAGAATCATACAACTAATATTTCATTCTTATCCTGACTGATGACCTATTTAAAAATAATTCCTAAAATTTAAGAAAAATGAGACTTAAAACAGTAAAATACAAATTTGTTCAACTGGATTCTTTTTGCAAAAAAATATTTTGTCTACAAACAAACATGTTAAAAAAGAGGGAAATAATTTTAGCAAGTGATGTAGAAATATTAACTGCCTTTGACTTTCCAGTGTCGGAGTCATCTCTTCCTTAACTCCCAAATTGTCACCAGGGATCTCTCTCCCTATAATATAAATACTGGGAAACTCCTTGCATCGTTCTCTTATTTTTTTAGGCCTCGTGCCGCATCCCACCTCGCGTGGAGGTCAGGTAAATTCTCTCTTCTTTTCTTCTAGCAAGAAATATAAAAGTACGTGTTTTCATTTTCACCCGCCCCCTTTCCCCGGTCCACTACACCAGTCCCAAGTGAATGAATAAAATTACTGAAATTCATTAAACATTTTAATACAGAAAAATTTCTTAATAGGTAAAGAATTTCTGAATTTGAATATTAATGATGAATATTATAATATAATATAATTGTTTCCTTCTCTTGTCCACTTTCGATAGGCAGTTTAAAATCAAATCTAATCAATACGGGATTTCTTTGTCTTAAATATCCACTGTTTCGGTAAACTTAAAAAAAAAATTAAAAATAAGAAAGCTGTGCGTATAAAATTTTCTATATACAAATGCTTAACTTCACTTCTGATTCAGTACATTTAGCTTCTACGTTGTTTGCATTTTTATAATCTTGGCGTACTGATTATGTATTGTATAAAAGGCAGTATTGCCATATTTACGTGGGAGTTGTCTTCTCTTGAAGAATTACTTTGCTTCTCACTGTCAGGTCTTCATCCCGCTGGGAAGTTGAATTTATTTCTGGACGAGTTGAGTAGTATTTGTCACAAAGAATTTTTTTTTATTCTATTGCTTTTTTTTTGCAAGTAGAATTTTGGTTTAATTTGCTTTATATGTGATTCCTTTTTGTTGAGTTATCTTCTCTTGACGACACTACATCTATCGTTGAGAATACCTATCATAACACTTGGCTTTTAATTTTTTAAACTTTGTACACTAATTCCAATCCTCTAAAATAGTCTATGTGTTCTTTGACCTTATATTCTGTCAGTTAGTCTCTTTATAAGAACCACATCAACTGACATGGTTTCAAGAGAAGATTTTGGCTGAGTAAGGAGTTGAGAGGTTATCTAAATATGCTTCAAATATAGTTAAATGTTTTTTTTTTACCTTTATTTGGTAATAGAAATACATTCAAGGAGCTTAATTTGATAAGTGATATATATATATATATAGAAAAACAAAAATGCTTGATTTTGCTCTCAAAATGAGATGATTTGGCAAACCATTTCTTTAAAGTTATCTTATTTTTATGTAATGTTTCCATGCCAAATATATGCAAACTTTGTCGGGGTAAAATTCAAATGACAAGATGTAAATTTTTCACCTTCTAAAATCTACACTGCATTTTCTCCATTTAGTTTATTTCACTTTATATCTCCCCTCCACGCTCTTTTTTATAAAGTGTAGTGGGATTGAAATACTTTCATTGCGGTATATTAACACATATTGTATATATATTAACATTTTGATGAAAGAAACCCCTATCTTCCCCGGAAAGTATTTTGAATTAAATAATACTGATTGGTATGTAGGGTTACATATGTAATGAAGAAGAGAAAAATATAAATTTCCCACCATGTTTCTAAGTTCTCTTTCTCTCCCATGATGTGATTTTGTGAGCATGAGTTTTGAAGAGTGCTGTAGTTTGCCATTGCACTTTCCTCATTCTCTCTGCAAGAGCAAAACTAACCTATCTTGTTTATATAAGCAATGTATGTTTACAGTAAGCTGTTTTATATTTAATGAAAAGAAAGAAAAACATTGTCACTGGACCAACGGGCCTCGGTGACGAAGAAGAAACAGACTAGACTCGATATAGCGTCGATATTCACAAATTCCGTGGTGGTACTCATTCATGTTGGTTCAGTGGTATGACGCTTGCGTTGTATCGTAATGGTCCGGGTTCGAATCTCGGTAGTGGATGCGCACTGCTAAGACTCAAATAGGACAGCTGTCCAGTGCTTTCTGCATTCTGTTGAGGATTCTTCTAGACTCGATGAATTTAATAATATAATACAGTGTAACCCGGATATAAGAGAGATTTTCTCTGGTCCCAAATTAGAGCCTGTGTTAATGTATATATAATAGACCAAACCCGGATATAAGAGAAACCCGGATATAAGAGACTTCTTATCCGGCCCCGACAACTCTTATATCCGGGTTACACTGTATATATAAAAATCATATTTAACCAAGAAATTGTATTTAGGCAACATCAAAATGTTCCTCTCCTTATTAATTGTATATAGTCACTGTTGTGAATATGGATTATCTCCGCTTCGATAATCCAAGCTATAAAAGCTGTACATTTCCGCTTGTCAAGTAGACGAGTAGTAAGATTCTTAATTGAATAAAAGATTACTAGACAGAATCTCTTGTCATGTTTTCATTACAATTTATTCAATTAAGAATCTTACTACTCGTCTACTTGACAAGCGGAAATGTACAGCTTTTATAGCTTGGATTATCAAAGAGGAGATAATCCATATTCACAACAGTCACCTTAGAATTTTATTCTCTTCTTAAACTCTTGCATTTGTACTTATTCTCTTCAACAATCTTATCTCTCCTCTCAAACTAAATTCTACCTGCTACTTCTGCCTTAATTTTTCTACTTTTGTTTATGGCATATTGTTGGCGGCATCACAACTTGTAGCTGTTTATTCTACATCCCCCACTTCATTGTATAATGGCAAAATGCAAACCCTCTTATCGAAAAATCCTTCTGATTCATATCTGACTATCAAGTCGCTATGACAGTCTTAGGACTTTTTTTAATGTCTGTTTACTTCTGTTGCTAGAACTCTCATTTCTTTTTTCTAATTAATTTTTCTAACGTGTTTTCATTTATTTACATTTCGATAAGAAAATTGCAAAAAAGGTTAACCTTTTCATTTAATTATTTTTTGTCTAAACTGAGAAAATTTTCTTTAGCTTCCAACTTATTTTCGTAAATGAAACTGAACTACAATTCGTCTCAATGCTTCTAAATTTTAATGCCTTTAAACTAAGATCAATCCCATAATCATATAAAGAAAATAGTTTAGTAGGAAGTGACTTCTCAGTATCAGATGCAAACAATAAGAAAAGGAAAATAATACATTGGTAAAATCTTAAAAACGAAAATGAGGACAATGTAGAATATATTGGATAAAAAATACTTTACATATGAAAGTACAGACTTTTTTTGGCTATTTGTGCAGTTTATTAGCATCCCGCTACCACCTTTTTTTTATCAACATCAATTTTTTGTAAAAAAAAGTGGATCACACAGCTTATTCATCTTAATAAATATTTTCAGAAAATTCACTACATACGCATACATTGCCTTTCCTTCTTTTCTCTGCTTACCCCCCTTTCTCTCTCTCGGGAAGATGCTGCTTTTCTTTTCTTTGCCATCTCCCCGGATTTGACAGTCAAGAATATCCTGTTCATTTCTGTTCAGTCCTCTTTGTTTTTCTCGCCAGATATTATAAGCGGCTTTGCTCATTGTTTTCGCAGTCGGATCTATCGCAGCAGTGTCAAATGTTATCATTTTACTTCAATATAGTTTTCCCTAGACAATTTATTTATTGATCTTTTTGTGGGGTTTTCTTTTACTGAACCTAGCAAAGGTTTTGTTACGTACCGTTACGTACCAGTGTTTCTCAATCATAAAACTTTTTAATGTTTCACAAATTATGTATATATAATTATTATAATAAATAAAAATTTAATGAACAGTTCTGGAATACTAGTAGGAGTCTTTGCTTGAAGAAAAGTCGTTTTCTAAATGTCTACTTAATTGCTTAGGCATAAGAAATAGGAAAGACAAACCAAGTTACGTTGCCATAACATTCTTATACATATACAGAACCATTTTGGCCTTCTGCTGGTTCCCTCCACACCAGGGGAACGTTGGAGTATGTAAACAGCTCTCTCGAGTGATTTACAGACTCTGATACGTGCTGAGCGCAGGGATCCGTCACTGCGCTGGTATTATCACAGCTATGAATAGCTTGGACCAGCTTTGACTAGCCAAGACCAGCTTGGACAATCTGTGACCAGCTTAGACCAGCGGCCCGAGTGAAAACACTCGAGTCCCCACGTTAAAAACTGATCCTGTGTCACAACCTGACTCAGTGGGGGGGTCAAGTAAATATCCTTACCGGGCACAGGGATCCGTCCCTGCGTTTGTAGTATCACAGCTATAACTAGCTTGGACCGGTTCTGACCAGCTACGACCAGCTCTTTTTTGTAATCTCTGTTTCTCTGTCATATTCGTCATTATCTTCCTCTATTTGCTTGTGTACCTCAGAGGGATTGTTAAAACTGGCTTCTATTTGTTCCTCTGCATGTGCCTCCTCTGGGCTGTTGGCATATAGCCCTTCGATGTTAACATTTAATCTATTTGTAATATTTTCTCAGATGCTTCCGAGTTCTATGTCAGGAATTCTTTTATCCTGATGATCTCATGCTTGACACTGACTAGTTTGTTTGCATTGATATTTAATCTCTTTGAGGGGGTATTTTTCTCGCCAGATATTAAAGGCAGCTTTGATTGTTGTTTTCGTTGTCAGATTTATCGTAGCAGTGTAAAATGTTACCATTACTTCAATATACTCTTCCCTAGACAATTTATTGATCTTTTTGTGGAATTTTCTTTTACGGAACTTAGCAAAGGTTTTGTTACGTACCGTTGCGTACCAGTGTTTCTCAATCATAAAACATTTTAATGTTTGAAAAATTATGTATATATAATTATTATAATAAGTAAAAATTTGATGAACAGCTCTGGAATACTAGTAAGAGTCATTGCTTGAAGAAAAGACGTTTTCTAAGTGTCTGCTTAATTGCTTAGGCATAAGAAATAGGAAAGACAAACCAAGTTACCTTGCATAACAATGTTATAGAGCCTTTTTCGACCTCTGTGAGTGCCACCCCTACCAGATTCTTCCGGAGGGATTATCAGAGGAGGAGAAGGGTTTTTTTCCCGTTAGTGTAGATGCTTCGGTTGTAGCATCTCTTCCGAACCAGAGGCCTTCTCACCTCCCTTGTGTTCCCCCAACAATTATGTGACATCTGTTACATAGCGGTGGTATGACCGGCTATGACAAGCTCAGACAAGCTTAGACCAGCAGCCCGAGTGGAAAGAAAAACCGACCTTGTTTCAACCTGACTGTGTGGAGTTAAGGTAAATCCCGGTCTCCCCCACCCTCGAAAAAAAGTCTCTTGTCAGTTGCCCAGAAGCTGTTTCTCCATTTTAATCTGTTTTGATTTGATAAGTAATATTTATTTCTCCACTTTAAAAAAAAAGTAAAGTTCTGTTTTTTAGTGAAAATCTTTAAGATCTTCCCTTGCTTTCTTGTTTGTTCAAACTCTTGGAGCTATATTTTAAATTCTCACTTCAAATTTTTCATCTTACGAATATTTAAATTTTAAGAATTTTATCGTCCTCACCTCTCAAAAAATGCCCTTTGGTGTGACAGGAAAGAGGTTACAGAATAAAAAAGAGAAAGAGACTTAAAAAGAAAAAAAAACGCAAAGAAAATTTAGTGCTTTTAATTAATTTGGTTTGTTTTAAAATATAAAACAAATTATCACATGCAGCCGCCATTCCTCTTCCTACCGATTCCAAGGATTATGTCTGAAAATAATGTATCAATTTATATTTTCCAAAATATTTCTTTTTCATCTCTTTTTTTCAATATTAGCAGCCTAAAGAAGGAAATATTTTAACTTTAGATACCTTATTATAGATAGACAATAGATTTTTATCACTTTCTTTTTATCTCTCATCACTGGATATGACTTAAAATTAGATAGATTTACACACAACAATTAAATAAAATCCTTGTGGCCAACTTTTATGGTTGATTGGAATTTTTGTAAGTAGATGAAAATGAAGCATAATGTCTTAAATATTTTGAAAAAAAAAGAAAGAAAAGAATTTGTTTGCTGTCTAACTAATGCCATTCATTACCTTTTAGAAGCCGTCCTGGGTATGACGATAAACTACATCTGCGCCCTGGGTAAGACGATGAACTGCATCCAGCAGCAAGGCCTCTGATCAGGAGGTTTTGAGGAGCGTGGAACCACCTCTTTGTTGCTGGTGTTCCTGAGTCCATCCTGACCAGGGGTGGTAGCATCTGTTGAGGCCCCAGCTATGGGTAAGTGGTTAACCCCCAAATTGGGTTCAGAGCACTATGAAAATGTAAAAATAGGTTTTAATACCAGAATAGTTTGTAAAAAGTATTACCAGCAATACATTATTAACAGCAATACAATTTTGAAAAAAAAATATCACCAGCAATACATTTTTTGAAAAAAAAAATTACCAGCAATAAAAAAATTGTTGGCATTAAATAACCCATTGAGGTTGATATACCATAAAACAAAACAAACCAAACCTTTTAGAAGAATGCACAACTCCAAAGTATTTATTGTATCTGAAGTATGTTTGGTTTCAGGAGTCCTGAACTGGCATCTCAGTATTCAGATATAAGCTAAGCCCCGCGTGCAATAATGGATCTGAAATCTGAAATTCATCACAATTGCACATTTAAAGGAGAGAAAAAGTATTTGATTGTTATTTCAACTTTTAACATCATAAATGTTTGATTCATTTCCATTTTCTTTTTTTTTTTAATGCTCAATCGATCTCTTAAAAATATTTTTAAAAAAAAACTGAAAAATGTTACGTATTTAACTTTTTTTAAAATATAGTTTTCAGACTTAGTTTAAGTTTTGGCATCAAATGTCTAGGAACTTTGTTTACTGTGTAAATCTGAGAACAGCTGCTCCTTGATGATTAGCATCACAACAGGTGTACATACACACATACATACATACATACATACACACATACATACATACATACATACATACATACACACATACATACATACACACATACACACATACACACATGCATACATCTATTTGTGTATTGAAATTAAATATTTCTCTTTTACAATCTAAAAAGCACTGAATCTTATCCAACCACACAAGGGTTGTTTAATGGAAACAGTTGTTACTCCCCCCCTGAACAACTTTGCTGGGTTCAAAGACCTTTTTTGGCATCCAGATACTTTGAACTCCAGTCTACCTGATATAGTACAAATTGCTGATCTTTGTCTTCCTAATAAACGCGATCTGACTTATTGCAAATATATGACTTTGTTTTATTACTTACTTTTTTCTCTTGCTTGCATTTTTGGATTTTTATTTCAGAAAATGCTCTATGAAATTAGTTATAATAGAATTTCTGCTATTATGGGAAATGAAACAACAAAAAAAATTATTAGCCGAAATGGACTTTTGATATTTTAAATCAGGTGAACAAATATTGGCAAGGTCAGATTTTATTATCTTGTAACGGGGTTGATGTGTAGTTGTTAATGTAAGTTACCCCATAGTTGTTTGTATTTGATAGAGGATTCCTTTTCTCTTTTAATTTTACTGAAAATGAAGTGAATAAAATGCACAACAATAAGACTGAGATAAGTGTTGACATGAATGACAAGAATGTGCATTTTTCTTTTTGTGATGTTAATTACAATATGGGTATTGTGTGTATTAAATATGTTTTCAGTGTTATTGTCTCTTTTGGTTTCTTTAAAAGTTTGTGCTTACTTGTTTTTGCTTGTTCTGAGAATTTCGTGGTTAAAGGTAGCCTTTGAAACCGTTAACTATTGATTTTCATGGATACGTCTATGTTGTTCCTTTTTACTACTCCTATGTCTGCTGGTGGTGGTTTTTATAATGATGATGTTTCAGATTTTTAGAATGATGGAATATCATCGTCATATATCTTAGTAAATGCTGTTTTCTTTATGCGTTGGGGTTATCAAATGTAACTGCGTGTTCTAAGAGCATTTATCTATTATACATTTAACGATTCAAGAAAAAAACAACGAGACTCCAATTGTGTATCAACAATAAAATATATATTGAAACAATAACATACAAACAATTATGCAATGATGTGTAATAATTAAGGGAGAAAAAGTTGTTCCCCTTTAACTCTATTCTGATTAAGATTGAATGTTCGAAAGAATTTCTCTTGAATAAGAATGTTCAGGATTCTATGTTGAATAGAGTCTGGTGTTAGAATAGAATACAGTTAATTAAGAAGTGTGTTGTTTTGAGAAATTAATAAAGTGCTGGTTCATGAACTTGGCTTAGTCACAGAGTGGAAGATATGTGTAATGTGATACAAAAATCTGTGTCTGTGTGTGCGTTGTGAGTAAAGTCGTGGATTTGTGTAGACAGGCGTAAATCGCTGGACTCTACTGAATATTTAAGAACCCCTCCACACACACACACGGGTCGCATATTGCACAAGGCCGGCTTAATGTGGGATCACCGAGCCCGTAGGCTCGGCCAAAAATATGCCCATTTACAACCCGTATAAACAGGTTTAGGGACTGTCTACCTCCCCGGACGAAACTTTGCCCTGCGGCAAAGCCTCGTCCGAGTTCCTCCCCGCCGAGGCTGAGAGTTCGACAGCAAAGAACAGTCTAAACGACTGTTCCAGTCACTGTTGTGGGAAAATTGCTTGTTTTTAAAGCTGCTGGTAGGATCCCAGCGAAAACGCGCGAAAGTCGATTTAGCACAAAAATGTTTGATTGGTTAAAATTCGACCAATCACTGATTTTGTAACAAAGACACATGTGAGCAAGTTCACGGCAGAAAAATTCAAAGTGGTGACTGCGATTGCTAAATTGTCTTATGGAAAGGCAGTATCGATTTACTAGCCAATCGCAGACGAATAAATTGTGGGCGTGGAAAGCGTAGCAGTCGCTACATCTTCACTGGTGGAAAGGTTGTTTTTAGAAATGATGAAATATCATTATCATTCTGAATCATAACAATCGAAGTCAATGTTTTCTCTCTGAAATTCATGTTAACCAATCAATGGTGGTAAAAGTTTCAGTACGTGTTCATCTAAATATACCGTATGAATTTCACCCAATTCTTTTCATTAGAAATATTTCTAAGTGATGTGAGATTTGATGATGCAACTCAAGGATTATTATTGATGCTTATTTTTTAAAAAATTCAGTTAGAAAGATTGTGTGATGGATTAGAAGAAGCTTTTATTTTAGTTTTAATTTAAAGTTAATAAATTAAATTTAATATTTACAATAAGAAAAATACTTGGCTGTATTTCCAAGCTAATTTAATTTGATTGGAAGAAGTTTTCGTTTTGAAATTACTGAATGTAATTATCTTCATTAAAGTGATCTAAAAATAAAATATACTTTTCTGAAACTTTATTTGAGGAATAACTTAAAGTATAATTAATAAGATTTGAAACCAGTTCTTACTATAAGTTTAAAATATTGCAGAAATTAATTTTTTAACGCGTCAGCAGATGTTTATTTAATCTTTTGATAGATGTGTTGATAGATTGATGTTTATCTAATGTTGTTCTCCATGAGCAGAAGAGGGGGTTATCCATAAAAAATATAATTGAAGACTAATGTGAGCACCTTTTATATACAATTTGTAAGTACTCACTAATCTTAAAAATTTAGAAAACTATTCTCTGTAGTCTAATGTTTTATTGAATTTTAGATATTTGGGCTTTAAATTTATTTTCTAACAATATTTTTTTCTAACAGGTAGGTATTCACGATAAGAATGTTTAGGATTAAATGTTAAGCTATTAAAAAAAAAGAATTAAAAAAAAGAATTACTCTAGATAAAATTATCCATATCACCAATAGAATTAAAGAATAGAATAGAATTAGAATAGAATTAATAGAATTAGAATAGAATAGAATAGAATAGAATTAGAATAGAATAGAATAGAATAGAATAGAATAGAATTAGAATAGAATTAAAGAAAAGGGAAAAAAATGACGAGCCGAGTCTAGATGAAAGGACTGGATTAAAAAGACTTGCTAGTCAAATAAGTGTGGGTATCTATCTACCCAGACATCCACATGTGTAGTTTGATGGCAGTAGAATGAGTAATACTGGAAAATATCCTAAAGTGAACATTCTTTTTTAGGCCAATACGTCCTTAGCAAATCTGAAATCAAGCAGAGGTTTCATATCTTTTCTAAAGTTGGGAAAATGTACAGAATTGAAGACTGATTGTTATTAGTGTGAAGCTGATGCTGGTGTTTTAATAGCGGCTAACTGACAGGAAATATTCTAACAAGTTTAACTGTAGTGCTGTGCAAATCTAACACTTCAGGGAGAGACATTGAAGTCAACAAACCTTGTTAATAATCATCTTCTGAGGGTTGATATTGCAACAGTTAAGGAAATCAGAGATGAGATCGAGATTGAATGGATGAGGGGTTACAATTAATTTGTGGTCTCGGAGGAAACTTTCCTTAAAGGGGAGGGCGGAAGTATGTGTTTCACACATCTACCCGATTCTCCTTTACCGACTCTGTGCTTTCACTTCCGTCTGACACTTTACTGGCGTTAGTGAGGCTCTTGTTCTTCTTCTTGTGGGGAGGCAAGGCCGCCAGAGTCTCTCGGGAGATCTGTTGCCTTCATCCATCTGAAGGCGGTCTAGGTATACCTAGCATTGAGATTCGTCAATATATGCTTTGCATCGGGTTCCTGGGTCGAATGTGTCGCGAATCGGAAGAGGAGGGCGTCTTCTGGAAGGAAGACGCCCGTAAGAACTTCCCATCCCTGAGAAGTGTGCACTCGTGCGAGGAGGAGGCCCACCGTTTACCTCGAGTCGAGTGCTCCTTCTACCGTGAATGTCGTCGTGCTTGTTAGGGGTGGGGAGCATTTGTAATGAACTGATTGACGAGCTCGGTCTTACGAAGCAGGAGGCTTGCTCAATATGGCCTTGGGCGCCCGGATTGAAATAACAATGAGGCATCATTTACCTGGCTGGTGATGCGTGGGGCACTTTGGGTCGCCAAGAGACTTTGTACAGCAGGCTTGGAGAAATATCTGAGGGTTGATATTGCAACAGTTAAGGAAATCAAAGAGCTGATTACAGGCTGTCTTATAAAGGCGGGAGCTCCTTCTGAGATGCCGAGAGACATTTTTCTTCAATAACAGTTTTAATATTTGTGCCCAATATTTTCAGAAGAGACCAGCACTGTTAATGCTGAGTTATCTAACATTATTTTGTATTTTTGCACAGTTGTCTCCCTTGTTTTATTTAGCATAGCATTGGGTTTTAGAATAAAGATGGCGGATAGCTAACACTCTGCTGTAAATTAGATCTCTTTCTGTTTCACTCTACATGTCAGCCGGATGTAAGCACTAAGAAAGCAGAACTTGAAATTTAAAAAATGGTCATTATTTTGTGCAGGGGCTCCACGCATGTCATCCATCCCACAAAACAATTCCCCTCAAAAATACAAAAGACCATAAAATAAACCAATCATGAACGTTGCCGCTAGAGAAAAAATAAGAACAAAAGATGAGAAAGCTGCTTATAAATGAATGATACAAAATGTGGTCAACAGACTGGGGTGTTGACACCAACACGGTGATTCTAGTCAACCGACCTGACACACATATCTGCTCGAGAGCCACCTCCCACACCATACACACATAACAGTCATTCCGCTCACATATTCTCTATCAGCAAAGTTAGATTTGTGGTTTCACTAATCCACTCCAGGCCTCTCTCAGCATCTATATTATGACCTCGGTCAACTGGCCTGGCAAATCTGTTAAGTCCAGGCCTTACATCAAATCACTTCCCTGACCAATGTCAATTAAAGAACACCTTATATCAACAATTTTGTTATCTTTTCACACCTCCTCACGGGTGGTTATTGCAGTTTTCGTTTGATTTCCCATCCAACCAGAATCCAACAATTCTGATTGATCAAAATTCACTAATCCGCTCCAGGCATCTCTTTTCTCCACCATAACCTCAATCAATTGACCCACCAATGCATCAACTCCAGGCCTTACCAACTCTACCCACATTCAAAATTGCTACACCTCACCTGCACAAAGACATTCTACTTGCATCTGCTGTATCAGCAAATACAAAAGAATTTTATATTTAGAATTTTTATCTTCTTTTTGTTTTGCCTCACCAATGGTATTGTTTTGTTTATTCTCCTATGCTACCATACACATGTTGCATTTATTCTGTGATGCAAAATCAAAACTAACACCCTTGATTTATTAAGCACAGCTTAGATGTGTCACAAGGCAGCGAGTTTGGAGCACCCAGGTAGGATCGAACTTACTTGTAACTGATTTGTTGAAACAAGTTTACTATTACATCGCATCAAATAGCTCACTTATGTCTGAGCATAATTCTCACTGAATTTTGGCCATGTGCTTGATTAATATGATTTTAATAAATGTTTGTCGCAAAACAAATGGACGTTTTTCACAGTTTAACCTTCTATTGGATTACTTTAAAGGGTGCTTACCATAATTAGCAATCTTAGTGTTGTAGAGTTATTTCCTCAGTGGAAACTGTATTCGGACCAAATTCGTCCTAAATAGGTTCAACGTACAAAAACGTTGGGAACTTGTAATAATCAGGTTTACGCAGAGTAATCGAGTTGAGGTCGCTGACTGCTTTTTCTTTTTCGACTCCTACTGACTCCTACTTATAATAGATGGGAGAGTCTATTATCTATAGACTAGATGTCTTTCACCATAACACTTAGTGAATTCAATTCTTACAGGTATATCACTGCTATAATTTTGTAATGGTTAATGAGCTATTAAACAAACCATTACTGTGTAGTGAGTTCAGTCCTAACCAAGCACTCAACAATTATGGCCTAAGCTGTTTAATAAATGTGTATTTATAATTCAAATAACCATTCAAAGGCGAATATCATTTGGAAGCTACTGCAAAGGTTAAAGGTAAGTCTAAATTTCAAAACTTAAGGTTTTGACATCAGGTGAAGTTAAAATCTAGTTAGATAAATTTTTAATTATTGGCATTGCATTTTACCAGCATATTCATTAAATTCTATCATCTATTTCAGGAACAATTATTTTCTTTTTAAATAAAAATTGTCATTTATATGCAGTCTAATTTCTCCATGGTGAATTCCTCTTCTTTCGAAAATGGTTGGTCTTATTAGGTTTTGGCTAATAAAAAACTTTTAAACAGATATTATTCAAAATAGTCTGCATCTCTTTTGAAATATGCGGAAGGGTTTATTCACTTATTTGAATATCAATCATGTCATTTTACGCTTGTAAGTCAATGATTGGCTAAGAATTTCAAAATTACTCCATAATGAAATGTTTTCTGAAAAACAAACGAATTCTAAAATGACCAAGTTGTTTGGATTTAGTGTTTTATTATTACTACTTCTGGAATGTTATTTACTTTCAGTTAGTCTTTCCTTTTCATTCCCCAAAAATTGATGGCATCATCTAACTGGCTGGTTGAAGACTCTTGATATTTAAAAGAGCACAAATTATCATGAGATATTTTGACGTCATATTACTAGAAAATCAGTATAATGAAATATTGTTAATAGATAGATAATACCCTATTTGTCAGAATATTTGAAGTTCTTCATTGGAAAGATCACTGACTTCAAAACAATGAATGTATAGAACATTCTAAACAATAAATCATGCTTTTATTGTTAAGATTTACACAGTTTAGCTTAGTACGGAACAAAACTGCAAGTATGGCGTACTCAGTGTGGACCAAACTCACTTCAGAGTAGTAATGGTCTGTTAGACTAGAACATTAGCAATTAGATTGAAAACCTACTTGATTCATCTTCAAGTTTTCTTGCTCTATGATTCAGCTATACTTTTTTAAAAAAGTAGCATACCTCAGACGATTATTTCATATTAACAGCACATTTTCACGGATTTTGCTTTCATCAGTAGTACTTTACAATGTCAGTTTAATTAATAATGTCTCTTCTTTTTATCTACAAGTTAATTTGAACTCTACAAAACGACAACACTGCTATAATTGTTTATAATAATATAAGCATATATAATATGACATGAAATGTTGAAAATACTTAAATTCCACTTGTCGATTAAAAAAAATTAAGGGTTTAGGATTTTCTAGTTGCGTAATCGATCTATATCTCACAAATAAATAAATAAAGCATATAATATTTTCAAATTATAATAAATTTCTCGAATTCCAATAAATTTAATTATCGATTTAATTCATTATCAAATTATAGCAATTTAGAAGAATAAAATTATGGTCTAAGGGAAATAACTGTGATTATATTTGTACGTTTATCTCCCTTGAAATAAAATCTGAAAAATTATTTGTTCTCTCATACTTCAATCGAAATATTTTTCTGAGATGAAATTCTGGTCATAATATTTTAACAGTCCAACAGTTTAAATGAATCATTGGTCATTAATTGCATTGCCAAATGAAATACGCTGACGTAAAAGTATGCATATATTCTGTCAATAATTATAGCGAATTGAAGTGGGCCTCATATAAGATTCCTACGTGGTGGATGCAGACGTAATAAATAAAGAATAGAACGCGACTGATCTCTGATTTATGCAAGTTGTATTAAACAATACTACAAATAAGTCTGTAGGAATCCTTCTACTCGGTTTTTCGTTGAATGTTAAAATTTGGAGTGTCGGTATTCGATACATTAACAAAATATCGATACGGGGTCGCTCGTAATTTGGCCGTCTAGAATAATCACACGATTTTCATTGAAAGAATAAAATTCTGTAGAAAAGACAACGTAGTTTCAACAAATAAACATTAATTTAATATAACGACAAGAATACAAGCAGTTGATGATAGATTGGAAAGTAATGTCTTTTTGTTTGGGTTAAAAAAGTTCTGAAATAAAATATAAGTTGTCTTTGTGTACGTATGTGAGAAACAATAAAATGTTGTGATATGTGTGTTTGTATGAAAAGGTCAACATGTGTGTGCGTGATTCATAGTAAAGTGGATACAAGAGATAGGAATTGTTTCTTACTGTTGGCAGTGTTGCCGTAGAGAGAAGTTTGTCAACGCTGTCGCTTTTAACATGAGCTCATGAAGATCATCAGCCAGAGTTGTGTGGAGTTTGGTGACGGCCGAGTGTATCCTTTTTGGGAACGGATTTCATGTGTTTTTATACACTTTTTCGTAACAAAATCGGCTCTAGAATTAAATTATTTATCTATTCCTAATTGGCCCTAAAAGGGCACGTGGTATGTCTTCTACTACGTCCGTACGATATTTGGTCGGTATCTACCTAAAAATAATGACTAATGCAACAAACATTCTGATTTGTATTCTATGATTTTATTTGTGTGTTTTAAGATGTGAGTGTTTTCTTGAGTGTGATTGGTTTATAAATATTGTATTTGATATTTTAGTGGACACGACAAGTCCTTGCAAACTTAATGGTGTCTGCGACCAAACTTACCTGCTGAAGAGTTGGTGTTTTTGCTATCTACGGACTCTCTAGTGATAACGGTGTAGAGCAGGCTGGTTCTGAAAGTGTTCATTTCGTAGATCTTACCATGAATGAGTGTTCTTCAAAAAGAGGTAGAAAAGCGAGCCAAACAGTAACTGAATCTTATTGGCTAACCTTGAACTGCCAATGGCAGATAATCATCTCTCTTCTTTCTCATATAATATAGTAAGAAATATCAATTAAAAATATCCATTGAACTTGATTTCCTCTAGTGTTTAACAAGACAATTCTCCTTATTTTGTAAGATACAAAATGTTAAATTAGTAATTATTCTAGAACTCGTTAAATGAAGATTATTAATTTTGAAAATAAAAATAAAATTATTAAAATAAAGGAAATTGTAGCGGACCGTGCGGGTGAAAATGTGAAAAGATATCAGAAGGTTAAACTTTCTTGCTGGCCGTTCCAGCTACATGGGAATGTTGGACTTTAATTAAGTCCAAAGAAGACAAAGAAAACAAACAAGACCGATATATATGGGTAAACAAATATATATTAATAACAAGTTACACAAAGACATGAAAAGTTACATAGTGTTTGTATGGAGAAATTATGTCTGTGTGTGTTGTGAGTGTTCGTACGTACGTGTATTGTTCTTAACGTGTTCCCAGAATTTGGAAACATATTAGCCTAAATGGAAAAAGAGATATTTTATCTCGTCTCCACGCGCCGTGGCGGCCCAAGGCCTAAGTCGAAAAAGAGAGATAGAGAGACGAAGTATCAGCCAGAGAGAGACCCCTGTTGAAGGATTTAGGGACTGGGGAGGAGCTAACCGCGACAAAATAACTTTGCAGTGTGACACCCGTACTCAATTCGCATTAAAAATTCCCAGAAAACTTGCATTTATGTATAATTGTACATGTTCCATTCGAATCTGGCTTGATAAATTTGATAAAATCTACCGTTTTGGAGTTATCGACAGTGAAAGATCGGATTCATTCGCGTCGCGAGCAGCCATTACTGGTGTTTTTGTATACATTCGCTACAGAATAGTTATCAGTGTAGGTATCATTGCGCAAACTGAGCGTGTCTACGTATATAGTTCTCGTGTGCAGTAATTAAGGCAAATTGAGATAAGAAAGATCAGTTCCTAGCTTAGGTTTCCGTAGTCTTCCGCGTTTAGTTTTCCGCAGCGAATGTATGCAAACAATTCCAGTAATGGCTGCCGCCAACGACGCGAATGAATCCGAACTTTCACTGTCGATAACTCGAAAACGGTAGATTTTATCAAATTTATCTTGTCAGATTCGAATGGAGCATGTACAATTACACATAAATGCAAGTTTTCTAGAAATTTTTAATGCGAATTTATTGCGGCTGTTACACTACAAATTAACCAATAACTTTTGGATAATACATTGAAAAAAATAAAGAAAGTCTAACAGAAGTTACTTCCCATTTAGGACAATATGATCTTGAATTTAAATTTCCAGTTTAATGGAGGTGACTACACTTTAGGCTACAAGTTTTAATAAATAACATAAAATTCGAGATAATTTATCAAATTAATGCTTCTTATCAATCCCTAAAAATTGCTGTCTTGAATTTTTTCCTCATTATCAATTTTTCTCATTTTCATAGTATTTTCCTTTGTTGATTATTTAGTTTCCAACTCTGGCTCATGTTGCAGATAATGTACAAGAAAATGTGGAAAATGGTTTATAAGAAATACGAAATAATTTGAATGGTTCATATGAAGACACCCTGAAATAATCATTTTTAAAAATATAAATGCACTCCCATTTAGACATGGGTGCAAATATTGGAGGATTTAGGAGTGTTGTAGTTCATTTGTGCCACAACATTTATAGTAAATTGCTTTAAGCAAAGACACTATGCATCATGGAAAAGTTCAAGAGACCTGAAAAATTTAATACAGATTCAAATTAATTTGAGGCTGCAAAAACATGCAAGCGTTGGTTGGGAAATTTCAATAATTCTATAGAATCTCTAGCTACAGAATCTTTTTTGTCACTCATGTGGAATCGAAATGTTTATGCAAAATATGATGAAGCCATAGAGACCCTGAAGATAATATGAATTAAGCTAAAGAATTGCGTTTTTGATTGGAATTTGTTCACAATTTATAAACAAGAATTAAAATGTCTAGTTGGACTAAAAACTCTATCAAAATTTGCAATTTTATAAATGCCATGATTGAGTAATATAAATCTGAATCCATTCCTGGTGATTTCATCAGTAACACTATGGCCAATCAGGAGGCAGTAAGGACAGCTTGGGAATAAACCTCTAGATTTGATTACTGCCAGATCACTCAATTTTGCCAACAATGTTCTAGTGCAGGGGTCTCCAAATTGGTCAGTATCGACCCCTGAGGTTTGATGAGACTATTAAAGGGATTGATAAATGCCTGGTGGTCAGAAGGGGGTCAATAAATGCTTCAATTGAATTTTGGGGGCCCAAAGCTGAAATTCGTATAAGAATTAAAAATACATAAAGTACAACTTGCTAATACATATATTGCTAACCATCCAACTTACTTGGTACACATACAAACCTACAATCACACAGAGGCAGCAGCGACAATTCTTTGCTTATGGCATCATCAAACACTGCAGAGACAGAACCCATCTGAGTGTAGAATGGCGGAGAGTAAATATACAAACACACAGAGGCATTTCAACCATTACATTCTCAGCTTGGTCAACTTGCTACCAAGATAGATCAGCTCGGCACCTGATACGTAGCACGTGCTTGCTGGCCAGAGCCATCATCAAATGGTCGTTGGTGCCAACTAGTCCAGAAGCAGACAGTGTATACTCAACACCCGTAGATATCAAAGTGGTGTCAGTGAACTGATAGCTGTGCATTTACTGTACAAATTTGCCCATTTCTAGTAAGTACAATGATGGTCACTAATGCTAAGAAGAATTCCAGACAATATTCAGAAGAGTATATGAAATTTGGATTCATACCTTCATTTACTAATGAAACAATACCTGTTATGCAAAAAGAAAACTTTTAGTAATGATGCCATGAAACCTGCAAAGATAAAAGACCACATTGAAAGGATTCATTCTGATAAGAAAAACAAAACCTCAAGGACAAGTTAGATCCAGTGACATGACCCAAAGAGTGTGAGTTCAATGCTCGGCTAAGGCAGTGGAGAACTTTCAGTGGGAAGTTAACAGGACGTAACTGATAACTGATATCCATAAAACATAGTACGTGGAACTAAAACAATCTACCCCAGTGAGCGAAATAAAGGGTTCAGTTCGACATTCCAATCACCTGAAGAAGGCCGGAGCGTACAACGGCCGAAACGTTGGAATAAGTATGGCGACAAAGGTGAGGACAATAGTCCGAATAATGTAAATAATGTACATAATACCTCATCTCTGAAATATAGACAGAGACAGAAAAACAAAAATCTTGATGTTTTTCAGATGTTGAAAGAAAAATTTAGAAATCAACCAAATTTAAAGAAATTGTTTTAAGCATCTGCCAGTGTTGATAATAAAGAAGGACTGACAAAGGTCATACAACATCTCCATTAATATAGCAAAGAAAGGAAAATCTTATATCATCGGTAAAGAGTTCATGATACCAGCAATTAAAGATGTGATTGAAAATGTTTTGAAGAAAGACTCTCAAGCTGTTCTAAAATGCATACCATTAAGTGTAAATACAATACAACGACGTATTGATGAGGTGGCCGATGGAACCTTGGCATCTGAGTTTCAATATTGCAAGTTTTCAATTCAACTCAATAAATCAACTTTTCGGACTTCAAATATTCTCATGGTCTAAAGTGAATTGTTGACGAGTTCTTGTTTGCTAAATACCTTAAAGCTGATGTGAAAGGTGAGACAATTTTTCTATGTTAAAAGGATTATTAGAAGAAATAAAATGTTCTCATTGAGAATATTACTGCAGTGGCTACCGATGGGGGAACAGTGATGGTTGGCCGCTACAGAGGATTTGCCATCTTACTCACGGAAAAGGTTCCCAATATACATACTGTTTATTGTGTTTTACACAGACACCATCTTGTATTCAAGAAACTGTTCTGTAATGGACATGTCTGTGGCTGTGATCAGTGCCTAAAAGACACCGTTTGGGTTCCTTTGACTGCTACAAATGTAGAGAAATGGAAGAGTCGTGCGGAATGACTGTTCAGGAGTAGGGCAAGAGGAAATGTTCAAGCAATACGAAAGACCCAGTACTAGAATAGCGGATAATGGTCTGGCGAGCTATGCAGAAAAAATAAGGGAACAAAGAAAGAGTGTCTAATATTTGAAAAAGAAGAAAAAATAAGGCACAAATATTTGAATTAAAAACCAAATCAAAGAAACCTACACCAATACCCCTTTTATCTGCACCTCTTCGCTGAAGAATAAAAAACAGTCAATGGCTCGACCTCCGATGACCTTAAATTTAGCCTATCCAAAAAGACACCATTATCAAAACAACCCAGCTGGAGTAGCATTTGTTTTTCTAGTAACTCACCCAATGTCTTCTCTACACTCCTATGACCCACACATGGTCCAGAAAGACAGACCCAAAACAAAGAGCCAACAAATCCCTTCCTTGGAAGCTGAAATAAAAAAAAATCAACCTGCAATTTAACTTATCGGAAAACATTTACAAGGTCTCCTCTGAACAAATGGAAAAGTATCTCAGCCATTCAAGGATAATAAAAGTGCTTAAATACCTCACTTTTAATTTAAAAAAAACACGACTCACTGTGGTGAATAATTACTTAGAATAACACAAACACCACCGCTTTTTTGTTTTTTTCTCAAAAGAAATGTTACAGCTGAATTCACCCCAAAAGTTCAACCTCTTTTCTGAGACTCCATGTGCAACTTTATCAGAAGTTAATCAACTGGGTTTATCCATTTTTCTCCATATCTGTTCATTTATGATAGTGATATCAGATCCTGTATCTAGTTGCAATTTCATTATTACATCATTAATTCGCACAAAACAAATTTCCTCTTTTGAGATGTCTTGTTACTTTCCCTTTTAGACTTCTTATTGTTACTCCATGTATTTATCATGTTCACATACGTTTTATTTTTTCTCCATTTTTTGTATCTGCAACACGTACTTTTGTGTCCTAATCTCCCACATTCATAGCATGTTTTGTTCTTGAAGTAACAATCACTTTTAAAATGCTTACCTCCACAACCATGGCAAATATTAGGTATTGAGGGAGGTTTATAGTCTTTTTTAAACATTTTTTTTAGAAGTTGAAATACGTTTATAGTTCTTTCTCTTAGATGGTCGGACACTAAATACCTGTGAATTGTCTTTTTCCTCAATCTTTGCGGTATCGAGTTTCAAATACACAATATGTTTACACCCTCCCACTATTTTCTGTAGAGTTAATTTGAGATCCATTTCTAATTTAGCAAATATCCTGGATCTTATCTGCGCGTTCTTATTAGAAGTTAAACCCTGTACAAATATCAGGCATTTAAATAAATCAGGAGTTAATTCATTTAACTTGAACTTTTCACATTCTTGATTCATGACTCTTGCATAAGTGACAAAATCTTCATCATCGGATTTTACGAAGTTAAGACATTGCCATCGTGTATTAAATAAGGAACTACTATCAACAAAAAGTTTTGATAGTATTAGAACAGTCTCATCAAAGTTTATCTCTCCTGTTTTTTTCGGCAAAATATAGTTTACATATTCTTCATGTTCAGCAGCGGACAATTTCCTTAATAATAACTTTCTATCATTCCAATGCGAACAATCCCTTTTGAAGATCCCTTCATATCTCCTATAATAAACTGGAAAGTTATCTCGTCATCTGGGTTGTACACAAATTCGCTGATTGAATTAGCGACAGCATATGGAGTGTATAGGATACAGGCTCGATTCCTGTCGGAGGACGCATATTTTCTATGAAAATTTCGCGGACATTCAGGCCGGTAAATGTTGTTAATACTGTTTATTATAAACAGAGCATTTACTTAAATATTTGTATCTATAAAAAGAATGTTAAACATAAAAATATCTTAAAATAATTGTCGGACTTTGTCCATTTGATAATAATTAACATTATTCTTTCATTTAGTCTATGTAGACCATCTAACCGTAACATTATATTCTAACATGAAATCAGTTATTTAAAATTTTTAAATCAAGCTTTAGCCTTCATAAACATATCCATTTTATCTTTATTAATTCTGATCAGAATTCTTACAATTATACATTCACTCAATGTATTACTTTTAACACACAACATTAACCCGTGTCTTTTAGCTTTGAATATATAACAATAAGTTAAACTAAAATCGAAATCTAAACTGTATCCTGTTTCTGACCATAGCTATAAACCTGTAACTCAATAAGTGACTTCTAGCAGTGACAAAAAACAAGAACTTTAAGCAAGGCACTATTCCAAATACAATTCTGGTGTTTCTAAAACCTTATAATGTGCAAATTGTATAGACTTAATTTATTAGTATAGTGAATTCAACGTTCATTGTTTTCATTACTTTATAGTCAATAAAATGTTTATCTCTATATTGATATGCAATATTTTTGTAGAAACATTTAGTCATTCTCAACACCAATCAATACTTTAGTATAAAGAAAAATTAGTTTCTATTTTCTCAAAAGCTTGGAGAATTTATGTACATATTTTACATGAAGCATTTTACAAAAAGTTAAAAGGTCTTTTTATAAGAAATTTAATTATTTATGTTAGGCAATCAGTTAAAAACTTAGTATACCCAAATAAATTACGTGAAAAAATAAATTAAAAGAAATAAATAAAAATAAAAAGTAAATAAATAAGAAGAAATAATATTTTATAATAATGCCTAAACAAATTCATGGTTATCTCCCTTACACTTGTCGATTTTTGTGTGCATTTTTAGCTGAGAATTTTAAGGTGAATCATATTCTTGAATTATTGCTTGAAAAATATATGTGATATTACAGTTTACACGTATGTAGGTGTAGATTCCTTTTGTTTATTTCCTCTTTGTCAGATGTCATGGTTGTGAAAATACTATACTTGAATATACAATGAAATACATGTACATCATTAGGGTAGGGCAAGCAACTCAGGTAGATTTTTAATGATTCTCTCCTAATTGAAGCTCTTATTCTTGTCATAAAATCTGTTACTATCTTACCTGGCTTATGTCAGAGGGTATCCCACAGATGAGGCTCGTCTCGGGAAACTGACTCCGTTTTTAAGTGGTCTATAGGGAATTTTGGCCCGAACCTACGGGCTCGGATATCCCACTTTAAACTCGGCCTTGTGCCACATCTTGTTGCGTGGGGCAGCGGGTAAATAATCATAAAATCTCTTACTAGAAACTCATGAAAATATCTTTTATTTTTATCTTATCAGGATGCATTTGATAACATTTTAATGATATTACACAGTGCAAAAGTTTTAAAATTGTAAATTTCTCATAACTGCCAGCTAATAAAATAATATTTTGCATTACAGATGAAACATTGGCCCGATTTGGAGGCATTCTTCTCTTCTATGTACCGTTCAGGATTCTGGCGATCATGGCTCTCCACAATTTTGCTCTGAATAAATTTTCTCTTTTTGTTATTGCTCCTAAACCATATTCTTCCATCCATTTACCGAAGCTCACTTGATAGGTTATTCACGCTTTTCCTCTTGCCTTCAATCTGTCGTGTGAGTATCAAATTTTCCAAGCCCTCTCTCTTTATTATGTTCCCTAGAAATTTCAACAGTATTTTTCTTATTCGAAGTATTGTGTCGTTTTTCTTTCCATTTTCTTTAAAACTTTGCTCCCATGTTCCGTTCATAGAATTCTCAGCATCCTTCTACAGAACCGTATATTTGTTGCTTTGTCTCTTCTTCATCTGTGGGGAGATTGTCCAGCATTCACTGCCATACAGCAGGGCTGATATTATATAACAGTACAGTACTCTTTTCATGGTTTCTAACAAAATCTTCCTTTATTTAACTTTTCGAAAGCAACTTTCAATATCCCAATGCGACTTCGGATTTCAATGTCGCACTCTCCGTCCTTCTCAGATATCAACATTTTTGTACTTGTTTGGCTTTGTTATCAGTGATTTATAATCTGAATATTGGACTGTTCTTTTTGCTGACAAACATACATTCTGTTTTCTTCTTGCTTTCCTTCCCTACTTTCTTTAGGCGTTTTGTAGTTTCTTTTCTGTGTCTGCTATCAACACTGTCATCTGCACATCTTATGTTAAGATTTGGGGCCCTCAATAATGAATCCTGGTAGGACTTGTAATTCACTTAGAATCGCCCCAATGTACGGGTTAAATAAGTTCGGTGAGAAGATACATCCTTGTTTTACACCCCTTTCTATTTTTGTATATCTACTGAATTGTTTTTTTTATCCACATGCAGGCGGCTTGCTGCCAGTATAGGTTTTGAATTATTCTAATATTCTTTCCAAATATGTTAAGGTTAACGAGCAGTTCCAACAGTCTACCACACCTAATTATCATATTTTGCAGAAGTTCTGAATGAGAGGGAACAAGAGAGGAACGATTTGAGGCGAATTCCACCTTGCCAAAAATGTTTGTGTAAAAGTTTTCGGCAACCTGACCGATTGTATTCTATTCATACTTGCAATGAAACCGTTAATGTGCAAATATGTCTTCAAAATTTTTTATTACTAATATTTTCTTTACAAAAGAACCTAGAAATAGACAAAATTGCTCGTGAAGTATGTGTCTTTATCCGACATTTTCGAATACGTAGGATCCTCAGTGACCCGTTGTATGGAACTCAGTGACTAGTTTTGCACCAGTCGCATGGTTCAGGAGATTCATTGCTAACAACTTTAATTTCAGAAAACAGTAGAAGTATAAATTCTGTGTAGCAGCACGATAGAACAACAAGGGAAGGGTGAACGAAAATGCTTCAATTTCGTCATTTGCTCGCCGTACATTTATGCCGGGGTGGGGGGAAAATTTAAGAGTAGTGTTCGCCTCATCTATCATGCCACTTATCTGCCGTGTACCCGGTCCTTATCGTACAACTGTCAGCAATCTCTTCCCCCTCTTAAAATTACCTGTAATTTCTATGCACTTATCGTTTACTTGGTGGATGGGCAAATGTTTTCTTGGATGTTAAGGAAGACGGTGCAGAGGATGAGGAGCCTTTAGCCCCCAGTGGCAAAGATTCCTTTTCGCGCTTAACTGAGTTTTTGTTTCAACTTAATTAGCTGCCCCCTTTTTTTTAAATGATGGCTCATATCTCCTTTGAGGTTCTTTCCTTGGAATTACGACCAGGGCGTCGCCCTTAAAACTGGTAGAGGGAGTGGGCTGTGGATGCCTTTCCCTTTCGAGGCTTCCGGGGACTGAGGCTGTCTGGCGCTTCCCTCTGTCCCAGCTAACGACCAGCCATTTCACCTTTACGCCCTCCACAACCATACAATCAGCGGGCTGTTGCTTTTCGAAAAATGGATCCAACCGGAGGTTTAACTGCATTGGCCCCAGACGCTGACATGCCCATTACAGATGAGGAGGATTTAATAGACTCGACCAGAGAGGGATTTTGGTCGATCGGGGCCAGAACCCCAGAGACCTTCTTCCCTGGGCAGGAAAAGGAGAGGTGACCAGTCGCACACAATATCTGACCGTACTGGGCTACGTTGTCAGGTAAGTGCTCACCTAAGACCTGGGGAAGTACCTCAAAGACTGCTATAAGGTCCTTCACCAGCCTTCATATTCCGTCCCTCGGATGAGATCTTTAGGTATAAGGACGCAACTGGCTGCCTCTACACAGTTTTCAGGCGTGAGTAGAAGTATGTCACACGTGAAATAACCCGTGCCCCTGATTATTCTTTAGTGTTTAACCACCAGGGACATCAACAACTTGGTCTTTTGTGGAGCGACAAATTTAGCGCGAACGCTTGTTGACCACGAAGACTGACACAATTCGTTTTTCAACTTTCTTCAATTCTTGGAGATCCACCTAAAGCCCATTTTCTTTGATAAGTTGTACGTAAATTTTGGCTCTCTCCAAAAATTCCGCAATGTTGATTATACATTCCGGTGAGGACTTCCAGAATGAAGGCGATCTCCGGCTGCGGCACTGTCGTCATTCTGATTGGGTTCATTCTTCTTTTCTCGGTCATTTTCAGGCACCATTGGTTGGTTGTCATTACTGGTTTCATTATTTTTATTTTGGCCATTTTGGGTTACCATAGGCTGATTATTTTTATTAGTTTCATTAATCTTATTTTGGACCACCATACTTTTATTTTCTGAATTGTTCTTTTGGTCGTTTTTTGCCAGCACCTTGTATTTTTTTAACACAGCCAAGCACATTTTTCCTGTACAAAGAAAGTAAAGAAAACGAAAACAAACTTCAACGAAAAACTATGACAATAAAATAACAGAAACTTATTAAAGCTTCCTTGAAAAGAAATTATTAATAAAAAAATAACTCAAATAAACAAGAAAAATAAAAACACAAAAAATAGAATGCTTGTTTTACCAGTAAAAGAAATAAGCTTGACCTTTAGTCAAACAAGAATACGTAAAATAGGAAGAAAAAAAAAAAAAAACCAAGTTCAGCTGAAGAGTTACACTAAGTAAATAAAAACAAAATATCGTCTTTGGAAGATTTTTAAATTAAAAAAATTCAAAGAATAAAAAAAATAAACGCTAATAGGAAAACTGAAAACAAAAAACAGAAAACGGTGGAGAGGAAATTCACGGAAAAAAAAAAGAACAAAAACGGTTCTTTCTAGAACAAAAACAATTTTAACAAAAAGAAACAAAAAAAAAAACGCTAAATAAAATAAAACAAGAGATTTAAACAAACAGCAGTAGTCTGAGTTACACCAAAAGAAAAAAGAAAAATTCAGCTGTAAATCCGGAAGTGGGGGGGGGGTAATTAATTAAAAGAAAAACTGAAAAAGAAAAAAAAAGGAAAAATTCGCAAAATCAGAACAATGTAATAAATATCAAAATTTAAGCAAAACACATAATAATAATAATAATAATAATAATAATAATAAAATCAATAACTTAACAAAAATTTCTTCAACAGTCTTTTGCGTAATCTAAACAAAATATCAATCAGTAGCGGACGAAAAATGGTTAGTTACCGGTCAATGCAAAACGCAAACACCCCTAGTACTAAGATACCATAGCGAAGAGCCCATCCAAAAAATTAACATGAAAGTATTTATAGAAAAGGCACAGGGAAGCAAACTTTACGGAAAGTGACTGAAGGCGAGAAGCGAGGTCAGGGCCAATAAAACTGATGCTGATTCTTTGGATTTTATCATGTATCCCTAAACATAGAGCAGGAGCACCGGGCCATATGTGGCAGCAATATTCAAAACAAGGACAAATGGTAGACTTATAGATATGCAAGACGGATTCTGGAGGAGAAAAACTGTCTAACACGATACAGTGAACCAACCTTCTTAGCAGCTGACCTAGCAATGAATTCAATATAGTATTTCAACATCATATCAGCCGAGAATGTTAACCATAGAAGGCGCAATGAGTCCCTCTCCTGGAGGCTAGCATCAGCCATACTGATAGAAGGCAGATAGGGATCTCTAAGATGATTAATGAAGAGTAGTTTTGTTTTAGAGGCGTTAAAATTTTTTTTTTTAAGCTTATCACCCAAGCAAGGATGGAAGCCACTAGCACGCAAGGGGTTACAGAAGGTTTGGAGGAAGAGCAGATAGGAGTGGTAAAGGAGAGGATGTGGAGAAAGATAGTGGATCGATCAAGGCAAGGGGGTTACAGAAGATTTGGAGCGAGAGCAGATAGGAATGAAAGGTGAAAGGATGTGGAGAAGGGAAGTGGATAGATCAAGGCAGCTGGAGATGTCGATTGACGTTACACTTAAATAGTTGGAGATTGTATTTGTCAGGGAAACAGGAATAAGGAAGGGAGTTCCACAGGCGAAATGTGCGAGACATGAAGCTATTGGAGTAGAAGAGACGTCTACATCTTCAACGGTGAAGAGGTGGGAACGGGATGCCAGCCTCGTAGGACGTTTAAATTAAGCCATTCGTTGCTCTAATTTCCAACAAACTGTAGATCATTTTTTAGACCAGTTTTCCAATTTGACCTTATGGTAGTGATCAGATTTGCTACCGGGTGAGGAGTAGATGGTTGTGTCATCAACATAGACACAGTTAAGAGCTTGCATCAGGAAGGTCATTGATGAAAATTAAGAACAAATTAGTACCAAGGATAGAGCCCTTAGATACACCTGCATTAATATTAGTGGCATTATCTTGCTTAGGTGAAATGATTAAAAAAAAATCATATTTTATAGCCTGGATAAATTAAACATTCTGTATAATACATAGTTAATGTACAGTGTAACCCGAATATAAGAGAGTTGTCGGGACCGGATAAGAAGTATCTTATATCCGGGTTTCTCTTATATCCGGGTTTGGTCTATTATATATACATTAACACAGGCTCTAATTTGGGACCAGATAAAATCACTCTTATATCCGGGTTTCTCTTATATCCGGGTCTCTTATATCCGGGTTACACTGTATATAGTTTATTTATTAACAAATATTAATATTTGTTTTGTAATATTAGTTGATTTTATGTTTTGTAAACTAATTTGTGCAATTTGTATAATTCAGTGGAGTCCGTGAAATTTAATAAATTATGAAAAATTTATTTAAAAATATTTTTTATTAATAAGTACCACTTTTGTCCAATGATAATTTTAAATGATCAGCCAAAAAAATAATAAATAAATAAATAAATAAAAATAAATAAAACAAAAAATAAATAAATAAATAAAATTAAAATAAAATAAAAAATAAATAAAAATAAAATAAAAATAGGGATGTCAGTGTACTGAATGATTGAGGTCAGGGAAGATAGTGTTTATTCTTGTTTATTCTTGTGGTGTGCGTAAAAACGTACAGTAATCCGGACCCTCGGATATGATAAAACAATTTCCAGTGTCGGAAATGTCCTTTTTGGGACTCCCCTTTGTTTCGCGTTGAGGTACGTAGATCAGCCGGGAAATTTTCGACTGGAATTCATCGTAGTCAGGTAAGCGGCTGAGAAGTTCCACCATCCTGTTCCCGCAGTTAAACCGTTCTCGTCCAGGGGACACTTTCACAGGCGGACTGAACGATACTTCGCTCTTATGACTCGGGAACATGGGCACGGCCATTTCACAACCGGGAGATTTCTTTGTCGGAGCGCAGAAAAGGAAAGAGTTTCTCGGATCGTCACTTCTTGCCTTCTCTTGTTTTTCTGTTTGTACGTCTGCTCTCGAGCTAACTGGAAGTATTTACGAAAAAGACACATGATTGGCAAGTTTTTTTTTAAACAATCAGTTATCGTACATCAATCGATCTCATGTAGAGTAGGGCAGGTTGAATTTTCACTTTCTTTAGAAAATCATCATTGCACTGGATGTAAAAGCTGGGCTTTGACGTGATAAGTCCTGATACCAAAAATCAGATTCATAGCTTTTACCAAATTTTGAGCATTTAGTTTTAAATATCGTCTGAAAAATGTACACAAATACATTACAAACTAACTTTTAAATTTTACTATTTGTTTTTTTAAAGCGTTTCACCCCAAGCAAGGCGGGAAGCCACTAGCACGCATGGGGTTACAGAGAATTGGAGTGAGACCAAATAGGAGTGATAGAGGAAAGGATGAAAAGACGGTTAGGGGATAGATCAAGGCATCTGGAGACGTCGATTGACATTATATTTGAATAGTTGGAGATTATAGCTATCAGTGAAAGGGGGGGGAGTTCCACAATTTTGTGTTATAGTAGCTATTGGTTTGGGCTTCATGATGGCATTTGCGGCTGCGTGCCGTTGGAAATTGCTTGGCGTGCCACGTATGGCATGCGTGTCGTAGGTTGCCGACCTCTGCTCTAAAGTATGTTACTTTATCAACGTTGTATGTAGTGCATTGCATTTTTCGCGATGGCATTTTACAAGTTATGCGAGTCCTGGGTATGACGATGAACTACATCCGGTAGCAAGGCCTCTGATCGGGAAGTTTTGAGTTTTTAGTGGAACCACTTCTTAATTGATGCTGTTCCCAGCTCCTCCCTTACCCAGAGTGGTAGTATCTGTCAGTGTTCCAGATATGGGCAAATAATGAACCGCCGAACAAAAACAAAAGACAATGAAAGTATAAAAATACCAGCAAAATATTTTCTCCAGTTTAAGCCAGAAAAATGTGTTCAAAATATTTAGATTTCGGCATTGAATAACCCATGTAGGTGTTGATATGATGCTAAACAAAACAACCAACATGAAAGGAATTTCGTTACATTAATCCATATAATGTCCGAAAATTTCTTAAATCAAACTGTATTCCAAAATATAACTTCAATAAAACTATAACATAAACCACATATATCACAGCATCTAGTAATCGTGTTCACACAAACATATATATATATGCACAAAAGCTGAGTATCATCTACCATGTATTCAATTGTGAAAGCAGAATAACATTTTTATTAATTCAAATCTCCCAGGAAAATTAAATGTCGGTATTAAATGTTAGCCCCCGTAAGGACTTCATATGTCATTAAACAAATCAATCAACTTACATTCCACCAAACGTGAAACTTAGGACATTTTCAAAATACTGATTCATTTTATCTATTTTAGTTCCAAAGAGAAATTGATGTAAAAAATATAATGAAAAAATAAAAAAATAAAAAAGAAATAACCATGACAGTTTTACTACTTAAAATAAATTTTTGACTGTTTAAACAGAAGATTTTATTTGAAATAAAAAAAAAACTTTCGGCATTAAATGACCCATAAGGAGTCGATATGCCATAAAACAAACCAAACAAGTTATGCGCTTTTAGTTTTAGATTTTTAAGTAACATAATATTTTTTCGTGTCTGCGTCTTGAGATATGTTCTGATCGTTTACGTAGTAATTTGTTTTGGTTTGGGAAGGTGATTATAGATATTTCCTATCATAGATAGAGTTTATAGTTTTTGGATTAATTATTATAGGCTGATGCGGTTTTCTATATTTTCCATGATATTTTTGGTGTAATTTAAATTTTGTTTTTAATTTTCCATATATTTTTAGAAAGCATTGTGCTGTTCACATATTTACTATTTGTAAAAGTTGTTTTTTGTGTAGTTTCTCTGTTTCAAAAGTTCTTCAGATATTGTTATGCATATATTTCTTCATCTGCTGATTTCACGGTGGCTTGGTAGATTATGTTGTTTTGCAAGCAAGTACCATTTAAGGGACATTCGTTTTTTGACCTGCAGTTACAGGTGGGTGTGATCTGTGCGGGTGGTTTGATGGTTATTTTTCTGTTGTGCTTTTATTATTTTATGTCAAGCTCTCCGTCCAACTGTAGCTTATTTTTTCTTTGTTTCTGTTGAATGTCTTATGGACAGTGCTGTTTACGATTTTGTTGTACGTTATGTTAAACCATATAATACTAATTGATCAAACTGCTTAAATATTGCTAGTAGCTTAGCTGTGGCACAAGACCCAAAGTATGGAGCACCCAGTGAGGATCGAACTCACTAAGTCAAAATTGATCTAGCGAGATAAACTTGCTATTACACCACGGCGAAGTGCACTATAATGATTTTCTAAACGTAGTTCAGATAATTCACAACGTTGAAAGTAACTATTACACCACGCCGATATGGATGTATTCGTTTTAGTTGAATGATTAAAGTCAAAAATGAGAAAAAAATGGATTCACTTTGTAACTAGTTAGCAAGAAAAAATTTTTTTTACTAATCACCGGTTCACACATGTTGTTGGAAGACCTCATGAATTTAAGCGTTCTACTAGGCTGGCATCTCGCTCACACCCTTTCACTGTCGAAACTGTTAAATGTAGCCGCCTCTTCTACTTCAATAGCTTCATGTCTCGCACCTCTCGCCTGTGGAACTCCCTCCCCTCTTCCTGTTTCCCTGATAGCTATAATCTCCAACTATTCAAATGTAATGTCAATCGACGTCTCCAGGTGCCTTGATCTATATCCTATCATTCTCTTCATCCTTTCCTCTGTCACTCCTATTTGGTCTCATTCCAATTCTCTGTAACCACTTGCGTGCTAGTGGCTTTCCGCCTTGCTTGGGGTGAAACGCTAAAAAAAAAATGTATGACGAACTCTTTCTACGAAATCAGATGTCGGATTCAGGCAACTATTGATTTCAATTGAACTAATTAAAAGCATCAATTGATGGAAAGTGTTCGGAATTGGCCAATCGGAAAAGGGTGTCGTCTTTCATGAGGACAATGCTAGACTTCACGTCTCTTTGCAAACCCGGTAGAAATTGGTACACAACTTGACTGCAATGTCCTACTACAGCTGCCATAATCAACTGACCTTGCATCTTTGGATTACCATTTATTTCAATCTAAACAAAATTCTCCTAATGGGAAGAACTTTAATTCTCTGGAAGTCTGTAAAACCCTTCTAGACCGATTGATTACCCAAAAGTATGCCATGTTCTGGGAAGATATAAACTGCTGTCGCTAATATAGCGAAAGTTGGTGCATCATAATCGCAGATATGCGTTTGAATAAATCGATGTCCAAATATCAAAATACACTTAAGAATCGCTACGAAATTTTGTTCCGACCAAAAACATTCATTATACACTTTTCGCTTTAAATGTATTGGGGAGATATTTTTTTTATTGCATATCTTTCTATTAAATGAATTTATCATCATCCACCGATTCCATACGATACAGAAATATCTGATAACCTGGAAGTCGGAAGATTCACAAATATATTGAAAATATAATTGAAAGTAATTATCACTTGATATCAGAATGAAAGAGACTTGAGTTATTCAATTGGGCCAGCGAGCGGTTGCAAGTGTGGTATTTAGTTAAGAGTTCAAATACCTATTCGGCGATTGGCATCGGTCATCATAAAAAATAAAAGGAACGAAAAGAAAATGAAGGATTATTTTTTTTTTTATCAAAGCGAGATTATGTGCCTTTTCATTCGACCGTGAGTTGTAGAATATAAAGAATTAGGGGAAAAGCGAGGAATTTACTTATAAAAGAGTTTCTCTCTTAATTTTTTCAGAGAGAATTTTTTGTCCTTTAGTGAACATTCTGGCAGGAAACGGCGAGAAATCTCTCTCTTTCACTTATTCCCTCTATCGTTCACTGAAAAAGAATCGGTAGAAATTACTAAGGACAACAAAAGCAGTCCGTTCAGACTATAAGCGCTGTTCTGTTTAACACCACTTGAAAGAACCTCTCACCGAGTGAAAAGATAAGTAATTCGATTTACAACAAGAGACGGATGAACTTTTGTTAGAAGAGAGCACGGAACAAATGTGACGACGCAACAGACTCAGGGTGACGGGGCATGGCATAATGCCAGTTAAAAGTGAATAGCCCAAGCAGGTGCACATGGTTGAAGTTACAAAATTGCACGGTTCCCGCATCCAACATCGATATCCTGCCGACCCTGCCTCTTTGGTGCAATGAGAAAAATGCTCCCGAAGCGTTGGAATCCCCGGGGACCGGCCATCCTTCATTTTTTTTTCTTTTTTGTGTGTGCCTCTCTCTGAAGACAGAGACAAAATTGACAGATAAAATGTCGTTTGTCCGCCCGAATGCAGATGCAACACACAGTATCTACTTATCGTCCCACGCTGGCAGGATGTGACACAAGTCCAGTTTAATGTAGGGAGCCCGAACGTACACAGACGGGTCAGGTCCCAAAACAACTCAATCCACGCAACCATCAGTTGCGTTGACATCGGTATTAATACCGCCAACCCATATTTAGTACAATGGGGAGGTACTGCCAGGAGCAGCTTCCCCCACCCCACGAAACCGGCACCTCTCAATAATAGTTTCAGTTGCGGTCAGTCTGCAGACAGACGCACCAGAGTTGCTCTTTGTCCCAAAACGAAGCCACAATTAAGAGAGATAAAATGTAGTTTATCCGCCTGAGGGCAGATACTACACTTTGATCCCAGCCGTAAAAAAAGGGGTGTTATATTTAACAGAATAACGAGGGATGTATATAGCACAAAGCCGAGTTTACCGTGGGTTCTCCGAGCCCGTAGGCTTGGCCGAAAATATTCCCTTTGAAGTCGCATAAACGGGTTCAGGGCCTGTCTACCTCCCCGGACGAAACTTTGCACTTCGGCAAAGCCTCGTCCGAGTTCCTCTCTGCTCAAGGCAGAGAGTTTGACAGTTGAACAATCTAGTCGACTGTAAAAAAGGGGTGTGGTGTTAAGCAGAAGCAATAATAATTCGGCGTGGTGTAATGGTTAACAAGCTTGTTTCGCGAGATTAATGACGACTGAGTGGCGAGTTCGATCCTCACTGGCCACGCTGAGAAAATCAAGGGATCCTAAATGTGGTGTAATGATTAGCAAGCTCGTCTCGCTAGAACAATTACGATTGACTCGTAAGTTCGATCGTCACTGGTTTGCCTCATACTTTCGGCCTTGTGCCACATCTAAGCTATGCTTAGAAAAATCACCAGGGCACTTTGACGTGGTGTAATGCTTAGCAAGCTTGTTTCGCTAGATTATTTACCACTGAGTAGTGAGTTCAATCCTCAATGGGTGCTCCACATTTTCGGCCTTGTGCCATATCTAAACAGCGCTTAGAAAAATCACCATATCTCATTTTCTTTACGGGTACCAGTCATTATTAACAATAATAGAAATATCAATAGCGAAAAGTTCACTTACAGTTTTCATCCGGGGAGGTACAAATCGAATCGAAAGATGACATGCCAATTATCTTTGAATCATTGGAACTGGAATATATAATAATAGAATATATTATAAATTAACTGATTTAAAAATATGGTTTCATCGTTACACAGGAATTACCATGTTTCAAAAACAGAAACCAAAAACTTGAATTTGAAGTTTTTGGTTTCTGTTTTTGAAACATGGTAATTCCTGTGTAACGATGAAACCATATTTTTAAATCACTTAATTTATAATATTTATGCTCTGTAAATTTACATTGAGCTCTGTTTTGTAAAAATAAAAATATCAATAAGAACCCCCGGGTTACATATCTTAATGTTGTTCTTTTTTTTTACTATAAAATATATATATATATATATATATATATATATATATATGTATGTATGTATGTACATATATATATATATATATATATATATATATATATATATATATAATAGAATATATAAATGTATAGAAAATATTTAAATAATAATAATAATGAGATTACTCTGGAAAGCAAAAATCGCAAAATATCTGAATATATCGGCGGCCAAACCCATCGCCCTATTTAAGAAAGATGACAAAATCTGATAATCGTGAATAAGGAAAAAAAATAATAACCTGTCAGATTATGGACGTAGCTATGTCAGCGGAGTACAGAGAAGTTAAAATTGAAAAATCACCTAGACCTTGCTCGGGAGCTGAGAAAGATTTGAACTATGAAGTCTAGCGCCAGGCCCATGAGAGTAGGTGCACTTGTAACAGTGCCGAAAATACTGGAATCAAGATTGAATGAATTGGAAATCCGAGGAGGGGTATTTAATATACAGACCAGGATGTCACTCGAGTATACTGAGAAAGGTGCTAAGGGATGTGAGGAGATTTGCTGTCACCTAGTCATCAGCGGATTTACGGACATATCACGTTGAAACACCGGTTCCCGTTCGATCACCTAAGTTAAGCAAAGTCAAGACTAGTTAGTGCTTAGATGGGTGTCCGCTTGGGAATACCAGGTGTTGTAATGGTAGATGTTGTGGGTGGTGTATCGAATGAGACATCTGAGATCAGAGTTGGAATTGCAGTCGCGTTCCTTACATGAATCGAAAAGTCGTCCTGGTCATGACGATAAACTACATCCGGCAGCAAGGCCTCTGATTGGGAGTTTGGATGTTTTGAGCAGCGTGGGACTACCTCTTAATTGCTGTTGTTCCAAGGTCCACTGTGATCCGGGTTGGTAGCACCTGTTAGGATCCCAGCGATGGGTCAATAGTAAACCCCCAAACAAAAATTGATAGCGCATTTTCATAGCAAAATGACAATGTAACACTAAAAAGATACAAAAATACATTTTTATAGTAAAATTACCAACAATACATTTTATGATCTACAAAATATATATCTAAAGACACCTTTAACTCTAAAAGTATAAAATTGTGTACAAAATATTTGGATTTCGGCTTTAAATAACCCATAGAGGTTGATCGGCCACCGAAGAAAATCAACCAACTTATCAACTAATATAAAAGAACTCTTTCATGACATTAATCGGTATAATATCCTACAATTTCTTAAGAAATCAAACTGTATTCCAATATATAACAACATAAAACACACATATCACTGCCTCTAGTTGTTTGGTTGATTTTGTTTAGCGGCACATCAACATCTCTATGGGTTATTTAATGCCGAAATCTTTATATTTTGAACGCAATTGTATGCTACAGAAGATGTATTGTCAACTTCAGAGGAAGTATTGGTCACTTTGCTATAAAAGGTAATTCTACTAGAAAATGTATTGCTAGTCATTACTTTTAGATATAAAAATGTATTGCTGGTATTTTTACTATTAAAATGTATTTTCATACTTTTATATACTTTTGTTTTGGCGTTCAGTATTTGCCCATAACTGGGACCTTAACTGGTGCTACTTCCACACAAACATGTATATGCACAAAAGCTGAGTATCATCTACCATGTATACAATTGTGAAAGCAGAATAACGTATTTTTATTACTTCAAAGTTCCCCAGAAAGTTAGACACTAAATGACCCATAAGGAGTTGATATGCCGTTAAATAAACAAATCAGTCATGAATCGAAATCGAGACATGATCGCCAAAGCGTGTCGCATAACACTCATTAGGCCAGCGCGGTAGGAAATGACCTATTCCTCTCAATTAATCCGGCGAAGGCCTACGTCCAAAAAAAAAGGACTCTTCACGGGCCGAGAAGAAGTTATCAGCGATGAGCTTCAGATATCCGATTTGAACATGCAAAGACGTGGATGATAACGATAGGATCTGACCAATGCGTAAATCGAGCAACAGGCACGTCCAGAAAGTATCCAGCCATATTGAATATTCCCAGAATCGTTTGCGTGGCCTTAATGTAATTTGGCAGTCATTCAGAGAGGACCTTACTGCGCACACGTCAATACCTCACGTGGGGTTATTCAGTGAGAGGTAAGACGTTAATGCGAAAGATTGAGTGCTATGTCACAGCCGCATTCACAATGCTCGTGCGAACAGAACATCGGAGGCATTTTAAAAATCTATATATAAAATTCCGTGACTTCCGTTAGTCCGTCACACCCTCGAAAATATCCATACATTGACCGATCGAAATCTAATATGGGGGAGAAGTGCAAACAGGTAAGGGGGTACAAAATACAATTGGTTTTACTAGGGTGCGTAGCTTAGTACAATAAATGTCCATTAATTTTTTTTGGAAAAATTAAGTTTTACTATTTAACATACTCCCACTATTTTAAAAACAATTTAATTAAAATAACAAATACTTATTTAATAAAAATGCAATACTATTTTTTGCATATATTTTTTTAAAGTATTTATATACAAGAATCCAGTTTTTAGTTCGCCCTGCGTTTGCGAGAACTATAAACAAATCACAGGGCCAAACGGTTTAGTTGGAATTTGGCTCCAGAAAGAAATACTTATACATGGTCAGTTGTATGTTGCATGCTCAAAAGTAAGAAATCCTAAGAATTTATTCTTCGCTGATAAAAAAAGAAAAATTTCTAAAAATATTGTTTACCATGAAGTCCTATAAAATATTTAAAAATTAGAATATAAAATATTATAAAATATTGTTTACCATGAAGTCCTATAAATTTAAATTAAATTAAAGAAAATATTAAACCGCAAAGTATTTTTACAAACAAATCAGAATATTTAAATTTTATCGATTGGTTTGCGAAATTAAACTAAACATAGAGATTGTAAATCTCGACAAAACATGTCAGCGATGATTTCAGCAATACTAGATAATGTGATGATTTCAACACGCTAACGTGCGCTGCAAAAAGAATTCTATAAATAAAAAAAAGAAAATCCACTCACACGGGTACATCAACGCTCTGTTAAAGTCCAGATTTTAATTCCCTGTGCTTTCTGGCTATCGCCGCTGAAAGAGGGAAGATTTCGAACCGAGGTCAAGATTAAGGAGAACGTGATGAGGCAGTTGATGGCGATTCAGCTGGAAGATTTTACAGGCTATTTTAAAATGTGGAAGGGTCACTGAAATAAGCGCGTCAAACCACAAAGGAAGTAATTTCAGTTTCTGGGACACATACTGAGAAAGGAGGGCCTGGAAAATTTGATACTCACAGGTCGTATAGAGGGAAAGAAAGACAAGGGAAAACAACGCATGAGATGCCTGGCGGGCTTAAGCAAGTGGATGACAGAACGTGGTCTGGGGGCGGTGGCAGAAGGACGAAACTTACTGAGAGCTACAAGAGATAGGAGGAAGTGGAGAGCCATGATCGCCTACGTCCTGAAAGGACACGGCACATAAAAAGAAAAGAAATGAGGCACTATTTTCTTTGTTTTTTTTTATGAAAAGAAGCTTGATTATTTTAGGTTTTGGTTCGTTTGTTTTACGACATCTCAATGGGTTATTTAATGCCAACAAGATTTTTATTGCTGGTAATATTTTTTTTTTCAAAAAATATATTGCTGGTAATATTTTTTTTTAAATGTATTGCTGGTAATAATTTTTAAAAATGTATTGCTGGTAATATTTTTTTTTTTTTTGAAAAAATGTATTGCTGGTAAAAATCTTTTTCAAAAAAAAGTCTTGCTGGTGGTAAAACCTATTTTTATACTTTCATAGTGTTTTAATTCCCTTTTGGTGGGTTAACTATTTGCCCATAGCTGAGACCCTGACAGGTGCTACCACCCCTAGTCAGAGTGGACCTGGGAACACCAACAATTAAGAGGTCGTTCTACGCTCTTCAAAACCTTCCTTGCTGTCGGATGTAGTTTATCGTCTTATCCCGGACAAAGATCATTTTAGGACACTACTCTCACGTGGATTTGAAGAATAGAAGTCTAAAATAAGCAGACATTTACATTAAGAGGAAATCTCCCGAAAACTGCAAACTAAAAATCCCCATGGAATACATAGCTTCTGATTCAAGAGATCTACAACTATAACAAAAAAAAAATGGTGAAAGCACAGTAGAGTAATGGATAGCGATTTGGATTGAGGAATCGGAGAGCCGAGTTCAAATTCCAGTCGGATCCATTACATTCACTTACGTGCTAATACTCTTGGGAAAGGTATGAGTCCTCTTCTTTTTTCCCCCAGCTATGAGTCGGATATAGAAGCACCGACCGCGTTCTGTCATGCTATATAGAGCTTGGATTGGAACTGGTCTACAGAAGAAAGAAATGGCAACCTACTGCGGGAAAAAAGTCAGTCACGTATCGATCGCCTGAGCGTGTATTATGTATGGCACATAACTGACTGAAATTAATATTACATATAATACTAATATCTTAATTTCTAAAATGAGGTATTGTATTTATTTACATTGTTCTTATCTTTGTTGCCATATTCACGACGTTTCGGCCGTTGTGCGCTCCGGCCTTCTTCGGGTCATTGAACTGAACCCCTAATTTCGTCTACCGGGGTAGAGTGTTCTAGTTACTTATACCGTGTCGTACCTCTTCCGGAGGAAAGGGAGAACTGATAAAATTTAAGAATATAGCTCCGGTAAATTAATATGAAAAAGATTCTTCATAAGTAACTAGCAAACCATTTTTTATATAAAACAAGGAAATCCGGTTTTTAATTAAAAGGAGAAAAAAGTTTTTTTTTTTTTCAGCCAATGATGAGAAAAAAACATCAAGCATTTGAAAAGCGTAACAGGACAGATCGGGTTCTATAGCCTTGGATGGCAACTGTTCTACCGCAGAAAGAAATGGCAACCTACTGCGGGAAAGAAACTGCCTCGTCAGTCATGTATCGAAAGATACATGATTGCCTAAGACACATAACTGACTGACAGAGCAGTATGAACGCTTATCTTATTCACTTCTCATCTAACAGTCTGTTCGTATCTATCTATCTATCTATCTATCTATCTATCTCGGTCGGTTCCTATCTGTCTATCTCTCTCTCTCTCTCTCTCTCTCTCGGTCTGTTCGTATCTATCTATCTATCTATCTATCTATCTATCTATCTATCTCTGTCGGTTCGTATCTATCTATCTATCTATCTATCTATCTATCTCGGTCGGTTCGTATCTATCTATCTATCTATCTATCTATCTAGATCGGTTCGTATCTATCTATCTATCTATCTCTCTCGGTCGGTTCGTATCTATCTATCTATCTATCTCGGTCGGTTCGTATCTATCTATCTCGGTCGGTTCGTATCTATCTATCTATCTATCTATCTATCTATCTCTCTCGGTCGGTTCGTATCTATCTATCTATCTCTCTCGGTCGGTTCGTATCTATCTATCTATCTATCTCTCTCGGTCGGTTCGTATCTATCTATCTATCTATCTCTCTCGGTCGGTTCGTATCTATCTATCTATCTATCTATCTATCTATCTATCTATCTCGGTCGGTTCGTATCTATCTATCTCTCTCGGTCGGTTCGTATCTATCTATCTATCTCTCTCTCTCGGTCGGTTCGTATCTATCTATCTATCTATCTATCTCTCTCTCTCGGTCGGTTCGTATCTATCTATCTATCTATCTATTTATTCATCTCTCTCGGTCGGTTCGTATCTATCTATCTAATCATCTCTCTCGATTGGATCTATCCATCTATCTTTTAAGCGGTTAAAATCATTTTATACAAGTTGAAACATATCTTTGTACTCTGCAGGTCTACCGTCACATCGTGTTGAAACACCGGTTGCCGTACGGTCACCAAAGTTAAGCAACGTCGAGCCTGGTCAGTACCTAAACATAAGAGTTAGCTACAGAAATGAAAATTAAGTTTTGTACTGTGACCACACTGTAGTAATCGTATTTCATCGTCTATGTATACAAATTTTGAATGCTGAAACAAACAAGTAGACATTCCCACCTGGGAAATTGGCGCAACACAGTCTTCTTTTCATATAGCTTCTTGTTGAACTAAACTAAGTTTAATATTAAATATAAGTGTGGTATAAAACAAATAAGGATTCGGCTCGAAATACCAAACCACATCTGCCAGGCTTTATCTATACAAGAATGAAATTAGACCAGTGGTTCCCAAATTTTTTTGGCCGTGCCCCACCTAAGCATCTCAAAAATCCTGACCCCAACCCAGTGGCATATAATTCTTATTATTCATAAAATGAACTCCTATTTACGTGGAGGACGCCTAAAAGGTCATTAACTTAACTTTCCTTAAGAACTTGAGACTCTTCAGATATACAACAGTATTTTCATTTAGTGTAGAGGCACGTAGGAGTAATGTATGGCGGCTCGGATTGAGGAATACGAGTTCGAATTCCAGTCGTGCTAGAAAGGTATGGATCCTTTTCTCCGCCCAGCTATGGGAAAATAGCAGAACAGACTGGTTTCTATAGCCTTGGGTGGTAACCGGTCTAAGAAAAGGAAAAACTGAATTCAAAACCGGCCTGGAGAAGGTTGGGTTCTGTCAGGCTATCTTGCCCAAGAATTACCACTGTGGCTGCAGTACACAGGGTGCTCCTACGACGCTACGGGATTAAAAAATATAATTTAATTTTATAATACATATATATATATATATATATATATATATAGACAATATTAGTGGTAAATATACACATACATATGCAATTATATATACACATACATATATGTATAAAAATAATTCCAAGAGGATATGATCCAGGTAGAACTCAATGTCCAGGACAGAGTAAGGATATAATGAAAAGATTTGAACACTAATATTCCATGGTCATAATTTATTCCATTGGAATCGTAAGAACGATCCAATTCATCAGACCTACAGATTCAAAAAGATTTCTTTCTTCTTTAAATCTTCTCTCTGTTAAATTTTAATGCCCCCTCCATCTTTGGACCTCCCTGCCTCTCTCGTCTGTTACCCCTCTATATAGATCTCATGTCCTCCCACACATATACTCTTACTAATTTTTTCCCGGAGTTGTTTTTTTTGTTTTCTTCTTGAATCTGTAGGTCTGATGAATTGGATCGTTTTTACGATTCCAATGGAATAAATTATGACAATGGAATATTAGTGTTCAAATCTTTTTATTATATATATATATATATATATATATATATATATATATATATATATATATGTATGTATGTGTGTGTGTGTGTGTGTGTATATAAATAAAAAGAAAGAACAGTAAGATATAAAATCCGGTGTTCTTATATTTTTATTTTTACACAATAGTGCTCAATGTAAATTTACAGAGCATTAATATTATAAATTAGTTGATTTAAAATATGTTTTTTTTTTCGCTACACAGTGATAACCATGTTTCAAAAATGGAAGCTAAGGCCTTTGAATTTAATTTTGTTATTAAATTAAAGACATTAGTTCCATTTCCTCGTCAAGCGAATTTTGGAGTAACTTATTTTTTTAAATTTTTCAAAAAAATAAGTTACTCCAAAATTCGCTTTAGCTTCCATTTTTGAAACATGGTTATCACTGTGTAGCGGGAAAAACATATTTTAAATCAATTTATAATATTATATATATATATATATATATATATATATATAGTACATAATTACGTAATTACACATGTACATACATACACACAAATATGCACTGTAGGTATTACACATAATTATTACATATGTACATACAAACATACATAAATACATACATACTGCATATGCACCGTATGTATTAACTCACACACGCACAATAGAAGAAATTCTGATCATTAGACCAAAAATGGAATATTGCTGCTATATTTTTTTTGTTGGAATTAGTTGCTCAATTGTCACATTCCAGCTTTGAACATTGAAAATCATTTAGCAGTCTTCCTAAGGGTAAGACGTTACGTGGCCTTGTGGGTGATGAATTATTTTTCATTTTTCATTTTGCAGACTTTTATCCATAGATGAAATGTCGCGAGTTTATTGCTAATTTAATGCTAAATGTCCCCCGGAGTCCCATTCTTCAGTTACCCCAGTTCATATTCTTTACACCTAGGAAATGCAATGTTGTGTCCACGGAGTCGAATCATCTTCATTTCGTCCATATTTCAATATTAAGGAAGAAATCCCACTTAGACATCTTTACCAGAAAATATTTGCGGGACAATCTCCTGCCCGGACGCTCCCCTGAACACTACAACTCTAACCTCTTCAAGTTATGGGTCACTCGTCATCTTTTTCTTTCTTTTTTCTTTTTAATCATTTAACCCCAAGCAAAGCAACAAGACACAAGGGGTTAGAGAATATGATGGAAAATGGCACTATCAAGGCGAGAGAACAATAAAAGAACTGGAATTAAGACAGAATATAACGATTGATACTGCTTTTAAATTTTTGAAGATCAAACTTAAATGGGAAGTAAGAAGCTCGGAGGAAAGTTGCACAAGCGAGAAGTGCCATAGATGAAACTGTTCGCATAACACATACGGTTACATCTCGCCATTTCGAAAGTAAAACGATGAGGCCTTGCCGCCAAACTAGTACTGAGAATAAATCCATAATGTCTAATTATCATAGCGAAAAGTTCATCTAGACAATTACCATGAAAGTATCTATAGAAAAGGCAGAGAGAAGATACGTTACGGCGATGAGAAACTGACTGAAGCCGAGATGCCAGGCTAGAACCAATAACATACACTTCCTACCACCTCAAGCAAGGCCACAGAGTGGTAGTGAATGTGAAAGAATATAAAAAAAAAAACATTATTAAGGAGCGAGAACATTAACAGTACAGAAATTAAGACAAGGATTAAAATTGCAATTAAATTTTTGAAGATCAAAGTTGACTGGAAAGCAAGAAGCTCAGAAGAGAGAATAAACTTAACATAAAACTTACAGTTACATCTAGCTATTTCGACTGCAAACAATGAGACCTTGTCGCCAATCTAGTATTGCGTTTAAATTCATAACGTGTAGGTCCTATAGCGGAAAGATCCCCAAAACAATTAGCATGAAAGTATTTATAGAAGATGCACAAAGCTAAATTGCAGCGATGGGAAAGGGACTGAAGCCGAGATGCCAGGTCAGGACCAATAGTATCTTCATAATCTTTACTTCTTATTACTTATTCTTATGAATGTTTATACTCGTTTAAGTCATTTTGTGGGCCTAATTTCGAAAATGCTGCCCATATTTCGCCATCTATCGTTTTTTGTATCATTTCACCGTTTGACATTTTCGTGCAAAAAATACGAGCATTTTGATCGAGTTAAGTCTTAAAACTTTCAGATCAGTCGACGAAAATAAATAAATATACAGTTTAATAAATAAACGGAGCGTCTACTCAAATATGGATATGCAATAAAAATAACGTTTAACTTAAATGGTTGGCGCTATTACACTTTCGCACTGTCAACCACACGATGTGGTTTTTTTTTTATCTTTACCCAAATACGAATAGATTTCCCTTTTTCTTAATATTTGTTTCATAATTTCTGGATTTTAATTTTAAATAATACGTTTCATTTCTTTATCTTTCTGACTTTCATTTTAGAAACTTTTGACAGCAGAAACGCATTTACAGAATCTTTTTAAAAACCAATGCTAGTGTTTGAAAATTAAATTTAATTATTAATAATTCTAACAGTTCAACTGTTGTTATTTTAAATTAATTTTATGAAGTTAAACTTTTTAAAATTAAAAAAAAAAAAGTTTCGGGGTGCGAAAGTGTAAATGTGCCAAATACAGTGTAACCCGGATATAAGAGAGTTGCCGGGACCTGAGAAGAGGTATCTTATATCCGGGTTTCTCTTATATCCGGGTTTGGTCTATTATATATACATTAACACAGGCTCTAATTTGGGACCATAGAAAATCTATCTTATATCCGGGTTTCTCTTATATCCGGGTCTCTTATATCCGGGTTACACTGTAGTTTAAGTGATGATAATTTCTCGGATTAATAATAAAAAACTCCATGTCTTCTTTAGAAACTGCTTTGTTTCCTTTAGGATACGAAACTAAGAAGTTATGAATGTTTCAAGAAATTTGTGCTCATAAAACACTGTCCACCTTTGAACGATTGGCGAGACTCTTCGTGACCGAGCCGTCAAGATCAGGAGTCGGAAACCTTTTGTTAACTATGTGCCGACTTTTAAAATCATTCAGTGTGTCAACAGCATACGTATTTTTATACAAGTTAAGGTCAATATACCTGTTCTACAATATATTTTATATAGTAATATATAGTATATATACTTTCGTATATATTAAAATTGAAGCAGTTAAATATCTTCTTTGCGTTGTAGCAGTTATTGGTTCAGACTTCGTGTTGTCATTTGCGGCTGCGTGCCATAGGTTGCCGACCCTTGCTTGAAAGCACGTCGGATCAAATGGCAGTTTCTTCTGTTAAGAAGATAGCAGGTTCGAATCCTTTCCGAGCACGCGTCTTTTCTTTTCTTTAATAATATTTCCCGAATATTCAGATCGGTATGCAAAAATGAAGAAATATACGGAGAATTAACTCAAATATAGGCATCGACTAAAAATAATATTTAAGTGACATAATTTAAATACACATAAGATTTCATTGAACGAATCGTGTCTGGGTATGTCTACTAAAGTCACAACGTGCATTAGTTTATTTTTTTTAAAAATAAGCTTTCAAATCTATTCAGACAAGCTTTTGTGTAACAATTGTATGTTCTCATCAAATCTCGGAGATATCAGGACTGTTGTGTCTCTAACACTCTTCTATATAAACCGAATACTGATGACGCAAAGCAGAATACGAAAACGCGTTTCTGAGCATCATGCCTCGTCGCATGTTTTCGTTATTTAACGAAATAAAATAAACTATATGTTGGCCAGTAAAAATGACTCCCGCTAAAAGACCCAAACTGTGATTTGGAGCTGATACGACTGACATAAATTCCCTGATTCAACGCTGCAAAGGTCAGAGACCCGGCTGAGAATTCTAGTTGAGATATCGACACGCAGAGGCTGGCCGAGAACGAAGCAGGCACATTGAACGCGATGCTATCAATTTCAGCTTTCAACGTCGACATCTTCATAGAACATCAGCCGACAGCCACCAACATCCTTTCTCCTTGTCTTTCTCTTTCTTTCTTCCTCTCCCACTCTGTTGCCTGTACAACAGCAACGAGTTGTAGTTTGATGGCTTTGTATATATGTGAATAAATTATACATTTATTTACCCAACATTCGATGTATTCTTTTTTCCTTGAATTCACGTTTGCTGAGTCGAAGGAATTAACCTCTGCAGCAGTAACAACAACAGCGACAAGTTCTGTCTTCCAGGTTACGCATTCTTCGCTTCTTCAACAGGACTGACTTTTCTTCATAATTTTAATATCTAAACGTGGATTATCATTTTGGTTTCAGAAAAGAATAACAGATACGCCTTCCGAGAAAAGATGATATTTGCATTTTCTCGATCACTTTTGCTTTATCTGTGGCTCCTATCTTTTTTCTGTGAATAAAATGGAGGCAACAGCCTGGGATGAGTTTGACGTCGTTAGTAAATTCCTTGGAAACATCGAACATAATGCATCTGTCTATATATCTGAGATGAGGTATTATGTACACTATTTACATTATTCGCACTATTGTCTTCATCTAATTACAATGTTTCGGCCGGTAATTACCTGGTGTAATGTTTAGCAAGTTTGTCTCGCTAGAACTGCAACAACTGAGTTCAATCCCCACTGGGTGCCCCATGCTTTCGGCCTTATGCGACATCTAAGCTGTGCTTAGAAAATCATTTGTCTCGCTAGTACAATTACGACTGGGTAGCGAGTTTGATCCCCACTGGGAGCCCTCATACTTTCGGTCTTGTGCCACATCTAAGCTACGCTTAGGAACTCACCATACATCTTAAAGACGACCATCTTTCGTCAAAACCTATAGACTGGCGCTACAATTAACACGGTGTTATAACAAAATCCACATCCTTTTAACAATAAAAAAGGTAGTACACGTAACAAAAAAATATTATTGGTAACTTTCCACACTAACCCTCCACCCAAAATGATTTCGAAGGTAATTCTTTTCAATATTAGAAGCAACTATAACATTTAATGGACTTGAAAGGTTTAATTTCATCGAGAACTGTTTATTTTAAAATGTCAACCGACAGCAATATTAACTGGACAGCCAATAAATGCCGATTATTTTTTTGTTTTCTAAACGATTAATTTCACTCTTACCATTAATATACGGAAACCCAAACTTAAATTTAAATGTTAACTTACTTTAAAAGAGGCTTATTTGCCGAACTATACAGTTGCATATTTCATGGTCGTTGTTTTAAAACCATGGTAAAGTCCAGAATGTTGTATAACCGATTTTCATACGAATAGCTGCCGAAAAATTCTCGGCCAGACCATGAATACTGATGGAGAGTCTTCAGACACATTCACGTTATTGCACATATTCTCAAACAGTTGAAAGCACGTAACACATGGTTTAAAAAAAAAAATTGATCATTAAAATTTTGGACAGTGGTTCAAACAGAACTTTCCAGACCCCTCGTTCAGAATATTCTTCTCACACATTTAGTCTGTTTTACTAAACTTAGTGGAGTTCAAGCATGCAAGCAGAATTGGCGCTTCGGCGTAGGTTAACTGCTGCCGAGGCTGATCATTACAACTGAGTAGCGAGTTCGAACTTGGCGTTTATACTTGTCACTTTGTACAAATCGAAGCCACTGTTAGTAAATAAAAAGAACAGAAGTATTTTTTACGCATGATATTTTGAAAATTTGTTAATATTCAGTAAATATTTTTTCACAAATCTTAACACAACTCCAGAACAAAATGGGTATTACTAATGATTTGATTCGTTTGTTTAACGACATAAGGAGTTATGGGTCATTAAATGCCAAAGGGAGCTTTGAAGTAATAAAAATACGACACAGGTTATTCTGTTTTCACAATTGAAAACATGGTAAATGCTACTCAGCTTTTGTGCTTATACATGTTTGTGCTGACATAATTATTCGAAGCAGTGATATGTGTGTTTTGTAGTTTTGTTGAAGTTATATTTTGAAATAGTTTGATTTAAGATGTTATTTAAGTGTTTTCTGATATGCAAAAATTGCCGTGCAGCTACGAAAGATGGAACGCAGTGAAAATAATAAATGGCCGACGAAAGGATATAGAGCCGACGTAATTGTTATCAGAGTATTAAGAATTGGCGAGCCGAATTCATGACCGCGGCCAAGCCGGTTGTATGCACTTCGTCTTTGGGAAAGTCGTTTAGATTTTTTCTTCTCCCCAAACCAGTTTTGCTTTACATAACAGCAGAATGTAGCAAGACCGAGAGGATAAAAACTCTAAATTCAAACCATATGGACGTACTTAGCTAGATAGCGAAGTGATGTCCCTTCGAATATTCTCTTTAGAACCTTATAATAGATATGTATCCACGGCGAGAAACGCTTTTCACTCCACTTAGAATGGCCATGGCAGCCAGACTAAAACGAAGGAACACTCTGAATTCAAATCAATTAGGTGTACTGGCGTCAATTTCAGTGTCGTCACCTCAAATCTAAGCCTTTATAATTTCCTAGTAGATATGTTTCCATTGAGCTTCGCAAATAAGAGACGCTTACTGCGGAAGAACTTTAGCTAGGAAGTTACTGTGCAAAACTCGAGTTAGGGTTAATACAAAATTGTGCCAAAAGGCCGAAGGAGGAGTAAGGAAAGGATGGTCTTTCACTAAATATCCTATTCTTACTTAACCCGAATCACGACCCATTCATCCAATACAATATACTTAAACACCACAAGGATACTTACCTGGCCCAGGGCTCCGTCCCTGTGCTGGTGGTATCACGGCTAGGACTAGCTTGGACCGGCTCTGACCAGCTTGGGCCAGCTATGACAAGCCAAGTCCAGCTACGACTAGCTTAGACCAGCTTGGACATGCTATGACCATCTTGGACCAGCGGCCCGAGTGAAAACATTCAGGTACCCACGTTAAAAACTGACCTTGTGTCACAACCTGACTCAGTGGGGGAGGGTCAAGTAAATATCTACTTAAACACCACAAGAACTTGTCCATCACCTCCCAATCCTACATGTACCACATATTCACAAAGTACCAAGAGGAGGACAATGACCTTGAACTCTGAAAACCACTGATCTTAATAATGTTTTGATTCACAGTGTTTTATGTTATTTCATAATATTATTCAAATTTCCTCGTACTTTTATTCAAGGCATTGATCTTTTATGTGAATTCACCCAAAATAAAGTTATTTATCGCAAATATTAATTCACACCAAGAAATTATAAATTTTAAATCAAAATTTGTTTAGCTTTCCTCGCAACAACTCCAACCCCCCAGAATGAAAAAGTATAAAAAATCAAGGAGTTATTCACATTTCGAAAGTGTGGATGATATTTCAGTTACTTACAAAGATTTTTTTTTTTAGAATTAAAAAAAAAAATCAAAATATCTGTTCTTGTCTTGTGTATAGGAGTGAGCGTGAATGCAAACCCCACACTTAGAACTAGTGCACACGAGTCGCTCACATTTGGGGCTATTGCAATAGAAGGGCCTTGCTCTGGGAAAATTTGACGTGAATTATAGTAAATATAAATTATTTTTATTTTGGGAAGAATTAACAGAAAAGATGTAGTATTCTTATTTAAAATATAAGTACTTGTATTTAAATTCTAAGTATTTTTGTTCAAACTTGAGGTAACTTTATTCAAAAAATAAATAACAGCCTAATTGATTTCAAAGTTATTATATTATCACAGAATTTACAAATCGTTTGTTTAATTTGCTTTTTTCGCTCCCTTTGGCAGATATGAGCTCACCGACAAGCAAAGAGAAAAAAATATATCTTTTACAGTCAATACAACGAATTGTTAATGAACGCTTAAAAAAAATCTAGCGAATTCACAGCAATTTTTAAAATAAATGAATCCAAACTACACCAGATATAGGTAAATAATAATAGAACAGACTGGGCTCTATAGCCTTGGGTGGCACCGCTCTAGGGGAATGAAAAACTAAAATTAAAAAAATGTATATAATTCTGGCGCAGCACATGCTATGCAGCTAGGGAAAGGATCTTGAGCCAACCGGCAACGAGAGCTCTTGTCGAACTCTCTTCTTTCGGGTAGAGAGGAATCCAGACGAAGCTATGCCGAAGAGGAGAATCTCGTCTGGGGAGGTAGACAAACCCGACCCAGTGTATGCGGAGTCTACGGTGAATTTTTGCACTAGCCTACGGTCTCGGATTTGCCTCACATAAAAATCGTCCTTGTGCCACATCTTGCCTTGTGGGGAGGTTGGAAAATACTGATGGGGGAAAGGATCTTTCGCATTGACTCGATTATCCCGACTACGAACGACTCCTTTTTTCTTTTCTGTTTTTTTTTTTTTTAAATGCTACGATCTATTTGTTAAGAAATTGCTGAACTGTACAAAGAATGCCTCGGATATTTCGACGTTCTGTAATGGTTATCAAACTTTTCTTGCTATATCGAATAACACTGAGTAGTGAGTTCGACCCTTACTGGGTTCTCCATTATTTCAGCTTTGTGCTACATCTAAGCTACCCTCAGTAAAATCGCTATACAAAGAAAGCTGGAGAATTCCAATCAAAATATAAGTGGGTCGTTTCACTAAACAAGGACTCGCGCCGAGAAGAGCAATCGTAGAAATGTTTTTATATAATAGATTAAAAATTATTTTTAAACAATTGTTTTGTCATACCATGTTTCCCAGCATTGAATGTTATTCTCGACACAATCTTACAATTCCAACATTCTCAAATAGACTTTGGAATTTCTCTAAGTCGTAGTTGCAGTGGATGCCGTTTGAGAGATTAGGGGTTCCCAGGTAAGTGATGCGTGTAAGATAATCTGGGAAAGATTAACAAAGAGATTAACCAAAACGGACATTAACTGACTGACATAGATACAAAGAAGTAAGGATATATGAAAAAAAATGAGGTTGAACAGACAGATATAGATAAATAAATATGAACTGCTATAGATAGATAGATAGATAGATAGTCAGCCAGACATAGATAGATAGGTAGATAGATAGATAGTCAGCCAGACATAGATAGATAGATAGATAGATAGATAGATAGTTGATAGTCAGTCAGACATAAATAGATAGATAGATAGATAGATAGATAGATAGTCAGCCAGACATAGATAGATAGATAGATAGTCAGCCAGACATAGATAGATAGATAGTCAGCTAGACATAGATAGATAGATAGATAGATAGATAGATAGATAGATATATAGATAGATAGTCAGCCAGACATAGATAGATAGATAGATAGATAGTCAGCCAGACATAGATAGATAGATAGATAGATAGATAGATAGTAAGCCAGACAGCTTGACTGAGATAGATAGATAGATAGATAGATAGTCAGCCAGACATAGATAGATAGATGGATAGATAGATAGTCAGCCAGACATAAATAGATAGATAGTCAGCCAGACATAGATAGATAGATAGATAGATAGTAAGCCAGACAGCTTGACTGAGATAGATAGATAGATAGATAGATAGATAGATAGATAGATAGATAGATAGATAGTCAACCAGACATAGATAGATAGATAGATAGTAAGCCAGACAGCTTGACTGAGATAGATAGATAGTCAGCCAGACATAGATAGATAGATAGATAGATAGATAGATAGATAGATAGATAGATAGATAGATAGATAGATAGATGGAAATAGATTGATAGAATGAGACTGACATTAAACGCAAACGAATCTTGGAAAGCATTCACTTGAGATCAAATAGAAAAGGCGTTGGTCCGTAACGTATTGACAATCAATTCGCCCCTCGCAGGAGAGCTTTCCAAAAATAATACAATGTCAGATTTAGTTCGATTTCAATGCCACGACGCCGGCACCAAATTGCGTTGGCCTCTGCCTTTTCTCTTGGGCAACACTGGGGTGGCGTGGAGAGGGAAGAGGTGCTTCATGGGCAACCGCCAGGGTTCTCCTCTCAAACCCTGCCCAAGCTGCGCCCTGGAAATGATACTCCAACGTCGCCTCACAGGCAATGACAACACACGGGACGTAACAGTCTACTGATGGGAAGATTTCGAATGTCCTTCTGTACGGGGAAAAGGCCGACGGCAAGAGGGCGATTTCATCTTCGCTTCAAGGACCGTCTGCAAAAGGGACACGAGGGGGATGGACATGGACATCGAGAGGTGAAAAGATGTCTCCAACGACAGTTCACTCTGGAAACGCGATTTACACCGAGGTCTGGAGCGAGGAGAGAAGAAACGAAGGCTTGCCGCCGGGAGGAAGCGCTTCCGAAAGAAAGAAAAAAACAAAAACAGGGCAACATTGGGAGAGAATGTCTTCTCATGCATTCGTTGTAATCAATACTGTCACTTCAGTTTAGGCCTGTACAGCCATAACAGATGCTGCGCCTCCATCAGTAGCTGAGGCATAACTTTTTAGGTGCAGATGCAAGGTCTCCCGAGACCGGTGGATGCCGCACACAATGCAACGATCATTAGCGAAAGTCATTGACCTTTATTTACATTATTTACATTGCCATATTCACGATGTTTCGGTCGTTGTACCCTCCAGCCTTCTACAGGTAACTGGAATTTCAAACTGAACCCTGAAGAAAGCCGGAGTCTACAATGTCCGAAATGTCGTGAATATGGCAACAAAGATGAGGACAACAGTCAGAACAATGTAAATAATTACAATACCTCATCTCAGAAATATAGACAGATCCTGAAGAAAGCCGGAGCCTACAACGGCCGAAACGTGGTGAAACGGCAACAAAGATGAGGACAACAGTCCGAACAATGTAAATAATGTAAATAATGTAAATAATTCATCTCAGAAATATAGACAGATCCTGAAGAAAGCCGGAGTCTACAACGACCGAAACGCTGTGAATACGGCAACAAAGATGAGGACAACAGTCCGAACAATACCTCATTTCACAGATATAGACAGATATTCATGTTCCTTTATTAAAATTCTGAATTTCACATTTTTTGAAAATTGATTTTGTGGTGTTGACGTAATGAAACATTTTATTTGTACTTTGACAAAACTGGGGCTCGCGCCGAGTAGAGTAGTCGAGGAAATGTTTTTATATAATAGATTCAAAATTTTTTTCAAAAGATTCTTTTGTCTTTCCATTTTTTTCCTAACATTAAATGTTATTCTTGTTATTATTATCGCGGAAGATCTAACATCTGCCAAACAAAAATTTAAATTACGGTCTTGATTAAAGAAAGATACGCATAATTCTGAATGGAAAATTTCAGGATGCGCGACATGTAAAGTAAGCCCTCGATTTAACGGACTAACACGGCGATAAGTATCCGTCAATAGCTAAAGTCCGTTAAATCCGAATATAACCTCGCCTTTGCAGATCTTGTCTTTTTGTTATCTTGTTCCGCTGTCCATGTACTCAAGCTCGCTAGGTAGTTTATGCGTTGTTTTCCTTTAAACCTCTTGGCGTCAATGTGAATATCAAATTTTCCAAGCCCTCTTTCCTCGTGATGTGCCCTATAAAATTCACATGTCTTTTTCTGATCTTAAGCGTAGGGGTCCTTTTTTTTGTTTTCGTTGAATGCATGTTCGGTCTATGGCATTATCAGTATCCTTCTGTAGAACATTTCTTTTGTTTCAAGTTTCTTCTTCATCTTTGAGGAGATTGTCCGGCATTCACTGCCATATAGGAGCGCAGATATTTTGAAATGCATCTTTGGGTATCCGGCGTTAAAAAGTACACGCATTTTAGGAGTGGACGAGCCCAATCTAGTCCTATAATAATGTCCGTGATACCGGGGCCCTTAAAATCGGGTCTTTAGCGTAGGCACTTTTAATTTCATTCTAATCAGTAGTAAATGTTGTCAGTTATTATTAATTTAGAAACTTTAGCAAAAAATAAAAATAAAAAAATAAAATAAATTCTGCTTTCAGTAAAATTGCATATATGTTGAATAATGATCCTATATTCGTTTCGAATAAAATCATTGATATGTCGAAACAAATATATTTAGAATCACACACACACACACACACACACACACACACACACACACACACACACACACACACACATATATATATATATATATATATATATATATAGAGAGAGAGAGAGAGAGAGAGAGAGAGAGAGAGATTTACTTGACCACCCTCCCCACTGAGTCAGGTCGGTTTTTAACGTGGGGACCTCAGTGTTCCACTAGGGCCACTGGTCTAAGCTAGTCATAGCTGGTCAGAGCTAGTCATATCCAGTGTCTGAAATTTTTTCACACACACACACACATACATATATATATATATATATATATATACATATATATATATATATATATATATATATATACATATATATATATATATATATATATATATATATATATATATATATATATATATATATATATATATGTTTAAAGACTTACTGGCCGACTCAGAATTTCTCAGAGCTATTCCGCGCATCAGGGGTAAAAGAAATCAACTGATTTGAATTCAGTTATGTTATCTTACCTCTGACGTGCGGATTAACATCGGATAAACTCTTAGTCGGGAAATAAATCTTTGAACATTTTTAAAAAATTTATTCACTATTAATGCTATATTTTTTTAAATCCTGAAAACTTTATTGACAAAATCTGCTCGCTTTAAACGCGTTATCCTCCAGTCAAACACTGGTCAACAGCTTTTTTCGGCATTAAAAATCTTTAGTATTCTGTTGGTTTCGTACATTGACGAAGACAATCGATATTCTGTTCTTGATTGATTTTTTCCACATTTTCTACGGTTTATCAACCCTTTGCAGGTTATTCAACGCCAGAAAATATTTTAGATTGTAATAATTTTTTTAAGATTATGGTTTAGAGATACAAGTCTTACTAATTAACCCATAGCTGGAGGGGGAAGAGGTAGATTCATAACCAATCAGAATTTGATAAACAAACAAGAGATTATAATGTGGACATAAAGTGAGGGATCAGTGTTACATTACAATCAATATGTAAACTAATCTCTCATTTTGTGGCCATGATATACATTTCTATTCCAGAGAATGTAAATAAATCTAAAAGACATGCCTGTGTAGCTAATCAGTATTTCATTGATTGATTCATTCGTTTTCTATGGCTTATCAACACTTTGCGGGTTATTCAAAGCCAGAAAATCTTTTTAGTTTGGAAGAATTTTATGGTGGGGAGATAATAATGGTTTATTGATACAAGTCTTACTAATTTACCCATAGCTGGGGCAATAAGAGGTGGAGCTATACGTTTCCCAAGGGTATTTGCGCGTAAGTGAATATAACGAACCTAATGAGAATTGGAACTTGGCTCGCCACTTAACAAATCCAAGCCATTATCCATTACACCACCTGCACATCCATGCTTATAGTACCCAAGCAGTTACCCATCTAGTTACTGACCAGACTTGGCGTTGCTTAACTTTGACGATTCTACGGAAAACAATGTTTCAACGTAATGTGGCCATAAGCCCTCTGTTCTTGAGCCATGATATCAACAAGACTCTTAACAACTCTTAGAACTTTTCGAAGAGTAAACGATGGTAGTTTTCTGGAGTTTTCTAGGTGATGTTCCAAGCACGTCCATCACTACAGGAATTAGTTCTATATTCATGTTCCATAGTTTCTCCGCTTCTTAGTCAGGTCTATGTATTTTGCAATTATGCCATCGGGAGTTCTAAACGCCTGGTAGGGCCACGCTTGGCGTGAAGGTCGGAGACGAGGACCCAGACTAAACATGACCAACTCCATAGACCCCCAACAATGGAACAAGCGGATGATGATTACAACAGATCTCAACGGTTGAACCAGCGGATGAAGAGGGCTACGCATGACGGACATGCTACAGAAGGCGCCACTCGAAATTACAACAGTGACAGTCTGTTGCAGTTTCATACCTTTATTCTGCATGTTTCATTCCATATGTGCCGCAAAGTAAGGTCATGTAATCAAGTTTATGCGTCACTTCCTGGCAAGATGAAGTCCACTTAAAACAAATTCACGCCATTGGTACTTTCTTCTACACTGATTTTCTTTCACCTTTAATTAACTTTTGCTGACCGGAGAAGGTTCTGGTGAAACTGGAAGCTTCTCGTCCTGAACCTGCAAGTTGGCGATGAAATTCGTCATCAGCGCCATCATCATAAAGGAAGCGATCAGCAAGGAAGAAATTAAATTCTTGGAGACGAGATAACGCCGACGACGATTATTATAATTGTTTATATATTTATTTGTGAGTGACACTGACAATTCTAAAAAGAAAAAGGCCATCGACTGGGACTCTTTTTTACAGGCAACACCTCCCAATTGCTCTAAAGGGGGGGGGGCAGAGAATAGTTCTGATATCTATCAGGATTTAACCATTAACACACTGCACTATTCACTACTTTCCTACTATTGTTTTTCAAGGCTACTTAATTTCAGTCATGGTCATTTTCTGTTGCCATAGCAGGATATGACAACACAACTGTAAAATAAAAAAAAGCTATCATTCATTCATCTGAGCCACTTGCAGTGACAGGATAACATTTTTGTTTGCAAACAAAATCACCACCAGAATGTTAAAGGCTAAGTAGCCACTTAGTTTGTTATTTAATCGAAAGGAAATATTCTCTAGGTTAAACAAGCGAATTTCCGTCACATTTGACATCACATTTCCGTTACACTTGACATCACATTTCCGTCACATTTGGCATCACATTTCCGTTACATTTGACATCACATTTCCGTCACATTTCCATCACATTTGACATCACACTTCCGTCACATTTGACATCACATTTCCGTCACATTTTCATCACATTTGACATCACACTTCCGTCACATTTGACATCACATTTCCGTTATACTTGACATCACATTTGAGATCACATTTCCGTCACATTTCCGTCACATTTGACATCACATTTCCGTCACATTTGACGTGTTCCTCTTAAAAATAACCAGTTCTGATTCGGAAAATTATCGTGATAATTAATCGTAAATCTTAGCTCTGAAAATACATTTTCTGTGCAGTACCCGTTTCATGGGTTTAAAGAATGGGAATCAGAAAATTCCATGCTGCATATTTTTCTATCATCAGAACTGCATCATGGCAAAGGTAGATAAATAAAAATGACAACACTCTTGAAATAAATTAAAAGAAAAAGTCCTACCGGGCGGCCCTTCTTTGAAATCGTTCGTAGCAAAATATCTCAGAGTTCAGAGAGTTGATTAATGTGGCGCGTAAGATTGTAAATTATAGGCTTATTGTGGCTACTCAATGCTGTTCAATTTATCTTTCACCCACCACGAATTGCGAAATTCTTGGCAAGGACACAGGCGGTGATGTATTCTTGTTTTTAGAACTGTTTTTTTTTTAGACAAGATTTAGGTTGTAAGGCATCGCAGATTTTACAAATACGAGAATTGACTGACTCTCGCAGGTTATAGGTGTGAAATACATAATCTAAATATTCCCTTTTTTTGGAAAAGAATTCAAACAATAATTGTCAATTGTACAATCTTACAATTCAGAATTTCACAATAAATATTAGAATTGTGAGTTTGTCAAAGTCGTCGTTGCGGTGGGATCCAGTTTGGGAGGTCAGGGGTTCCCCAATAAGTGATGCGTGAAAGATGAACTGGGGAACGTTGAGATGGAAAAAAATAGATATGAACAGACTGACATAGATATAAAAAGAATGAGAGAGCTCTCAAAGAAGTAAGTATATATAAATAAACTGAGGTTGAACAGACAGATATAAATAAATATAAACAGCTATAGATAGATAGATAGATAGATAGATAGATAGATAGATAAAATCAGACTGATATTAAACACAAACGAATCTTGGAAAGCATTCACTTGAGATCAAATAGAAAAGGCGTTGATCTCGTAACGTATTAACAATGAATTTTCTTCCTACAGGAGAGCTTTCCAAAAATAATACCGTGCTAGATTTAGTTCACTTTCAAGGCTACATCAATTTTCGGAGAAGTCATGGTCCTTTACTAAAATTCTGAACTTCATTCTCTGCATATTACTTTCAAGATGCTGACGTAATTACACATTTTATTTTGAACTTTGACCAATGTTAGACTTTAATTGAAAGAACGTAAAAAATGTTTTTATGCAACAAATAAAATACCCATAATAATCTGTCAGTTATTCGAACCCAAGATCTAAAAAAAATATAAGAGATGTTCTCGAAGACATTTTAATCGATTTTTCCATTCATTGTCAGTTCTTGCATTTAAGTTTTCGTTGCATCTTCCACCCTCTAAGCGATAGACACTATATTATGACATTTTGAACATTATTTTAAACTTCAGTTTTGCGTTTTATTGCAGTGATTCAGGCATTTATAAAAAGTTGAAGGTTCGAATCCCGGCGAACAGTTTCTATGAAATTCAGGTTATTCAAAATAAAATGTTTAATATAATGCATTTTACCTCTAATAATCATCTGTACTCTTTGTTTATCTGTGCAACCATTACTCTTTTTAGACTAAAATCAGAATGTCGCATCTGCGGTGAAATCAGTTAGATTTTGTGATTTGGGGGTGGGGGAAAGAGGCATTGAGGGGGAAAGGTATGACGATAGAAAGCTAGAAAAATGTGAAGAAAACCAGGTGAAAGAAAAAAAAAGTCATATAGTAAGTGATGGAAACGAAAGAAGGATGAAGACAGGCTTCCTGTCAGGGTATGAAGAGCAACGAGGAAATATCAAGTAGAGATAGACAGGGGTACAAAAATGGAATGCGTGAAAATTCTTTATGGAGAGTAAAAGAAAGATAAGAGAAGTGGCGAATAGTAGGACAGACTGGTGTTGTAGCCTTGGTAGGTCAATCAGTTTAGAAAAATGACAGCCCAGAATTAGAAACCAGCTTAAGGCGGGATGAGCTTCGTCATGTTATCGTGCCCTATACACATCCAATACAGCCACAGCTGCTGTACATTCGGCGCCGCTGCGACTCCAAAGTGGATTCATATTTCAGAGCGGCACAGATTAAAGATGAAACCAAAAAAGGCGCGAAAAGACAGAAACAAATAATGGGTTTTTATATAATTAATTGTTAATTTGAGAAGGATATTAGAATAATCGAGAACCTATTCTGGGGGCAAGTCGACTGCACACACAGAGTAAAATTAATTCAGTAAATATACAAAATAGAAAAGGATATAAGACAAGGTTGTGTCTTCTCACCGGACATATTCAACTTATACAGTGAGGCGATTCTGACAGTATTAGAAGTTCTACCAGGATTGTTTATTGGCGCCCACAATCTTAAAATCATAAAGATGACACAGAATTGATAGCAGATTCAGAAAGGAAAACTACAAGAACTCCTACAGAAGTAATGAAGGAAAGCTAGAAGAAAGGACTTACAATTAATCGCAAGAAGGCAAAATGCATGGTTGTTAGCAAAAGGGGCAGCCCAACATGCAAATTACAAACTGGAGATACCAAAATCAAACGGCTATAACAATTTAAATCCCTAGGAAGTGTTTTAACAGAAGACGGAAATTGCGAGACTGAAATCTAAATGAGTATTGGGATAGCGAAAGATGCCGTTTAAAAGCTAATCAAAGTAATAAGAATCTAAAAAATAGTTATAATCAGGATAAAAGAGTACTGAAGTGCTATGTAATATCAATCCTCCTATAAGGCAGTGAATGCTGAGCAATCTCCTCGCAGATGAAGAAGAGACGAAGCAACAGAAATGCAGTTCTACAAAAGGATGCTGAGAATACCATGGAGCGAACATGTGTTCAACGACGAAGCTTTAGAGAAAACGGAAACAAAAAGTACGTTCATACTTAATACCAGATAGAGTTATCTGAAGTTTATAGGGCACATAATGATGAAAGAAGGCTTGGAAAATTTGACACTCACAGGAAAGATTGAAGGCAAGAGGGATAGAGAAAAACAAGGTATAACCTACCAAACAAGCTTGAGTACATGGACAGCGGAACAAAGTATAGGAGAGATAACAAAAAGACAAAATTTATTGAGAGCTACAAAGGAAAGGAGATTGTGGAGAGCCATGATCGCCAACGTCCTAAAGGGACACGGAAATTTATTTTTATTTTACATTGTAAACAATCAGATTAACAGTTCCGGTTCTTTTCTCTGTTTATTATTACCTTAACTTTTAATTTAAACTCTGTTTTTGGACCCAAAGTGTTTGATTATCCGAGGCACGCAACTACGTTAAACATTCAGCAGATAATGAATCACTTCCATATTGCAACAACTGCACAGATATTTTTAATATTTGGTCATAATTATACAGAAGTTAGCCGGGTCCAGCTAGTTTCAATAAGCTGAAAGCAGAGGTCTGTCTATTTAAGGGTCTGTTTGTAAAATCTACGATGCCTGTTCACGTTGAAGCAAGTTTGGTTTAAACAGAAAACACGGTGTATTAAGAGCAGGTTTTTTTTTTACCATTCAGAGCAGCCAAATTTTACCGGATGTTTCTGTTTCTGGTCAGAACATTTCCTCTTGCTTAGTCGTTTCGTTTCCATTTCTCAAGAGTTTTTTGTCTTTTCTTTCCGTTGTGACGTAAAGCTTTTTCAGTTCACTTTAAACAAAGTGGCCATCCTGCAAGGTTGGCATGCATATATATATATCTACATATATACACACACACACATATATATATATATATATATATAATTTCCCGATATATTCACCCTAGCCGTGCCAGTTAACGGTATCTTTCTTCTTCTTCTTTTCTAGAGGAGAAAAGACGTTAAAGCAGAAGAGCTGCGTTTGTTTCATAACGAGTTTTTCTCGGATGAACACGAGAACGAAACTACAAAATAAAAGAAATTACGTAGAATGTACACGTGACTTCATCATCGCGCGAATAAAATTGTAGTGACATTCAAGAAGCAATGATAATTGTAATATTTATCATCTGCCACAGGAGTAAAAAAAATCTATCAGCAAGAGAAGAATATTTAGCTATTTTTTTTTTTTTATCTCTGCGTCTCGGGCGACGAAACGGAGTGGCTCTTGCAGCGTGTCTCACTGGCGACGGTTCGAGGTAATGCTTTCTCCATCATAGCGGCTGGCAGAGGATAGAAAAAATTGTTTATAGTTACGTTGTTCTGGAATTGTCATCAATGGTCGACTGAACTTGCTTTGTTTCAATGTCTTTTGTTTTGTTATTATTAGTTACTTTGATTTCATAGAATTATAAGTTTTAGTTTATCATCTCATTAGGATATTTTTTTAAAATCACCAACCTGAAAGGATGTGGTATTATGGTGTATGGAGGGTTGATTGACGACGGGTGAGTTTTTATGATGAATGAGGAATTTGTAATGAGTGAATGGGTCGTGAATACGATAAGCTAGGTATAAGATAGTTAGTGAAGACCAGCCACAACCCATTCCCCCCTTTTCGGTCTTGTGCCATAATTGTATTAATTTACAATAAATCTCGACGTTCAAGAAGCAATAGTCAGCAAGTTTATTTTTTAAAGAAACAAAGTTTTTATTTGAACAAAGTATTTATAAACAAAAATAATTTTTTTTCTATCCTCTGTCAGCCGCAATGATGGAGAAAACATTACCTCGCACCATCGCCAGTAAGACGTTTCAAGAGCCACTTCGTTTCGCGAGGCTCGTCCCTTAATTGAGACGCAATCGCGCCCACCTTACGAAGGAACGCCGTCGAACAAGGGACAATAACCACAGAAGTTTCCACTGCCAAAGGAGTAAAAAAAAAATCTATCAGCAAGAGAATATTTAACTATTTTTTTTATCTCCACGTTCCGTGCGATAGACCCCGACCTAACCTCAGACATGATGAAATTGCCGGTCGAAAATGTATCCGCACAGGTCGCATCCCAAATCAACGACTTCCCCACTTTAAAAGGGAAAATGGTAATGCTATCCGGCCGCTTTCCATCACCAACGGGTTCGATTTAGGAAGGGAACCCAGCTGCATCCAAACCTCTTCTGATGATGTCATTTATTGCTGCCTGTCTTGGAAAACGGTCGACACTACGACGACAGGAGAGAGGATGCAGACCAAACTCATCAATGGAAGCTCCACATCTTCATCTGTGACGCTCACATAATTTGAGCTCGAAATGTATTGCGACTCCGACCCGAGTGAACTCATCATTTAGAAGGGTGCCGGTAGATGCAGAGGGCACTGCGTTGAGCCAGGCGCGACTACTCGGTTGTGAAGCAGATAGTAGACAGGCGAGGCGGTGCTGATTCAGAGAGAGCCTCAAATTAGTAAAATTGGCCTCGCATTTTATTTTATCCCAGCTTTTATATTTTAATGTGTCTTGTGGAATAGAAAGTAATTCTTGGCCCAGACGCTGCATGCAAGTTGAATATCCTTTTATTTTGTGTTATTTTGTATATAGAATTTTATAATCGTTAATATTTATGTCATGGGGTGTTTTTGTAAGTCCCCTGAGAGTATGCGGTATTGGGGTATATGTAGAATTGAATGATGATAGATAAGATTGATTTTTCTTTTTGGTGGATGTGCAAATTGTAATAAGTGAATGGGTCGTGAATCTGATTAGCTAGGTATAAGATAGTAAGTGATCACCAGCCTCAGCCTATTCTTCACACCATTTTTGGTCTTGTGCCACAATTGTATTTTATATACAATAAATCTAATCATAATCAGTAAGATGAACATTGGCAACCCAATCCAAAATTAGATTAATCTAGGCTTGCTTTTGTCTTTAGTTTCTTCTTTTAAAGTTTTACTTAGTAAGTTCATTGGCCCCTTTTATTTCTGTCCCTATTTTCTTTAGTTTAATTCCCCCTCTTCTCCTCCGTTAGATGGTCAAAGATGTCAGTTATCTGATGGATGCGGAACGCCTTTCTTGAGTGGTAGGACGAATGGACCTTTTGATAATTTAAGACCCGCATTAATTTCGTCCAATTAACTAATGTTTCTGTCACATTGGATTGGGGGGGGGGATTTATTATGAACATTACTTTATTTAGTTTCTTGTAAATAGTTTATCACATATTGGAAATACACATTGGGGTTTAGATTTTTAAATTGTTGTTTTGTTTCCTTCCTCTTACAGACAAAAAGCTGGACATATGGGAACTAGTTATGACTTCAGAGCGATTCTGAGTTATTATGGCGGATGTAGTAAGAACGGTAAGTTAGAATATATTATTTTAGTGTAAGGAATACTGTAGTATGTTTGAGTCAGTGACTGTGGCTAGCTAGGTTTAATTATAAGTCATTAGAAGACCACACTTCCCCAATCCCCACTTTTGGCCTTGTACCACATTTTCGTATTTTTATCCTTCAAATCTACAAATCTATCATTCGTCCTTTCATTGAAAATTGTTGCCATATATGGTCTGGTGCCTCCGCTGTTCATCTCGAGGTTCTCGACAAAATCCAAAGACTGATATGCAGTGTGATAGGTCATGACCTGGCATCTCGACTACAATCATTTTCTCACAGACGTGATGTGACTTCCCTCTGTCTTTTCTACAAATATTTCCATGGCAACTGTTCTGACGAGCTACTTTCACTGGTACCCCAACTGCATGAATTTAAGCGTGCTACTAGGTTGGCATCTCGGTCCCACCCTTTCACTGCCGAAACAATCAAACGAAACCGCCTCTTCTACTCCAGCAGCTTCTTCTCTCGCACTTACTGCCAGTGGAACTCGCTTCCTCCTACTTGCTTCCCTTATAGCTATAATCTTTAAATATCCAAATATAATGTCAATCGACATCTTCTGATGCCTTGATCCTGACCCCCGTCCTTCTCTATATCCTTTCCTCAAACACCCCTCATTTTCACTCACAAGGCTTGGGTCAACTCGTATTATGATTTTCCAAAGGTGCTGCACACTGGGATCGTCTATAACATCAAGAAGTCACCGCCACTTAACAAATCGACCATGAGGAGATTCGAAACCAGGTCTCATGGTCGGAAAGCGAACGTACTAGCCTCTCGGCCACTTGCGCATATAATTACATTTTTCTTTTTAAGCTTATCACTCCAAGCAAGGCTGGAGGCCATTAGCACGCAAGGGGTTACAGAAGGTTTGGAGGAAGAGCAGATAGGAGTGGTAAAGGAGTGGATGTGGAGAAAGATAGTGGATCGATCAAGGCAAGGGGGTTAACTGAACAGACAATAAGAACATTAAGTTTAAGGCGAGCTTCAGGATTTTCTTGGGCATAAAAGCGTTGGTCCGTGAATTCGTTGGCTTAATTGTGAGTGCAATCCCTGGTTCCGGTAGTACAGACGCACACTCAGTGGAAACGGGAAGAGCCGTAACTGAGCAGTACTAAAAAGAAGTCGAGATATCCCCGAGACACGATCAGTGGAGTGAGATCAATATGCCTTGCAATTGAATAAAGGATTCAAATTGAAATTTCCTGATCGATAGACACCCGAAGAAGACCGAAGACAGACTGACTCACTGGGTACGCCATATTTGTGATCTTGTTCAAACCAAATTTATATATGTAGTATAAAATTAAAATTATTTATTCTACTAAGTTTCATAAAAGTGTATAGAATAAAAAAATATATTTTCTTAAACTATTGGCTATATAAGGTTAAAGATAATTTATTTTTAAACTAATACCAATTTTTTTTATTATTACACTGCTAGTGTTTCGTATGTCTTTAGTTTAATTTTTTTAATCTTTTTCGAGAATGGCAGTAAAAATCTACTGTTGCTGACTATGGCATCACAATCGTAAATAAACGTTATTTTTCGTGATGTTTTAAGCAAAAAGTAAACATTAATCTTACAAAATTCAGTTATATAATCGTTAAATTTACTAATTCACTTTGAAACAACTCTAGGACAAATACTGGATTTCTAAGAGATTTCAAAATTTGTTTTTTTTTTATATTTTTCGTCTATAATGTCGGTTCGATGAGTTTGTAGCGGTCGGTGGGGGTGAAGATGTGAAGAGATATCAGAAGGTTAAAATTTCCTGCTGGCCGGTCCAGCTACATGGGAATGTCGGACTTTAATTAAGTCCAAAGAAGACAAGAAAACAAACATGACCGATATACATGGGTAAACAAATATATATTAATAACAAAACAAGTTAAACAAAGACATGGACTGTTACATAGAGTTTGTATGGAGAAATTATGTGTGTTTGTTGTAAGTGTTCGAACGTACGTGTATTGTTCTTAGCGCGTTCCCAAAATTTGGGAAACGCTGTATCTGTGAGAGGTCACATATTTGGTGTAAGTGGAAAAAGAGAGATTTTACCTCGCCTCCGCACGAGGTAGCGGCCCAAGGCCTAAGTCGAAAGAGAGAGAGAGAGAGAGAGAGAGAGAGAGAAGGGTCAGCCAGTATTTATAGCTAGGGAAGAGAGACCCCTGTTGAAGGATTAAAGAACTGAGGAGGAGCTAACTGCGACAAGTTAATGAGTAGGAATGAACGGGAAATTTTTTTTTTATGTGCAGAAATTACCGTAATTCCCCATGTATAATACGCATTTTATTCTAAAAAATAATAAGCAAAATCAGGGGTGCGTATTATGTACAGCTACAATTTTTTTAAAAAATTTGCCGTAATATAAAACAAGAATTATCATAAAACTAAATTAGAATAATATTATTCTATGTTTAAAACCATTTTTTTTTTAAATACGAGTAGGTAACACTGGCCGTAATGAATTTGGAGAGGTACAATTTATAGGGTTTGATTACCAAACAAGGTGTGAGTATTATGCGTGAGTAGAAGTATTTTCCCACACTTTCAGCACAATTTTAGGTGTACATAATTATGAATGAAGGCGTATTATACATGAGAAATTACGGTAATCTTTTTTATTTTTATATGGATTAGCTTTGGGCTATTATCCATTAAAATAAAACCAAACTTCTAATAAAAAGGAGGCATTTATTATAAATGTGTTTTAGCTCAAATTTTAGCGATAAAACTTCTTTATAGCAAACAGGTGGTTTACGATTAAAGGGAGATAACTTTGATATTAGTGTAAGATCGATTTATTTCCCTTTAAGGAAAATTTAAATAAAATTGAATCTACCAGAACAAAAACTTTTTCGTTTTATTTGTTTTGTTTTTTGTTTGTTTGGTTCTTAATTATTTCATTCTGGGCAAGGCAATGAAACTACTACGATTCAAGGAGTTAGTAGCTGACAGGAGTAATGGATCGCGGCTCGGATTGAGGAATCGGAGATCCGAGTTCGAATTCCAGTCGGATCCATTACATTCACTTGCGTGCTAATAACCTTGGAAAAGGTATGAATCCACCACTACTTCCCCCAGCTATAGCAGGACGGACCGGGTTTTATAGCCTTGGATGATAACTGGTCTACCGCAGAAAGAAATGACAACCTACTGCGGGAAAAATCTGCCTCGTCAGTCATATATCGAAAGGTACATGATCGCCTAAGCGTGTATCACGCATGGCACATCACTGACTGAGTTGACAGGAAAGTAGGAAGCCGGAAGAGACTTCCAGAAGGAAGAAGTACGGGAGGAGAAACCATTAGCATAGAACTTACGGTCACAATCACCAATTCCAACAGTGAAATTAGGAGACCTAACTGCTAAAGTAGTAATGCGCTTCGGCTTACCATGAAAATATTTATAGAAAACGCACGGGGTAGCTACTTTAAGGTAGTGTGAAAGTGACTGAAGCCGAGATGCACAGTCAGGACTGATAATGTTGCAGATTTTTCTAAGGATTTTGTCAGGAATCTCTAGATATATAGCATAGGCACTAAACCAGATGTGGCAGCAATATTCAATGAATGTATGACGCATTCCGGGCTCCAGCCTGCCCGCGGCGACCAATTATAAGATGGCGTTCCGGGTCCGGTCTGCTTCGGTCACCATGCATGGCGGTTCTCAGCGTCAATCCCGGTCTGCTCGCTTGGTCAGGATCGATCCTGGTATCAGAGAACAGGACGCCAGCCCACTCGTCGGTCGTTGATGGCGTTTGACACAGCAGCTGGTCTCAAAGTTGACCTCTTCAACTGTGACCTCTCTTACCCATGTTGTGATTTTGATCTTAAGAGGGTCAAGCCGAATTTCCACACGGTATCGTAACCACGCTAAACCAAGGAGTTGAACACGTGCATACAAACTTGAAAAATAAAATGGACGACGCCCGAATAAGTCACAATATGATGTTTATATCAGAATAAAAAATATATTTACAGTTCTTTCTTTGTTCTTTTTCTTCTTTTCCCAACCGGTTCTAATAATTGGCGACGGAACGAAAATTGCGGGTAGCTTCTTTGAAGAATCTTCAAGTAATTTGATTTGTACTTTCACGGATGGCACAAGGTTTATCATCGGAGTTTTTCTTCAGTGACAACTGGATTTAACTTCAAGTACTATTGTTTGTACTTTCACGGACGGCACAAGGTTATTCGTCGGAGTTTTTCTTCATCAGCAGATTATTATTATTATTATCTTCATCAGGTTGGCTAGCAGCGTTATATCAGAAATCTCTTTCTCCCGGTCGCAACCTCGCTGCGACTGCAATGGCAACTGAAACTGGCCCCAACTCTCTCCAAATCCAACTCCAACTAACTCTGGCCCACGTGGGCACTTGTCCCTTTCAACTGATGTGGTTCGGGCAAATAAGTGGGTTTATGCAAATTTCCCAAAATTCAACCAGTCGTTTTCTTTCGTTTTCTATTTCACATTTTCAATTTTGGAAGATCCCCTCCTCCTTCGGGAGGAGCCATTCTATGATGTCAGCCTTTCTGACGTCATCTTCTGTTTTAGATCGGTTTACAATTGTAATTTTTTCTCAGGGATATTTTGGCTGATAATTTTCTCCGTCAAGCCGGACATCTCTCAACAGCCGACCTTAACCTCTGGCTTCAGATCCTGCACCTGTTCGACGAACTGCATTGTTTAACTTTTTCGACAAAATTCATACATCTATTCCCATATCCTGGGAAAATAATTCTCTTTCTGACAAAAATTTAAAATCGTTTTGTTTTAACCCTTTTCGTCCGTTTAACCCTTTTCGTCTGTACGCCATGTTAAATATTGTTACAAATGGACGAATGGTAGAATGAAAAATATACATAATAGATTCCTACGAAAAAATTTCTAGCACGACATAGTGAACTAAATAGCAGCAGACTTAACAAATGATTCAATATATTCGTCAGTGGTAAACTTGGGACCAAGAATGCGCAGTGAGATGTTCTGCTGGAGGTTAGCATCAGCCATGCTGATGGAAGTCAAAAACGTTTTCTAAGATGATTAATGGTGATAAATTTCGTCTTTGAAGCATTAAAATTGACAAAACACTTTTTTTTCCCCGAATTGATAACAGATTGGAGACCATTATTTACAGTGTTTGTCCTCATCTTTATTGCCATATTCACGACGCTTCGGTTGTTGTACATTCCGGCCTACTTCAAGTAATTGGAATTTCGAATTGAACACTTTATTTCGTCCACCGGAGTAGATTGTTCTAGTTCCACGCGTCATGCCTCTTCCGGATGTATCAGTTATCTACCTTTAACTCAACTCTCCAAGTTTTGTTTATCACTGCAGTAGCCAGGTATTGAACTCACAACTATTTGTGTCAAGTCATTGGATTCTCAAGCACACATGGCGCAGTGGCTAAAAGCGTTGGTTGTACAGAAGAGGATTTGCAACGGTTTTAAAAGCCAGAAGCACCAATGCATCTATTGTAGAGCTTAAAGAGCGCTGTAGCCAGTTCAGGGGCATGTTTTTAAGGACAATTTCAGGGTTGCCATCGAGTCTACATCTGGATAGGATAGAGAGACAACGGAAATCCGAAGGCACATACAAATAGCGAAAGGAGATCAAAATACATTTTACGAATATTTGTAGATGCTGACTGTACTTGTGTACAATGGGCCTCTTCTGCTGTTTTAAAAGGTTTTTCTCGTTCAATTTTTCGATTATTTCTGTTTTCCGAATTGTTTCCGGTGTTTTTTGTTACGTTTTTACGTTTCTTTTGTTTGCCCAATTTGACACAATGGCTGTTGGGTTGAAAATAAATGAGAATGAATATGTAAGAAGGACAGGGGTAAGCAATGTGCTTGTGCAAGTGGATGGTGAAACAGAGTCTGGGAGAAATAACAAAAAGACAAAACTTGTTAAGAGCTACAAAGGAGAGGAGGGGGTGGAGGGCCATGATTGTCTATGCCCTGAAGGGATACAGAATATAAAAGAAGAAAGAAGTGAGTGAATGAAACGCCCTCTCCTCCTTTTGCCAGTCGATGCCAAGACTTTAGACGCCTTCAAAAAAGAGATCAAAATTCATTTTGCGTATAATGGTGGACAGCGATTGTACTTGTGTACAATGCGCCCCTTCTGCTCTCTTAAGCGTTTTTCTCATTCAATGTTTCAATTATCTTCTGCTCTTTCGTATATTTTTGACACACCGTTTGTTTGCCCAATTTGGCACAATGGCTGTTGGGTTGAAAACAAATAAGTATGAATATGTAAACTTATGTATCTATCGAATTATTCGCTCATAACGTTCTCTTCTCTCTCTGTACTTGTTACTTCAAGAACAAAGTCTACATGGGTGAATTGTGTTTTTGATTCAGCAGTAGAAATATGGCGAAAATGTAACTTTTCATCCTCTATTTATAAGGGATTTCTCCATCTTTAAGTCTGACTCGCAAATGAAATATGAAAGGTTTCAATCTAGAACATACCAGAAATTCTGGTCAAAAATAGTGTCAAGTTGCGACCATTTTATATTAACAATGAAAATTGGGCATGAACTCTTGCAATGATATTTTAAAATAAAAAATTCAAGTAATGATATAGGTTTTGAGAAATATTTTAGAGCCAGTAGAAATCTACCAGAGGACATTAATCAAACCTTCAACTGTTGCCCTATTGTCTGAACATATGAGAATATTCTTTTTTACAGCGGGCTGTGAATGAGTAGAACACTCTCTCCCACGTTCGGCAGTACTTTTGCCAATACTTTAGACATCTTCAAAAAGGAGATCAAAATCTATTTTGCACAAATTGATGGATCGTGATTCTACTTGCGTACAATGTGCCTCTTCTGCTGCCTTAAACTTTTTTATCATTCAAGGTTTCGATTATTTTTGTTTTCTGAATTATTGCCGGTGCTTTTCGTTATATCTTTTACATCCCGTTTGTTTGCCCAGTATGACACTATGGCTTCTGCTTTGATAATACTGTAGTGGGACTGGCAAAAAGTATTTTACTTATTACCACATATGTTGGTTATTAGATAAATAAAGTGTAAAGTAAAGAGACAGACAGAAGGAGATTGACTGCTGATCACGTGTCGTAAAACAAAATTATCCAACAAATGCATTTATTTAAGTAAATAAATGAACTTCAAGTAAGAAAAGGCTGAGAAATGGAGTAATATGTTAAATTCTAGTAAAATAAAACCAATATATTTAAAATACAAAAACACGAACAAATAATTCAAAATGCTTTTATTTATTTCCATTAATATATAAAAATGTCAAAGGAATAAGAAGAATGACAGTTTTGACTGCCGTTTCAAAATGCCAAGGAATTTATTAAGTAGGTCATCAAAAGCCAATAATTTTTTTATTAACGTTAACTATTTCATTGCATTATTTTACAAAAACAAATACCAAGAAAGCTATTTTTTGTCACCGGTCTTCACACACATTTTCCAAATAATTTCTATATTGAGCTTTTCGGACGAATTTCCTGATCCAAGATACAATCACAGTTGTATGACGATCGAGAGGAGGATATTCGTCTAAATAGAAAAGTGTAACTCAATGATAATTCTTTATCTCAAAGATTCAGTTAGAAACGTCTATATCTACATATGCTTATTTATGGTTACCAATTACAATAATATAATTTCTCATTAAAATAATGAAGAGTAACCAATCAAAGTAATATAGGGTTAGCAATTAAAATAATATAGTATTCTATTAAAATAATAAAGAGTTACCAATCAAAGTAATATAGGGTTAGCAATTAAAATAATTACCAATCAATTAAAATAGTTACCAATCAAAGTAATGTAGGGTTAACAATTAAAATAATATAGTGTTCTATTAAAATAATAAAGAGTTACCAATCAAAGTAATGTAGGGTTAGCAATTAAAATAATATAGTGTTCTATTAAAATAATAAAGAGTTACCAAAGTAATATAAGGTTAGCAATTAAAATAACATAGTATTCTATTAAATAATAAAGAGTTACCAATCAAAGTAATATAGGGTTAGCAATTAAAGCAATATAGTGTTCTATTAAAATAATAAATAGTTACCATTCAAAGTAATATAGGGTTAGCAATTAAAATAATATAGTGTTCTATTAAAATAATAAAGAGTTACCAAAGTAATATAGGGTTAGCAATTAAAATAATATAGTGTTCTATTAAAATAATACAGAGTTACCAATCAAAGTAATATAGGGTTAGTAATTAAAATAATATTTGTTTGCTGAATGGCATTCTGGACAATTTAGTCAAAGATTATGAAGATACTTGCAGCAACAGAAATGTAGTTCTACTGAAGGAAGCTGAGAATACCATTGAAAGATTGCAGGCAAGAGAGACGGGAAAACAACACATGGCATACTTAGTGAGCTTGAGTAAATGGATGGCGTAACAGGGTTTAGGAGAAATAACAAAAATACAAAATTTACTAAAAGCTACGAAGGATAGGACACTTTGGAGAGCCATAATCGCATACGTCCTCAGGGGATAACGACGAAGAATTAAAACAATATAGTTTTCCATTAAAAATAATAAAAGTTTACCAATCAAATGGGTTAGTAATTAAAATAATAGTTTCCCAATTAAAATGATATATAATTACTAATTGACATATTATAGCGTAATTGACATAATTTCATTACTTTAATTGGTGATCTTGTTTTAATTGGTGATTTTAATCTGTATTTAAACTGAATAAATGTATTTTAAATGGACAACAGTTTAGATTTAGAATTTGATCATCTTGCTCTCTGCAAAATGACGGCTATCGAAGTATTTAAAATATTAAATTTAAATATTAATTAGCCTAATTAAGACCAATTTCTTGCACAGCTGATCAGAAAAGAAGAATTATTTATTGATTCTGAAGACGGCAAAACATTCCTATTCGTCTGTAAATAGCAGCAAATGACAGATAAAATTATAAAACATCACTTATTCTAAAAAGCTTTGATTTGCAGTCTATTTTGTTAAGATTCTAGCTTGAAATTTCCGGTAAGCAATCCTAAAACTTGTAACCATTTTTACGACAAAATCAGTGAGATTAAAAACAAAAGGAACACAACTGCATTTGTGTAATTATAACAAGTACTCGCTGAAACCATAGTCATGGCCTTCATTTTCGCAATTTCGTCATTTGGGTTGGAACCAGTGAACCAAATCTTCATGCAAGGTTTTGAATCCGGGACAACCTTCCACGAATAATTCCATACTTGTTCACAGAATGTTTTCGCATTTCCAAAGGTTTCTTTAAATGTTTTGTTAACGGATCCTGTTGGACAAACATTGACACCTGAAAATACAACAAATAATAAAAGATAATGTTGTGTGTTGAATTCTTTCCTTCCTTTTACCTGTTCACTGACACAGATGAGATAAAACGTCTTACAATAAGGTCTTATTCTTACATTTACTTGGCAGCGAACAGGCTAAAAAATTATGTGTGATTGTTCCACTTTGTCTGACATCGGACTTCATTTAACTCTCGCTAAATGGAGTTGTATAAAGTAGTATAAAAAGAAAGGGCTTAACACCATTTTATCTCTCTCTCTCTTTCACACTCTTTCTTTCTTTCTCTCTCTCTCTCTCTCTCTCTCTCTCTCTCTCTCTCTCTTAGCTCTCTTCAACCGCAGGATGCCGTAGTGACAAGACGTGTCTCGTCTCCTCTCTGGGAGACTTATATCGAATGGCGAACCGACTTTTAGTCTCCATCGAACCAGGTGGTGCTTCACACACGCACATACATACATACATACATACATGTATGCAGGCATACACACACACACAGACACACACACACACACACATATATATATATATATATATATATATATATATATATACTGGACTCTCCCGTCGATTTCGATGTATGAGGGTTAAGCAACTCAGTTCCTAGAAACTGACAACCAGACCACCCGCACAAATCATTTGATTATAGTGAAGGCTTTGTGCAGGACCAACCACACTTTTTGAAGAGCCGAATAGAGAGAACTGGTGCAGCCTGTGGCACAAGGTCCTCAAACAACCCTCCGCAGGTTTTGAATTCAGAGTTGCCCTTCTCCTAGACCAATTGCCATCCAAGGCTATAGAACCCAGTCTGTCCTGCTATTTACCCATAGCTGAGGGGAGAAGAAGAGGATTCATACCTTTCCCAGGGGTATTAGCACATAAATGAATTCGACTGAAATAGGAGGCACTTTGGTGTAATGGATAACGGCTCTGATTGAGGAATCAGAGAGCCGAGTTCATATATATATATATATATATATATATATATAATTCAAAGGCACCCATCAAATTACTTTAATCTTAATAGAATTTAGTGTATTTTAAGGTGTTATATTACGTGCTAAGGGAATAAACACATAACACCAGGTGGATACTAGAAGAGAGGTTTATTGTACACAACAAGTACAATATGAAATACGGTACAGTTATACACATAGGTCACTCTAGTAGTGAGTGCCACTAATTGGAAGGCCGGACGTGCGTGTGTCGTCTCGCTGTCACTCTCCTCCCTGAGTCTCTCGTAGACGCTTGACTTTATAGGTACTTACTACCTATTGTGTAATCATTCATGGGGGTGACTGGTTATTCCATTACATCATAAGGTCAGCAAAACTTTTACTCCAAATTTTTTCTTGCTGCAATACTGAATAGAGTTTTACTTTTATAACTACGATCTGATCGTATTTGAGTTTTCATCCCATTAATTAATTGTCTGGCATTTGTAATTTGAAAATTCTTTCTCTTCAACATCTCTGTTAATTTCCATTGAGATAAGCACCAGATTTTTGTTTCTAAATTTCTATCCGAACGCAAGCCGTTTCCTCTCAGTGTATATATATTCTGGATTATTCTATATATTCTGGATTATTCTAACGTATTTTCTCAAATATATCAAGTTTTCTTAGAAGTTCAAATAGATGTTTGTGTCGTAGAGTACCAAATGCTTTTTGATAGTCTGTGAAACATGGGTATACGTACTTCTGAACTTATACTGCTCTCTGAATATAAATATTGCTATTTATTGTTCCAGTGTCTTTAACGAAAGCGCACTGTTCTTGTCCAGTTCTAAGACTCATTCTGCTCTGGCTCTAGCTATTATATATATATATATATATATATATATATATATATATATAGTTAAGTTACGAAAAATTTGGTAGTCCGTATAGCTAGTCCCAAGCAGGATGAAATCCCGAGAGCTCAATTCAAATTCAGAGCTAATAATTTAAAGAAAAACAGACCACTTTAAGGCACAATGTAATAATTTATTTCACCATAGCCCTTTTAAAGGACGCTGGATCATCAGACTACACTTCCAAAAGGTGAAAAGAAAAATGAAATAAACATTTGCACTTTTGACTGGTAGTATTCAGTTAATGTATTTTAACAGAGAGGGTAATGAGGGGTGGCGTGAGAGACATGATCGAGTTTAGAGAGGGTTTATTGTAATATTTCTATCTATCATACTTAGTATTAGGGGAGGAGGGACCAGACATTGACCTATTTAATCGGTTAACTTAACGGAAGTGATATATTGAAAGGGAAGGGGGAGAAGGGAGAGAAAATAAAAAGAAAAGAGAAAAAATAATGAAGGGGGAAGTAAAGAGAAAGAAGCTGTAATTAGGCTTTACGAAGAGAGGAGTGGTAATTTTTAGCAATTTATGTAAAAAAGAGATTTTAATGTTTGATAGTAATTTAATTTTTTAAAATCACCGAAGAAATTTGAAGTTTGCTAGCACTTTAAATATTTAACTCCTTTACAAATAATTTAGGGATTTAATATATATATATATATATATATATATATATATATATATATGTGTGTGTGTGTGTGTGTGTGTGTGTGTGTGTGTGTGTGTGTGTGTGTGTGTGTATGAGTGTGTTTGCGTGTGTGTGTGTGTGTGTGTGTGTAGAATACGTAGGTTGGTTAATAAAATAAAGGATAAACGTAAAGATATCAATATAGTCAGTAAGATAAATATTTAGTAAATATCAAATTATTTGGCATAAATGAAGCACGGAGACAAAGTTTAACTTCGGAATTTTTGGACACGCCTGTGTCCTTTATCACCGATCCGGTTAACAAAAAGAGAAAATGGGAATTACTCAAGTACAGTTGTTTTCGAAGGTAAGGTATTTTCCAGCGGAAATCATATTATGAACACAACCAGGTCTCTATCTAATCACTCAATCACTCGACGAGCGAAACTTTTTATGAAAATAAACTTAAAAGTGCTAGGCTGATCTAGTGTTACCAGTGCGTGTCGGAAGTCGGGGGTCTGTGAGATTCTAAACATTGTCGGGGTTTGTTGCTTGTTGGAACTATCACTGCTCAAAGCCGGGGATTTGAATATCACGTGAGTGCCAGTATATATATATATATATATACATATATATATATATATGAAGTGTGCCAGCGTATGTAGAAGCAAACGAAGGGCATTTTAAACATTTGTTATGAGTTGCTGTGTTGAGGTACAAAGATGGCCTTTTGGACATATCTTTATCTGGATATTTTAACTTGTTTTTGAGTCAGGACCCCGTCCTCAAAGTTTGTAAAAGTAGTTTGGAATTATATCCTGTATTGTACATTTAACAGCGTCAACCGTAAACTTTAAAATGAGAAACTCAAAAACGAAGGGTTTGCGGACATACGCTTTATATTGATTTTTGTCTTTGTTTTGGTGTGAGGAATCCACCCCAAAGTTTATAAGAGTATTTTTGATATACCCTATATATACTCTCTCGCTCGCTCTCTTTTTGTGTGTTGTGGTTTGTGTGTGTGTGTGTGTGTGTGTGTATTGTGTGTGTGTAAAAAATTCAGGTAGAGTATATCTGGTAAATGACAAAAGGAAAACTTATCTTAGCCGATGCGTTTCGTCTTCTGTAGGACTATCAAAGACGAAACGTGACGGCTAAGTTTTCCTTACACACACACACATACACACACATATATATATATATATATATATATATATATATATATATATATATATATATATATATATATATATACCCTCTAGTAGGTTGAGCACTTTGGAAGAAAGGAAATTTGTCGGCTGCTGCTATTAACGCTAAAAGCTCTTCGCTATGAATTTAGCACTCTGGTAGCTGGTAATGCTTATATCTCATATATAATGTGTTAAAATTTGCCTTTCTCCGCTGCGTGAGATGATGGCCTAAGGATGAGAGTCTCTGGCTGATGTCAAATCGCTCGGGTTTCGATCACGGCTTGAAGCAATCGCATGTCTAGCCACACTGATGAGCTGTGATACTTCGAAACAGTCTGTCTTTGAATGAGTGTATATATATATATATATATATATATATATATATATATATATATATATATATATATATATATATATATATATATCACAGTTAGCACCTCTTCAACTACAAAATTAAATTTGAAAAATGGAATTTTACCCAGCGAGAAATTAAAATAAATTGCTTATCTACAATACATTTGTATGTGAAAAGAAAAATAGGTGTAAGGGGTACTGAAATTATTCTTTTGAATTAATTTAAAACTTTTAAAAGAGGAATGGTCAAGAACTCTAAACTTGATCAATTAAATGTTTCGGACCATTTTTCTAATCAAGTTAAATAATGCAGTCTCTTTACCAAATGTATGACGAATAAACGTGCAATCTTTAAAAATAAAAAAGTGTCACAAGGCGCTTACCTGATGACCAATTAAATCCTTTGCCCCAGTTGTCTAAGCAGGTCATATCATTTTGACAAGCATTCCACCAATTATCACATTCAGATTTACATAGAGGAACATTGAAATATTTTTCGTTTCTGATTTTCATTTTCACCTGTCAATAAAGAAATATAAAAAAAATTATTGTCCGAATAATGATTGCCTTATGTCTTTATTTTTCTAGAAAATTTGTAAATGACCTAGGTGCAATGATTGTCCGAGAGAAGCTTTTAATATATATATATATATATATATATATATATATATATATATATATATATATATATATATATCACCAGAAATGTCTTTTGTTCTGGTTGGTTTATTGATTTTCTTTAGCGGTATATCAACACATGATATTTTGAAAATTTGTTAATATTCAGTAAATATTTTTCACAAAGTTAACACAACTCCAGGACAAAATGGGTATTACTAATGATTTGATGCGTTTGTTTAACGGCATAACAACTTCTTATGGCTCATTTAATGCCAAGATTTGATTTTCTTAGGAGCTTAGAAGTAATAAAAATACGATACAGATTATTCTGTTTTCACAATGGTAGATGATACTCAGCTTTTGTTTGCGCGATCATAATTACTAGATATGTGTGTGTTTTATGTTGTAGTTTTGTTTAATTTATTTTGAAATATTTTGATTTAAGAAATTGTAAGATATTTTATGGATTATTGACACGAAAGAGGCCTTTAACTGGTTGATTTTGTTTAGCGGCATATCAACCTCTATTGAATGCTGAAATCTAAATATTTTGAACGCAACTGCATGTCTTCAACTACAGATAAAATGTATTGTTGGTCATTTTGTTATAAAATATATTATTGGTCATTTTGTTATAAAATGTATTGGTGGTCATTTTGTAATAAAATGTATTGGTGGTCATTTTGTAATAAAATGTATTGGTGGTCATTTTGTAATAAAATGTATTGGTGGTCATTTTGTTATAAAATGTATTGTTGATCATTTTGTTATAAAATCTATTGGTGGTCATTAAGGTATAAAATGTATTGTTGGTCATTTTTTTTATAAAATCTATTGGTGGTAATTTTGGTATAAAATATATTGTTGGTCATTTTGTTATAAAATGTATAGGTGGTCATTTTGTTATAAAATGTATTGGTGATCATTTTGTTATAAAATCCATTGGTGATCATTTTGTTATAAAATCCATTGGTGATTGTTTTGTTATAAAATGTATTATTGGTCATTTTGTTATCAAATGTATTGGTGGTCATTTTGTTATGAAACGTATTGTTGGTAATTCTTACTATAAAAGCCTATTTTTGGTACTTTTACTATAAAAAATCGTATTTTTATACTTCCATAGTGTTTTGTTTGGTGGGTACAATATTTGCCCTTATAACCGGGACCCTAACAGATTCTACCACCCTAGATTATGGTGGACCTGTGAACAATAGCAATTAAGAAATGGTTCCACGCTCCTCAAAACCCTCCAATCTTTCGATCAGAGGCCTTGCTACCGGATGTAGTATATTGTCATATCCAGGACGCCTTTGATCTAGTTCAACACAGATGGTGCTGACAGTTTTGAAGTCATTCAAACAGTAATTCAAAACAATTTATAGATTGGTATGAAAGCAGCGAAAAATATGATTCTCTTGGAGGGACTGATATGTTGCAGAAATGCTGGTACGTTTGGATAAATATTTAGTCACCATTTTGTTTCGGGAATCAGTACTTTGGATAGTAAATATTTACGGGCTCCTGGAAATTTCATTCCACAAACAATATTGTCGGACTCAGTATGAGTCCAGGTAAAAACTGAGTAACACAAAAGAATAAATATAAAACAAACGACAAAGCATGATTACATGTGGCATTACATGTGACGAAAGAAAAAATACATGAAACTAGATCCAATATCCAAATGTACATGTGTGTGTGTGTGTGTGTGTGTGTGTGTGTGTTCGTGCGCGCACGCTCGTAACAAACATGTGTGAGAAATTACAAAAATCAAGAGAATAAAACAGGAAAATGAACGTTCCCCAATGAGGGGACACTTTACTTGCGTGCGACTACATCTGAAGGCCAGAGCTAAAACATTGTAAAAGAGACTAGGGAGAGAAAAGCACGCCTTTTTATAGACTTCAGTATCACCAATTAGCGAAAGATATTTTGCAAATTCAACTGGGATAATCCACAGATCTCTTGCAAGAAATTTCCTTGTCTTAAGCGGATTTCAGTGAATCAGATAATTATTCGAGAAAAGGTAGTGAGAGTAATTATTACAATAAGTAGGATGATGAAATATTTAACTGATCTGACATGGTACTGAGAAGGAAGCATTAGAGGAACGAAAGTGATGTAGCAAAGTAAGGTACACAAGTGTGGAGATTGATGATGTAGAAAACAATAAAACCTTTTTACTTTGTACATACCGGGGTGGGGGCTAAATTTACCAGCCAAGCATTATAGTACACAACTGTACAGTCAATTCTTAGAAAAATACACACGATATTTTTATAGACATTATGTTTATCTAGATCTAGGCGCATAAATTCACATGTTAAAGCAGAATATATATATATATATATATATATATATATATATATATATATATATATATATATATATATATATATATATATATATGTATTGTTGTAGCATACCTACGGACGATAATATGTATGCCCCCATTCCCATAAATACAGTAGTGAAGCGGTTGGTAGAAATCCTAGAGTTGGAAATTCGTCCCCAGCTGTGCTGTTCAAACTCTCCCTCTCCGGACAGAGAGTATCCCCAGACGAGGCTAAGTCGAAGGGCAGAGTCTTATCTCGGGCAACAGCTGCCCGACCTCGTTTTGTCATAACTATTATTGTTCATTGCCAACTTTTGTTTGATTATTCTATTCAGTGACCTTTTTCTAGGTTACTACAATATATATATATATATATATATATATATATATATATATATATTCATACATGTTTCATTAAATAATATAGACAAGTGTTGTCTATATATTTTATGTAAATTCTTTTATATGAATAAAGACAAAAGAAAAACTTATCTTAGTCGACGTCTCTCGTCCCCCGATGAACCTTATCAAGGCAAATGTGAGGTTTTTATTTGGCAACAAGTATCGTATTTGCCGACATATTGGGCGAACCCACATATTGGACTCATCCAGAATTTGGTATGGAATATTTAGGGAAAAATGCACATATCACAAAAAAAAAATTAGACGTTTAGTACATTTCATCATGAATTCATTGAAAATTGTTTTAGTTGTTTTTCAGGGGACAACATCGGCACATACAGTAAATTCATACTAGAGAAATCTACTGGGATCAGTGAACACTGGTACATTTGGTAATAGGCAAAAAAGAAATCCCAGAAATATGGTACTTGTTGATAAATGAAGTCCCATACCATACATGAAGAAAAGCAAATTCCAATCCCTGTATATCAACAAAAACACACACATATCAAACAGCAACATACCAGTCTAAGCAAATATTTCTGTCAAATTTGGTATTACTATAAAACAAGCAGTAAATATGGTACAATTGTACAAATTTCTTAATTTCCGGGGTGAATTTTTCAGGGATATACATAAAACTTTCAGATATAATTTAAAATGTATCTTTGAAACGTCAATCTGAATAATGTCAAAAGAAAAGCTTAGCCGATGCATTTCTTCCTCTGAGGGGCTTTATCAAGTCGAATATTAGGATTCCATTTTCCAACAAGTATTTATAAACGAAATTAAAATGTTAGTTTTGAAAAATGTTTAAATTTAAGAGACGCTCATAAATATTCATCAGCCTAACTGAAAATTCCAGGTAAACTATGGAAGATGCTAAGTGACTTAATTTAATAAACAAAATGAGTAAATGTTTTTATTTTTCATATATCAACAAAGCCACACACATAGCAAACAGCAATATACCAGTCAAAGTAAATATTTCTATAAAATCTGCTGTACAAGCAGTAAAATATTGTGCTAGTCTATGAATTTCTTCATTTCTGGGCTGAATTTTTCAAGGATATATATGTATGGTATCATGTTTGTTCCCTTCCAGGAGTCCTAGTTTCAGAGATAAGCTTTATACGTTCTTTTTTTTTATGATCTTCATGTCTCACTTATACATGATGCTACTGTATTGGACGCAGTGTGATTTGGGGGGAAAAACTCCGCGTCCAATAGGCCGGCAAATACGGTATTTATAAACAAAAGTAAAAAATTTCATTAGTTTTTCATCATTTTTAAACCGTCCAGGGTATGACGCTAAACTGCATCCGAGTCCTGGGTAAGACGATAAACTACATCCAACAGCAAGGCCTCTGATCATGAGGTTTTGAGGAGCGTGTGACCACCTCTCAATTGCTGATGTTCCCAGGTCCACCCTGACCCGGGGTGGTAGCACCTGTTAGGGTCCCAGCTATAGGCAAATAGTTAACTCCCAGGGTGTGTCCACGTCCTGGGTATAACGATAAACTACATCCCCGTCCTGGGCATGATGATAAACTACATCCGCGTCCTGGGTATGACGATAAACTACATCCGCGTCCCGGGTATGACTATAAACTACATCCGCGTCCTGGGTATGATGATAAACTACATATGTGTCCTGGGTATGACAATAAACTACATATGCGTCCTGGGTATGACGATAAACTACATCCGTGTCCTGGGTACGACGATAAACTACATATGCGTCCTGGGTATGACGATAAACTACATCCGTGTCCTGGGTACGACGATAAACTACATCAGCGTCCTGGGTATGACGATAAACTACATATGCGTCCTGGGTACGACGATAAACTACATCCGCGTCCTGGGTATGACGATAAACTACATCCGTGTCCTGGGTACGACGATAAACTACATATGCGTCCTGGGTATGACGATAAACTACATCCGTGTCCTGGGTACGACGATAAACTACATATGCGTCCTGGGTATGACGATAAACTAAATCCGTGTCCTGGGTACGACGATAAACTACATCCGCGTCCTGGGTACGACGATAAACTACATATGCGTCCTGGGTATGACGATAAACTACATCCGTGTCCTGGGTACGACGATAAACTACATCCACGTCCTGGGTATGACGATAAACTACATCCGTGTCCTGGGTACGATGATAAACTACATATGCGTCCTGGGTATGACGATAAACTACTTCCGTGTCCTGGGTACGACGATAAACTACATCCGCGTCCTGGGTATGACGATAAACTACATATGCGTCCTGGGTATGACGATAAACTACATCCGTGTCCTGGGTATGACGATAAACTACGTCCAACAGCAGGGCCTCTGATAATACGTTTTTGGAAAAATAATGTTGCCAGCTGTACAATTTTTGAAAAATATTACCGGTTATAATTTTTTTTGAAAGAATAGTGTTGCCGGCTATACGTATTTGAAAAATATTACCAGCTATACATTTTTTGAAAAAATAATATTACCAGCTATACGTTTTTGAAAAAAATAATATTACCAGCTATATGTTTTGGAAAATAATATTACCAGCTGTATGTTTTGGAAAAATAGTATTACCATCTATACGTTTTTGAAAAATAATATTACCAGCTATACATTTTTGAGGGAAAAAGACGTTACCAGCTATACATTCTTGAAGAAAAAATATTACCAGAAATAAAAACTTTTTTCGGCATTAAATGACCCAATGAGGTTGATATGCCGTAAAACAAACCAAACCAAACCATCATTTTTAAATTTAAGAACGCTCCTAAATATACATCTATCTGAAAGTCAAAGTAAATTATGGAGGATGCTATAATTTTATATATATAATTTGTTGTCTAATAAAAAAAGTGAGTAAATGTTGAATTTTTTATTTTTTATAATGCAATTAATATTTATATTATTGTAGTTTGGGATTAATTTATGTATTATATATTTGTATTATATATTTGTATTATATATATTGTATTATATATATTGTATTATGTTTGTATTATATATTTGTATTATATATATTGTATTATGTTTGTATTATATATTTGTATTATATATATTGTATTATATGTTTGTATTATATATATTGTATTATGTTTGTATTATATATTTGTAATATATATATTGTATTATGTTTGTATTATATATTTGTATTATATATATTGTATTATATGTTTGTATTATATATATTATATTATATGTTTGTATTATATATTTGTATTATATATTTGTATTATATATATTGTATTATATGTTTGTATTATATATTTGTATTATATATTGTATTATATATATTGTATTATATGTTTGTATTATATATTTGTGTTATGTATTTGTATTATATATATTGTATTATATGTTTGCATTATATATTTGTATTTTATATATTGTATTATATGTTTGTATTATATATTTGTATTATATATTTGTATTATATATATTGTATTATATGTTTGTATTATATATTTGTATTATATATTTGTATTATATTGTATTATATATTTGTATTATATATATTGTATTATATGTTTGTATTATATATTTGTATTATATATTTGTATTATATATATTGCATTATATGTTAGTATTATATATATTGTATTATATGTTTGTATTATATATATGTTTGTATTATATGTTTGTATTATATGTTTGTATTATATATATTGTATTATATGTTTGTATTATATATATTGTATTATATGTTTGTATTATATATTTGTACTATATATATTGTATTATATATTTGTATTATATATATTGTATTATACGTTTGTATTATATATTTCTAATAGAATGTTTGGAATTTAACTGTTTTCTTTTAATTTTTTTAAAACATATTTATAGTGATGTTAGCTTGGGAAAGAAGTATGTTTTTTTCAGGAACGGAAATATTTGAAATGATTCTGGGCTTCGTTTTATGTTTTGGTAAGATTCGATAGCGTCACTCACAAGAATTTTCCGTCTAATTAAGTTACTTTCTCTTTTAATGATTGTCGCACTCTTTAGATCGAAGTTGTAGTTGACTAATGCATTTGATAAATTGTGGTGTATAAGATCCTTTTAAAATTAGACTTGTAGGTATGTCTTGATTAACCAATTGAATGTCAGATCTACGCTAAATAGAAAAGTAAGCTCAGAGGGTAGAGGTGGGTGAGTTATTTTTTATGTCATGATAAACCGGAACATATTACCTTATTTTGTTTATTCAGTTTTAATATTGCTATGTATTGCTGTCCAGTTAGTATTATTAATATTTTATATAGATATTCCACATTTTTAATTTTATCTACAGGTTCCTTTAAGAAGCTTCCTGAATCTAAAAAAATTAAAAAAAAAAAAACTTTTTTTCTGTTAACTTTACGTCTGATTAACCTACCCCTCCCATGAACAGCCTTTCAAAAACATGAACATGTCATATTTGTCTACAATTACGTAACATTTGTCGCTGACATATTTTCCGCAATCGTCAATGATGGCCTGTCTATGTGCCGGTTTATTATGACAGGAAAAATAACACAGTCCACTCCACCCTCTCAGCTTACTTTTCTATTTAGTGTAGATCTGACATCTAATTGTTTAATCAAGACATACCCACAAGCCTAATTTTAATTCTGACCTTATGTCTCTCCCGCTTTAACTTTTGGAAATGACGTAACACTTTCTTTTTAAAATTTCCTTAAAAATCATTTAATCACCAGTTACTTACCATCGCCTGAAGAAGTACAATCGTAGTATTGAAACATGAAAGCTTTTGTGTAGCGATTTCAACATGTTTTTATTATAATCTCTTATAATAAAAAAAATGATATATATATATATATATATATATATATATATATATATATATATATATGTAGCATTTTTGATTTATTTATATTGTTATATATATTATTTGTATATTTCCTTTCTTACTTTTATAAATGTGCTCTATTTTGAATTCCATTAAAACAGATTTTTAACATAAAAATAACATTCTTGTTTCATTTGCCTGTTTAGGGCACTGTTTCACAATGTTCAAAATAAGTGATGTATTGTTCTTTTGACATTTTTTTAAAAAAGAATGTATCATCGCACTAGAGATATGAAAAAGTTCGAGAGATCTATGACAGGAGATGACAGGGTCGGCGTGACGGTCTCTTTCTTCGCGGTAATAAGAATATCTTTCATTGTTGATATTAGAAGAGCTGCTAACATTTCAACATTCCTGGCAGATCTTCTAATATCACAGTGTGGAATACCTACTTACAAAGGTGATTGAAAAAGAAAAAAGACTCTGAAAGAATTTGCCGAGAAAAAAAAAATTCTACAATTCCCATCATTCCTCTATCGTGCGCACGTGTAGCCCTACCAACACAACAAAATTAGTCTGAGGGACACAAGTAAACTTTTCCCACTTTGTCATACAATATATATATATATATATATATATATATATATATATATATATATATATATATATATATATATATATATATATATATATATATATATATATATATAAAGGTGAACATATATAAATATATATACCGAAACTCTCGTCTGTGGCTCAATCTGTAAAAGCACGTCAGGCTATATGACAGGTTCAATTCCTGTTGGAGGACGCATATTTTCTATGAAAATTTCTCGGACATTCAAACCGGTAAATGTCGTCAATACTGTTTATTATAATCAGAGCATTTACTTAAATATTTGTATCTATAAAAAGAACGTATAAACATAAAACATGTCTTTACACACACACACACACACACACATACATATATATATATATATATATATATATATACTCCTCTGTATGTTTCATACTTGTACTTTTATTCTGTCTAAACAATTTGCTGTTTACTTACTTCTTGCAGCCACGGCCCTGTATTTGGTGAACACTCATAAAAGCACAAGTCTTGCAAAAATTGTTCCCGACATTTGTCAGAGAGCCGTCCGGAGTGGTCCATGTTGAAATTATGCCAAAGAATGGATTTATTGTGCATGATGATTGTGTTTTCCTTCGTACAGCAGGATCGAGTCTTCCATGGGCTGCACTGAAAATGAATAAAGAGGAGAAATAGTGGTAAGTGAAAGTTTACTTAAGTGAATCGCCAGCTGTCGATTATTAAAAACTGGCATAAAATAAAGCAGAATTATTAGGTGTTAATACATGTTTGCTGTCATGTCTCTGATCTTGAAAAGAGTCATTATTCCACCATTTTCACGGCTTTAGAATTGCCCCTGAGTCCCAATCAGAAAGTGACAAGAAGGTTTTTGTATCGGAAGAAGCAAATAGACGACGTGCCATGCAATTAGAATGAAAAAAAAAAATGAATGACTGCAGAGAGAAAACTACGCAATTATTATTATTATTATTATTATTATTATTATTATTTATTATTATTATTATTATTATTATTATTATTATCTATCGGGTGTTTTTTGTTTTAAACCGAAGATTTTGCATTATGACTGCTCACAATTAAGTTGTACGACCTCATGTGATATGGCTTATGTTTCTACGTGATATGGCTTACGGCCATATCACGTAGAAACATCGGTTCTCGTACGATCGCCACGTTAAGCAACGTCGAGCCTGGTTAGCACCTAGATGGGTGACCGCTTGGGAAAAACAGTGTTGTAAGCTTGGATATGCAGGTGATGTAATGGATAATGGCTTGGAATTGTTAATCAAAGGGCCGAGTTCAAATTCTCGTTGGGTTCGTTATATTCACTTACACGCAAATACATTTGGAAAAGGTATGAATGCACCTCTTTTCCCCGCTCCAGCTATGGGTTAATTAGTAAGAATTTTATCACTAAATAACAATTATCTAAAAAAAAAAACAGTTTCTTATAATCTAAAATATTTTCTGATTTTAAATAACCTGCAAAGGGTTGATAAACCCTAAAAAACGAATCAGTTAATTAATCAATTCAAAAGTTATTTCCTCTAAAAGTATATCTTCAACTTTGACAGATTTCCATCATCTGTTAACTTTCTGAATTTTCTCGATATTGACACCTTTAACTGACTTCTCTATATTTACCGACCTTCCCACAAGGCAAGATGTGGCACAAGGCCAGTTTTAACGTTGGGCTTCCCGAGCCCGTAGGCTTGGGCAAAAATTGTCCGTAGACCCCTTATGCACAGGGTAGGGTTTGTCTACCTCCCCAAACAAGATTCTGCTCTTCGGCATATCCTCGTCTGGGTTCCTCTCCGCCCGGAGGCAGAGGATTCGAGGAAGAGAAAGAGAAAGCTTCCACCTCTCTATATCTCTATGACCTCTCTATGACCTCTCTATGACATCATATTGATAGCTCTTATTCATAGCTTTATTTCTTTGTGTTGTGTCCTATATTCTGTTCTGGGTCTTGACACAGGTTTTTATCTCTTTTACATCATGTGGAGAATTTCGGCTGTCGACACTTCATTTTATTTCTCGTCTACTTTCCTTTGGGCTGATCTCGATTGCTGATGTTATGAAAGGTTCTCCTAAAGTCTACCACTTCGAGTTTCCATTTTACTTTTGTCCCTCGTTATCTCCTTTTCACACTGTCCATATTTTTTTTCAGATTCGGGTCGGTCTGTCGTGTTGCAATTTGGGTCCTACCTTAGATCGTTCTCTTCTACTGTATGACAGTGGGTGGGTGCTGGACGATCTCCTCAAAGATGAAGAGGAGAGTTGAAGCAACAGAAATGTGTTTTTACAGAAGGCTGCTGAGGATGCCATGTAAAGATGAAGAGGAGGTCTTGAAGCAACAGAAATATGGTTCTACAGAAGGATGCTGAGGATGCCATGAGTATCATGAACATGGGAGCAACGACGAAGTTTTGGAGAAAATGGAAACAAAAAGGGAACTTATAGTCAAGATCAGGTAGAGACCGTTGAGGTTTTGGGACATATGATTAGAAAAGAGGGTGTGGAAAATCTGATACTCACAGGACAGATTGAAGGCAAGAGGGACAAACTTATTAAGCTTGAGTAAATGAATGGCGGAACAATGCTTAAGAGAAATAACAGAAAGACAGTTTATTAAGAGCTACAAAGAACAGGAAGTTGTGGAAAGCCATGATCGCCTACGTCCTTAGGGAGCACGGCACATAAAGGAGAATTCATAGCTGTTACTCTTGTTGACAATCAGTAATACTCAAATACAAGGCTCAAGATCACAGTTTATTAAGGACGGGTGATAGACTGAAGCATTCCGGTCTTATTTTAACCGCACTGGGATTAAATATCCGTTAATATACTACCAAGCTTCATTAGCCTATCACTCGCCCTTACTAAGCTAGTCTTGAAACAATATGGGATTCGAAAAATTCCATTAGCATGGCTGATGCTGACCTCCAGGAAAGTAAATTGTTACGCCTTCTCGGACTAACGTTCTCAGTTGACACGAAGCTGAAATACTATATTGAATCCATTCCTAAGTCAGCTGCTAAGAAATTTGAATCCCTGTATCACGCTAGACAAATTTTCTCCTCTGAATCTATCTTGCATGTTTATAAGTCTACCATTCGTCCATACTTAGAATATTACTGCCACATATGGTCTGGTGCTCCCACTATATATCTAGAGATCCTTAATAAAATCCAAAAAAGAATCAGCAATGTTATTCGTCTTGCTCTGGCGTCTCGGATTCAGTTGCTTTCCCGTCGCTGTAAAGTTGCCTCCCTGTGCCTTTTCTATAAATACTTTCATGGCAACTGTCAGGGTAAGATCTTCATTTTTATGAATTTAAGGGTAGCACTAGACTGGCGCCGAGGTTTTATTGATATACAGTTGAGATGGCTAATACAAGGCCCAAGATCACAGTTTATTAAGGACGGGTGATAGACTGAAGCATTCCGGTCTTATTTTAACCGCACTGGGGTTAAATATCCGTTAATATACTACCAAGCTTCATTAGCCTATCACTCGCCCTTACTAAGCTAGTCTTGAAACAATATGGGATTCGAAAAATTCCATCAGCATGGCTGATGCTAACCTCCAGGAGAGTATCTTGTTACGCCTTCTCAGACTAACGTTCTCAGATGACATGAAGTAGAAAGACTATATTGAATCCATTGCTAGGTCAACTGCTAAGAAATTTGATTCACTAAGTCGTACTAGACAAATTTTCTTTTCTGAATCTATCTTGCATGTTTATAAGTCTACCATTCGTCCATACTTAGAATATTACTGCCACATATGTTCTGGTGCTCCCACTATATATCTAGAGATAATAATCTAAAGAAGAATCAGCAATGTTATTCGTCCTGCTCTGGCGTCTCGGATTCAGTTACTTTCCCATCGCCGTAAAGTTGCCTCCCTGTGCCTTTTCTATAAATATTTTCATGGCAACTGTTCGGGTGAGATCTTCAACAGGGTACCTAGACTTTATGAATTTAAGCGCAGTACTAGACTGGCGATGAGGTATCACCAATTTACTCTGGAGTTAGCTATATGTCACTGTAAGTTCTATGCTAACAGTTTCTTTTCTCACACTTCTCGATTGTAGAACTTCCGGTTCCATGTTTTCTAGCCAACTTTAATCTTCAAAAATGTTAATGAAATATCAATCGCTATCTATTGTCTTCCTGATTACTCTTCTATTGTTCTCACTCCTTAGTAATGTTTCTGTTTTCTAATTCTTCCACGCCCAGTAACCCCCTTGTGTCTTAGTGGCTTTACCGCCTTGCTTGGGGTGAAACCGATGAAAAAAACAAATGAACACTTGAGTAAAAACAGAGTCTACATTAATAAAATCGAATAAAAATAGATATCGTTAAAATTAAAATAGAATCCAGTATTTATCTGTCAAATGTGATTCACGTTGTGTCACGCGAATGTAGATTTGCTTGAAATAAAATCCATTTTTCTGGGGACGCTGTTTGATCAGAAAAACATGCCAGAATAAAGCTTTCCAAATTGTATTTTACCAGTGATTTTATTCACACATATTTCCTTACATCAAAATGAAGGACATAATTTATACCTTTTATTCATCTCTCACGAGTATTTCTTCTATCTTAATCGTAACTGACAACGCTTCACCTCAGAAATGTTTTACACTCAGGCGAACCACTGAACAACAAAGCTCCTAGTCAGCGTCTGTCACCGAGGTGCAGCCACTTTAACAACGTGAAACACAGAGTCAACCTTACAGAATCCCTCCCCACTGGCTCCAGTGATGCCTGCCATTTCTGGTCCTGCCTAAATCACCTCTGAACAGATGTTGTTCTCTGTAGAGCCAACCTTCAGAAATGGAGATATGCATAGGTATTAACAACCTTGAAACCTTAACACTTCATTCAAAGCTATGTGTATAATACTGGATGGGTGTGGTATAACGACTCGATAAGAACAAGAAGACCTCATAAATTCGAATTATTTCTAGTTTTATTATTAAAATATGTTCACCTGTTTAAACAAGTCATCTTCGGGTCCAGGTTTTGTTTTGTGCTTCTTGCTATCGATGCATGTATTCAGAAAATCATCAAGAGTCTTTCTCTGTTTTGCCGAAACGGGTGTCCATTTTTGGAAGCAAAGAAAAATTACCAGCAAATAGGTGATATTTCGCCAAGACATTGTTTGCCGTTAAACTGTAAAACAAGACAAGAACAGAAAGAAAAAACATGAAAACTTTTTAAAAATAAACAAATATAACAAAACTAAAAACGTGGTTATATTTTCTTACTTTATTTCTTGATAAAATTTTGCCAAATATAAGGCCTAAGAACAACTCCAGGTAGAGGGTTACTGACTGACGTAAGAGGAGGAAGTAAATGCAGATTATGAGGATATATAGGGTAGATAACGGTTGACCCTAGATTGAACAGATTAAGATAGGGAGTTCTTAGAACTCTGAACTGGAACATTTAAGGCCCAAGAGCCACTCAAGAATGAGGTTGTTGTATAGCCGTGAGAGGAGGAATATTATGAGGATATATAGGATAGATAACGATTGATCCTAGATTTGAACAGATTAAGATAGGGAGTTCTAGAATTCTGAACTGGAATATTTAAGTCCCAAGAGCCACTTAAGAATGAGGTTGTTGTATAGCCGTGAGAGGAGGAAGATTATGACGATATATAGGATAGATAGCAGATTATGAGGATATATAGAATAGAAAACGGTTAACCTTAGGTCTGAACAGATTAATATAAGGAGTTCTAGAACTCGGAACTGGAATATTTAAGGCTCAAGAGCCACTCAAGATAGAGGGTTACTGAATGAGGTTGTTGTATGGCCGTATGAGGAGGAAGTAAGTGCAGATTATAAGGATATGTAGGATAGATAATGGTTAACCATGAAGAGTCTAAGATGGTAGCGATCAGTGAAGCATTCTTTCGAGAAGTAGCCGTACTCGAGAAGTAGCTGTCTGGGTGGTACTTCCTTCTTACCAGTGGAATACGAAAGGAATGACGATGAGTTGATCCTGTGTACGTGACATGGCGTGTCCTACCTGTAAACTGGCATAACTAAGGTATGCAGCTTTTGTGAAGATTGACCATGAAAATATCGATGGATCTCGTCTGCAGTCGCTCTCTCACAGACGCGCCGTTGCCTCGCTCTGTCTTTATTACAAATACTTTCACGATAATTGCTCCGATGTAGACGTCTCTTCTACTCCAATAGCTTCATGTCTCGCACATCTCGCCTGTGGAACTCCCTTCCTTATTCCTGTTTCCCTGACAAATATAATCTCCAACTATTTAAGTGTAACGTCAATCCTTTCATTCCTATCTGCTCTCGCTCCAAATCTTCTGTAACCCCCTTGCCTTGATCGATCCACTATCTTTCTCCACATCCTCTCCTTTACCACTCTTATCTGCTCTTCCTCCAAACCTTCTGTAACCCCTTGCGTGCTAGTGGCTTCCAGCCTTGCTTGGGGTGAAAAGCTTTAAAAAAAAACAAAAAAACAAAAGTAGCGATAGGCTTCCGATGTTACGTCTGTAGGAAAGGAACCGTAGGGTTGAAAATATTTCATCGCCCACAAAGACGCGTAAACGCTTTTGAACTCTATGAAGGCTGGCAACTGAGGATCGGATAGTTCCAGCCAAGGTATGACAGTAATACTCTATTTTTGGTTTGATCTTACTCTTATAAAGATGAAGCAAGACAGAAGGAACCAGCTACTTTTTGGAGCAGTATAGGAAACTGACTATTATACCAGGCATCTTTAGCGGTGGATCGTATAGATGGTTTCCCTTGAGATGCGGGATAAACTTGAGTCCCAATAGTCATGTAAGGCAAGGCGCCTTATTTAGATCACAACCGTTCATTGTGATTGAAAAAAATCACAATAACGAGATTAGATATCTGAATACGAAGGGAAGGAGGAAGATGCGCCTCTGTGTTATTTAGAGATGATTAATTCTTATTTCAAGAGTTATTCAGACTACTGAACCCGCTTTTTGATTTTACAGAAAAGCAGAGGGAGAAAGAGATGGGGGAGAGTGAGTGCAACTGAATAAATTATATGCCTGAGACAAAGCCAAAAGACTTGACAATCGAAACTAACAACAAAAATAGGGACGCTCGTTTTAATAACTAACGGGACATCTTAATTATTTGTGCATAATATACACTAAAAAATTCTGGTAAAAATACATACTGACTTACTAGAATTTGTAGCGGCTAAAGTTAGAATTGATTCAATTTTTTATGATGTTCATATCGACTAAAAATAATGATTTACACACACATACACACACACATATATATAAATAAGAAAATGCAACGGGATTCCTTAAGAATATTTATTTAGAGTAACTTTACTGGTTTCGTAGTTCTATGATTTTCTAAAGTTACCTTGTGATTGAGAGATGTATGGTTAAGCCGTGATACGTTTCGCATTTCCATTCTCTGTATCTTTGTTTCTCTGTCTGTCTGTCTGTCTGTCTGTCTGTCTCTCTCTCTCTCTCTCTCTCTCTCTCTATATATATATATATATATATATATATATATATATATACCGGGGTTGAATAAAACAGACGAATTATATTTTCGATGGTCAAAATAAGCTTATTCCCCATGAAAATAAGCTTGTTCTTATGAGGTGATTTGGGATTTTATTGTGTATTAATGTTTGCTCTGTAATAAATACATTGAACTCTTTTTGCGAATCAGTTTTAATAATTTATATAACTAGGACCCACTTGGATTACATGTCAACGGATTTATTACCTTTACTATATATATATATATATATATATATATATATATATATATATATATATGGATAACAGAACGTGGATTAAATAAAGTGCTCAATTCGAAGTTACCTGAATGTTTCCTGATTCGATAGACACCTGGAAAAAAACAGGAAGGTAAAAA
>OZ038491.1:38273567-38303567 GCA_964036315.1 Acanthosepion esculentum
CTGGTAATAATTTTTTCTGAAATAATTTATTGCTGGTATTAAATTAAAACCTATTTTTACACTTTCATTGCTTTTTTAAACCCCAGTTTGGGGGTTAACTATTTGCACATAGTTGGGGCCCTAACAGTTGCAACCACCCCGGGTCAGGGTGGACCTGGGAACACCAGCAATTAAGAGGTGGTTCCACGCTACTCAAAATCTCCTGATCAAAGGCCTTACCATCGGGTGTAGTTTATCACCATACCCGGGATGAATAGTTTTACAAAGATTATCTAAAAAATAAACGTTTCAAAAACAATTTCATTCATATCTGAATAAATACTGAAAGTTTAATTAAAATCGAACAATTATCTGATTTTTGCAAGAATTTCTCAATGTTTTTCACCGCAAAAAGACACACAAATTTCCTATACAAAGTTATGGTGCCCCGTTGACGCCAGAAAAAAAAAAGGATTAAAATAATTTTATTTCAAAAAATCTCTGCTCTTCCCTCTGCATAATAACACAATTTGTATGATACACTTTTTTTTAATTATGTTTTGGACAGTTGACATTTCTAGAGAACATAACAAAGAAAGAGGACATAGAAAATATGACACTCATATGACAGACTGAAGGCAAGAGGTACATAGGAAAACAACGTATAAGCTGCTGAGTGAGCTTGAATAAATGGATGACGGAACAAGGTTTAGGAGCGATAACAAAAAGACAAAATTTATAAAGAACTACAAAAGACAGAAAATTGTGGAGAGCCATGATCGCTTATGATCTGAGAGACACTGCACGGCGAATTTTTGGAGGTACTTAGTTTTAATGGTCTAGTTATTTATCTGCAAACGCATACAAAGAGACAAATAATCCAGTAGAGAAGTATAAATTGATGGCGAAATTCGTCATTTACAAAAACACTTGCAAAATTACTTATTTATTTTATATGGCATGGGTAAGTTTAATTATTATCTATTATAATTATTAACTGTATTAATAATGATTGTAATTAACGTATATTTTGGACTAATTACAAGTATTGTTAAAACAGTAATTTACTGACCTTTCTTGATTCTTCTGTTCACTGTGAATGCTTTTGTAAGATTTCAATATCTGACTTTTTGCTGCTTAATGCAGTTAACCCACTGCTCCTCTGGTCTATAAGTGAATCGTGTCAAGTATCTTCAGTCTATCTTATCTCCAAATTGAAGAACTTCGAACTCCAGGAGGCAAAGCCAGGGAGGAAATATGCACCTACCATACCCAGTAGCGCTCAAACTTTTCTGGACATTTTTTTTACTGCTATTTCACCTAGTACAAGGTCCAAGAGCCAGTTTAGGTAGAGGATTACCAAGCGAGATTGGTGTTAGGGAGATGAAAAGGGGTTAAGTGAAAAGAGAACTTTCCCATTATGGGGACGTGTAGGATAGATATCGGTTGATCTTGGACTTGGAGAGATCAAGATTTTCGTTATCAAGGAAGCATCCCTTTGGGAGTTTGTTTCACAAAGTAACAGTTCTGGGGAAGAAGCTGTCAACTTGTTCCTTATCAAAGGAACACGAAGGGAATGGGGATTGTTTTTCACCGTGAACATAGCATAACGGCTCCTAGCGGTGATGGTCTGAACTGGTGGAACTAAGGAATGCAACTCGTCCGAACATCTGCTATAGTAATTGGGATAGAGTAGTGAGAGGCTAGCAACGATTTTCTTTTGTCATGTTATTTCGAAATTTGAAGCGGCACAGTGGAGTAATGGATAACGGCTCGGGTTGAGGAATCGGAGAGCCGAGTTCGAATCTCAGTCGAATCCATTCACTTACGTGCTAATAATCCTAATATGAATCCTCTTCTCCCCCAGCTAGACCTGGTTCTATAGCCTTGGATGGCTACTGGTCTACCGCAGAAAGAAATGGCAACCTACTATGGGAAAAACTCTGCCTCGTCAGTCATGGCACATAACTGACTGATTTCGAATTTTCGTTTAGTTCTAGCAGTGTTGAAAATTGCTTCAGTTTTCTTGTTTAAGCCATCAGTACAAGGTATTGGCAATGTTTTTAATATTGGGTCAGATTTGAGAAAACCCCTATTTCTTGCTCGATGCAACGAAGCCTCTCTTTCATTCTCTCATTCTCTCTCTTTCTCATTTACTCTCTCTCTCCCTCACTTTCTTTCCTATTTAATTTTAATTTATTTATGGTTGATAATACCAGTTCGTATAAATAAGCTTGATCATTTTGACCGAATGGACACCATTAAATATTGCAACTCTAGGCTTCACGGAGATTCTCTCAGTTAAAAGAAAATAATAAAGAAACGCGATAAAGTTTAATAAATAGTTGTGCGCAAAAGTTTCTAGCGTTTTTTTTTAATTTTTTATTTTAAAGAATGATGTTTCCGCATATATATCAAGTCTCTAGTTTTCAGAAAGAGGGTTCTGGATACTTTTACACATACCGAATGTAAAATCTTCTGAATAATACTAAAAATTCTATTTAACAACGCACAAGGGTAGCGCCTTGGTAATCAGCGCCCTAGGTATTAATTTAAATTGTGCGCTCATATACCATCGCGCTGTAAGTTTTGATTATACGAGAATATGACTTTATTATTCCAATTGGCATACACCGAAATTATGATAATTGTATGATGGAAAGAAGAAACAAAGAAGAAACAACGATGGTTTAAATAAACAATTAACGTAAATACAATAAATGATAATGCTGAGTAAATGTCTCTCGTTGAAAAAAATATAAGTGGAGTTGTAAAAAACGTCCACAGAGACGCACGGAAGGAGAGGGAGGATGAGTTGTGACTTACTGGGGTGACGGCCTTTGGCGAGCTTTCTCTTGGAGATGTGATGTCAATGGGAGGTCTGTGAACCCGGGCCAAGATGCCGTCCAACTGCCGAAAATGTCCCTTTGATGGGCTTTTATATCCTTTCTTAGACTCAAATCGACTCCGGTTTTTATATTATTTCTTTAGGCGGGATTGCGTGCTATAGAGTGAAAATTCTGGATTGTACTGCTTATTTTTTTCTTTGAGTGTGTGTGTAAAAACGGAAGTTATGTGCGAAGCATATGCGCAGCTGACGGAATTTTACTTCAGTTTTGGGTTGGGTGACTGCTGGGGAATACCAGGTGCAGTAAGCTTGGATGTGCGGGTGGAGTAATGAATAATGGCTCGGAATTGGAAATCGGAGAACCGAGTTCCAATTCCCGCTAGGTTCGTTATATTCACTTACGCGCAAATACCGTTGAGAAAGGTATGAATCCAAATTTTCTCCGCTGCTATGGATTAATTAGTAAGACTTGTATCACTAAATCAATCATTATTATCTCAAAAAAAAATTTATAATCTAAAAATATTTTCTGGCTTTAAATAACATGCAAAGGGTTGATAAGCCGTAGAAAATGAATTAATCAATCAATCTATCGCCTGCTACATATTTTATAATACATAAGTTTTGTGTCGAGAATAAAAGAGAATGCTATTGTTTCATAGATTTACCTACTACTTGCCTTTAAAATCAGCATTTAATATTCCCTTTTACTTCAATTTATACACCAACCACTGACTCAGCCAAGACGCTGAACCGTAAGTTTATCTATGAAAGTTTTGAATACTGAATGTGTGGAGGGAGAAGTTGGGAGCCGCTTGCCTTGAAAATCAGCATTTAAGATCCTGACTTTAAAATCAAATCGAACGCCAACTACAGGTGCTGGTGATATATACAGAGTGCGATGGATAAATTGTCGTATAAATTACGCAAAAATGAAAATAACACTGACATTTCATTTTAACAGATATATTGACCAAAATTACATAAAAATATCATGAAATACTAAAAAGTAAATTTATTTAATAAAATCGCCATTGTCTTCAACCACGTCTTCCAGACGAATTCGGAATCTCATGCAACTCTTCTGGATGGTCTCCTTGTTTAAGTTGGTTAATGCTGCCATAATCCTTGCCTTCAGTTCATCTTTGGTGTTACAATGTGATTTGTTGGTCTCTCGCTCAACTGCATCACACACATGATAATCAAGGGCGTTTCAGTCCGGGGGATTTAGGTGGCTAGATGTAAGGGGAGATATGGTTTGCAGAAATTGTCTGACAGCCATGAATGGGTTCTCCTACTATTTTACATACCCAGTTGGATCTTGTAATCCTCCTTTATTGCGGGGGTGGGAAATTGTCTGGGAAGTGTGTGTGTGTGTGTGTGTGTGTGTGTGTGTGTGTGTGTGTGTGTGTGTGTCGGGGGAGTCTGTCCTGTACCCTCGAGTACTTCGCATACTTCTGTAACTAAGTTTTTGCCTTTGCCAAAATGTATTGGCTGACCTACCTGGTTTCTGACATTAATACGTAACCCTTTTTCCTTCGACCTCTAGTTGTTCTTCAGGTTATCAAACAAGTTAAGGGGCTTCTTCAGATCTGTAGGACGAGCAAGTTGACATCTTGTGTGTCCGTGTATGTGTATGTGTGTGTGTGTGTGTGTGCCTCTGTGTGCTTCGAAGGTAACGTTATACAAATGTTAAGACAATAAAATGTGATTTACAAAGTGAATAATAATTACGATCATAGTGCTTATAGTAGTTGACTAAAACAGTAAAAGTCGGCTCCACCAAATTACGAATCTGTGACGTAATAGGTAATTTGGGCAGCCATTGAATAAAAATGTGAAGAAATTAAAATCTAATGTCCTCAGTGGATAATACATATAATCATAATGCTTATAGCCTCTCATTAAACCAGTAGAAATTGGTTCAGCTAAACGACGTATCTCTGACACAACAGGCAAAGAGATAGTGTAGCTATGGTAAGCATTGAATAAAATTGTTAGGACAATACGTAAAATCTGATTTCATAAGTGGATAATACGTATAATCAAAATGCTTTTAGCCTCTCATTAAACTAGTAGAATTTGGCTCCGTCGAATAACGTTTCTGTGATGTAATAGTTAAAGTGGCAATGCATCTGTGGAATTAAAATGTTAAGACAATAAAATCTGATATCCTAAGTGAAATACGTATAGTTGTAATGTTTATAGCCTCTGATTAAACTAGTCAAATTTATTTCAGCCAAATGAGATATCTCCAACGGCAGAAGAAAATCCAGATATGAACAATTAAAATCAAGATATGAACAATTAAAATCAAGATATGAACAATTAAAATCCAGATATGAACAATTAGAATCAAGATATGAACAATTAGAATCCAGATATGAACAATTAAAATCAAGATATGAACAATTAGAATCAAGATATGAACAATTAGAATCCAGATATGAACAATTAAAATCAAGATATGAACAATTAAAATCAAGATATGAACAATTAAAATCCATATATGAACAATTAAAATCCATATATGAACAATTAAAATCAAGATATGAACAATTAAAATCAAGATATGAACAATTAAAATCCATATATGAACAATTAAAATCAAGATATGAACAATTAAAATCAAGATATGAACAATTAAAGTCCATATATGAACAATTAAAATCCATATATGAACAATTAAAATCAAGATATGAACAATTAAAATCAAGATATGAACAATTAAAATCCATATATGAACAATTAAAATCAAGATATGAACAATTAAAATTTTGAAAAATATCACGCAATAACTAACGCTGAACAGTCTAAGAAAATAAACATATAATGAAGAATGAATAAGCATTCAAATTTTCAATGCAGCGATATATTTAGAGAAATTATAAATGCTCAAATGTTATTATTTATTTGCATTTTAAAATACAAAATGTGCCACAAGGGCTAAAATGGGGAGGGGGGAAAAGACTGGTCTTCTCTAGTCCTACCTGAAAACTATCTAGTCTCATTCGTTGACCCATTCGTACTTACAATTTTCCTTTCACCATAACAACACATTTACTTTCACAACACAATCACCAAAATACCACATTTTCTCGATGAAAAGCCCTAACATGAATTTTTATTTACAAAATCATCGAGGGATGGGGAAAAAAATCAAAAACCCAATGTTTATATACAATGTAAAATATGTATGTACAAGAAACTAAACAAAACAATATTAGTAGTAGGACCCTTCCAAAAATGTGGCAGAAATCTCTATTAACTGGGATGAACAAATCCAGAGAACAGAGACATCTGTCACCTAAAACATGGGGAGGGGTGGAGACAAGAAACTAAAAAGGAGGACAAAAAAAAACAGGACTTATGTACTTGCATGCTCTAGCTACGTTGAAAGGAAAATATTTAGCCCTGAGGAGGCCAAAACTGAACATGAAAATGTCCTATCTTACCTTAAAAGGCTGGGATGACTAATGTTTCGGTTCGAGGCCCCAAATCCTCTTGCTTAAGTTGCGTCCAACAACCACTCTAGGTCAGCACCTCTCACTCGCACCAAGCGCGAAATTTTCACCCACCTTTTGCCGAAATTCCACGAGGAGAGACGCGCCCTCTCCGCACTGATCTTAACCTTAAGCTGATGCCTAAAGAATGAGACCAGTTGCAAAGAGGAAAATTTCTCACCTGCGTGGAACTCCTTCTGTCTAGTCGTCCACACCACCATTCGCATAATGCCGAGCAGACACAAGAGCACACAGTGCTGATCCCTGGACATTGACGGTACCACATTGGAACAAACGGAACTGGCTTCCAGGACAAAAAACTTTCCGTCCAAGACGCGAACCATGTAGCCTTCAATCAGCCTGCACAGAGGTTGCACAACGTCGCAGTGGAAGAAGGCATGTTCAATTGACTCCTCCCAGTCACCACAGCGAACACATTCGGCTGAAATCGCCAAACCCGCTGCGCAGAGCTTTTTGCCGACCCAGAGAGCCCCTCGCAACACCAGCCAGGTTAGTGATGCCTCGTTGTTGTTGAGACATTTCAACCCGGGCGCCCAAGGCGAGACGGAGCGAAACTCCTTGTTCGTAAGGCCCAGCTTGCCCGGAAGCTTGTCCTTGGCAATCCCCCTCACTGCCACCCGATACAAAGCCTTCCGAGACATATCCCGTGTGTCGGAGAGGCGATCTTTAACCTTTAACAGGCAACACAGCGCGTCTCTACATTCCTTATAAAAGAGGCATTCACCTTCAGGTGAGCGGTGCGCCTCCGCCTCGTCGAAATGCACACTTTGAAGGGACGGAAAAGATTGACGGGCGTCTTCCTTCCAGAATTCGCCTTCACCGTCGTTTTGCGTACACATCCGTTCTAGGAAATTCAAGCGGGGCATATGCTGACGTGTCTCGACGCTTGGCATTCCCAGACCGCCTTCGGCAGGATGGAGGCAGCAGACCTCGCGACTTACCATGTGAGCCTTTCCTCTCCAGAGGAAATCGAAAAGCTCTTTAACGAAATTGACTAGTACGGTAGACGGGAGTGGAAGAACCGAAAGCTGGTAAAGGAGAATCGGGTAGATGTGCGAAATGCACACTTCCGCCCTCCCCTTCAAGGAAAGATTCCTTCGAGTCCACAGGCGAACTGCTTCGTCGACCTTCCTTCGAACTTCCGACCAATTTGTGTCCAGCAGAAGGCCGGGACCGAACCAGATACCGAGTATCTTCACCGGCCCGTCCGTCCAGCTGAAGGGCCCGGGCTGAGTAACTCCCTCCCACTCAGCCAACCGCAAGCCAACTGACTTTTCGCGGTTGATTTTGGCCCCTGCCACCGTCTCATACCTGCAAATCTCTTTGCCGAATTCGTGAATCTCGGCGGTGTTCGTTACGAAAACAGACACGCCGTCAGCATAGGCGGAATACTTGGCCGCTTTGGTTGCACCAGGTAAAGAAATTCCGCGAAGGACCGGATTCGCCTTTAGCTTGCGAAGGAAGGGCTCCAACGCAAGGACATAGAGCATAGGCGAGAGCGGACAACCTTGACGAATGGATCGAGACAAGGTGAAAGGCTCAGATCTCACCCCGTTCACTTCCACCAGTGCCCCCGGGGACTTGTACAGGAGACGGATCCAGGAACGAAATTGTGGCCCGAAACCGGCAGACGCGAGAACAGCCTCGAGAAAACGATGGTCCACCCTGTCGAATGCCTTGGACTGATCCAAATTGATCAGCGCGGCTTCACCGTCGACTTTTTCCATGATCTGGCGAACCATATGAAGGTTGTCCTGAATAGTCCTGTCCCTCACAGCGCATGTCTGTTCGGGACCGATCAGACTATCGAGGACAAGCTGCAAACGGTTGGCCAAGACCTTCGCCAAAATCTTCAACTCTACATTGAGCATAGTCAAAGGGCGGAAATTATCTAACCCATCCCCTCCGCTTTTGTTCTTGCGTAGCAACTTGATGACACCCCTGGTGAAGCGTTGGGGTATGTTCCCATTCCTCAACCAGTGGTTGAACATCAGTGCCAGCAGCGGAACAAAAACGGGCGACAGCCTCAAGTACACCTCGTAGGGAAGACCGTCTATACCCGGAGTCTTGTCTCGGCCGGCCTGCTTCAGCGCTTCCCAGATTTCCTCCTCGGTGACGGCCCCTTCGCACACATCCGCTTCCCCCGTCTCGAAATGTTTGATCGCACGTTACGCTTAAAGAATTTATAAGCATTCGAATGATTGTACAATCGAACATTATGTTCGGAGAATTAATACACATTCAAATTAATACGCTGCGATCTGGCTGCATTGAAAAGGGGTCATGTGCTACCTATTGAGGTAGGGTGTCGTGGATTCCTTGAACGATCAATCATTTCCTTCCTTTTGAAGGTGGGCATCACTGGTCGGTGCCTGAAGAGTGCTTCATATCGTCTTCAGACCACAGACTCAACAGGTATCGAGTTGGATCTGGTCAGGAACCAAAAAGAACCAAGTTGATTAAAACCATGCTCTCAAAACAATGCTACTTCCAACTTGAAACATATCGGTTTACCTTCCATTCTACGTCATTGATAACGGTCGCTACGACCGCGTTGTGTATTGGTTAACGATCAAAAGCAAACGCTTTTAACACAGTATTGAAAATCTGACTTGCAGTTGAAAAAAAAATTGCAAAGGAATAACACGTCTACGCAAAAAATAATACGCTGTCCGGTGGTAAAAGCTGATGGTGGCGCTAGTGGTGGCAGAACCGCCTTCGCCACCGAAACTGTTACCTCCCCTGGTTGGCGGCTGACAATGGTTGGGTATCACATGTGCCTTCACATATTGCAAGTAGGAAATCGAATGATATATTTGGAGATTTTATAATCATTCAAATGTTCGATCGAACGATAAGTCTGGAGAATTTATAAGCATTCAATTGTACAATGGAATACTAAGAAATTATAAGCATTCAAATGTTCAAACAAATACTAAATTCAGAGAATTTATAAGCACTGAAATGTTCAATCCAACAATATACTTGGAGAATTTATAAACATTTGTGTGATTACTTCAAATTATCTGACTATCGACTTCGCTTAACATCGCTAGGTGGTATTCTATTCAGGACCTTAAAGAAGAAATATGAACCTCCCTCTTTCTCTTTGCTCCGAGATGCAGTATAGACAACAACGGGACTCACACTCGAGGAAGCAGACTTCTTAATTTCTCTGACCACGTAGCGCACTCACCAGAGCTAATCACCAAATTTTTTATCTTTACTTTTTTGATGATCGATCTTTATACACGTAAATATAATTGTATTTTTATCTTTTTTTTTGTGAGATATGTTGTTCTCTATAAAAATATAAAATCCTCCACGCGTTGATTTTTTAAAATCAATTCTCCCCAAGCAAGGCGATAACGCCACCAAGTGACTGGAGGTGAAAGAGAAGAAAAAGACTTTAGAAGTAACCGGAAACCCAATCCTAGACATGAAACAAGAGATAAGCCTCTGCTCTATAATACTAAATTCGGAGAACTTATAAGGTTTGAAACGTTGAATTGAACACTATGTTTGAAGAATTTATAAGCTATTAGAGATGTTCAATAGATCGATATGTTTGATGATTTTTTTAAAATTTCAGATGTTTGCTCGAACAATGTATTAGGTTGGTGCAAAAATAATGTCGTTTTTTGACGTTCAACTTCATGTGAGAAAACGACATTATTTTAGCACCAACCTAATATTTGGAGTATTTATAAATATTCAAGTGTCGAAGCGAAAGGCTTCGAAAATTTAGAAAGCATTAAAACGTTTAGTCAAATTATATGTTCAGGGCATTTATAAGCATTCAAATGTTCAATCAAACTAAATGTGTAAATAATCTATATGCATTCAAGCGTTTAATCAAAAGATATGGATATTTATTGCATAAAAATACAATTATGGCACAAGATATGTTTAGAGAATTGATAGTCATATAAATGTTCTGTTTGGTTACAAAAAGCGATTCTATCCCTTTCATTGAGATAGTCACATGCATAAATGACGTCAGAAGATAGAGTGACGAATGGCAGTTGCAAAGCAGAGTCCGGAGACGAAGGACGTCCCTATCCGACAGCGGTAGGTTTTACAGGAAAAACCACGTGGCTTAACCTAGTTCGTAGAGAAACCGCCATAAGTCCAGTTTTCCCTTCGGGAAATGTAACAAGTAGGGTTCCTCTTTCTTACACACCGTTTGCTGTTGCATATGTTATAATTTCTTTGCGTCATTCTTTTTCCATTCAGGTATTCCATTACGTCCGTGGAATATCGGTGTTGTTATATCATAAATATAATAATGCTCATAACGGGAGAAACATAAATAGGAGAATAAATCTTTCTTCCCTAGTCCTCCTATTGTTACAGTTCTGTTTGAACGATATACCTGGAAAATTTATAAGCATTCAAATAATACATTGAACGATATATAGGGGAAATTTATAGGCATTAAAATAATCCATTGAACGATATATTTTTGGAAAATTTATAGGCAGTCGAAAGTTCGACGTAAAGATATGTTTGGATAATTAAGAAGCATTCAAATGTTCATTCCAGCTATAAGTTTGGAGAATTTCTCTCTGACAGAGGTCGTCGCGTGAAGGGAAGGTAATTCTCCCGTAGGTATAGCGATACTGCCTTTTATACCGTACCTAATTTACATATCACTACACCTCCCTGAACCTAGGAGGCTTTATACATTTAGTTGATCTTTGACTTCTACGAACAAGCCTGGGAGACATAATCCGCCTCTCAGAGTGAGTCTATTTCCTTTCATAGAAGATCTAGGTCCAAACAGATTCTACTTATTTGAATCATCATGATACTTCCAGTCACTCTTCCCCAGATTTCCTCACACTTAGTAGATACACTCATTCTCTCCTCCCTCTTCTGTTCTTCATTTTCATATCTCTGGTGGTCTTCCTGATCACTCTCAATACTGGATTCATTCATCCTTTCTTGCGTCGTCTGTTCTTCTTCTTCATCTCCCTCTTCTATTCCTTCAATTGGTGGTTCTAAATTGGTCCTTGTGATCTAGTATTCCCTGTCCCTCCTTGCTTAACATAGCTGTGATAAGTCCCTTTTCCGCTACAAAATTTGCCTTTTCAGTACTTGAAACCTTGTCCTTTCTGTACCACATACACGTTGCAAATGACATGGTAATCGCAGATCTTATTTGTCTCCCCATCAATGCGGATGGGCTTTTTCTTCTGTCTGCATGCGGAATAGCTCTATAACTTAGGAGTAATCTGGGTAAATACGTCTCTATATCACAATCCATTGGAGAGAATGATTTTTACCGTTTGAAGAATTCTCTCCTTAATTCCATTTGGCTGTGGGTGGTAAGGTGGCTTTGTTTTGTACAGAATGCAGCCACTGCGTTTTAACCATGCACATAAACTTTCTTCACAAGACTTAGGTGCATTGTCGGAGATCAAGGTCTTTGAAACGCCATTTCTCGAACACACTATCCTCAACAACCGCTTCACAGTAGTGGCTTTTCTATCCGCGACTTTGATAACTTCAGGTCAACCTGAATACGAGTCGACTAATATCAGAAATAGTCCTATACCTTTAATGTAGGCATGATTCATATGTACTCGTGTCCACGGCTCCATTTCGTTTGGACAAGAGTGAATTTTAATTTGTCTAAATTTCTTTATTTCTGCAAACTTTGGGTATCTTTTAACATAAACTTCCATGTCTCTCTAATAGCCTGACCACCATGCTTGCAACTTTAACCTCATTTGCATAACCAATATATTAGGTTGGTGCAAAAATAATGGCGTTTTCTCACATGAAGTTGAACGTCAAAAAACGACATTATTTTTGCACCAACCTAATACCTCTATGTATATCATCGTGCATGGCTTTAATTAATTCTTTTCTCAGAGACTCTGAAGATACCTCATCTCCATTATAATTCCTTTTTCTATTCTTAATTTGTGTCTTGACTCTTTTATGGCCTCTCAGTGATAGCGCCATTAATCCATGTATTTCTCTTTATTCTATCCATAATTCTATCAACACTAAATCCTGCCGGGTCCCTAATCTAAGCCGATTTAATGGTAATACGTCCGTTTCTATCCAGTGCAAAATCCTATCCTCACAAGTTTTACTTGCTTCAACATTTTTACTCTCAAAATTTAACCGAGATAATTCATCGACATGCGAAATAGTATTTCCTTTAATATATACGATGCCAAAGACGAACGCCATAAGCTTAATCGCACATCTTAATATCCTAGCAGATATGAGTTTTGGCAACTCTCTTCTGGGGTTGAATATAAATTCTAAAGTCTTATGATCAGATTTTAATAGAAATTTCTTCCCAGCAAAAACTTTCCGTGCTTCACACAATGGCCAATGCCTCTTTCTCAATATTCGAATAATTTGCCTCCGCTGTTAGTTTTCTGGTTAAGTACATTAGAGAGTGATCCGCTTGCGTTAATCTTGCAACTATAGCAAAGTAATTGGCATCAGTAGTATATATCAGAAATAATATACCGTTAATGTAGGCATGATCCATATATACTCGTATCAACGGCTTCATTTCCTTTAGCCAAAAGTGAATTTTAGATTGTCTAAAATTCTTTATTTCGGTACACTATTGTCATTTTTTAACATAAACTTGCACGTCTCTCGAATAGCTTGGTAACCACGCTTGCAACCTTAACCTCATTTGCGTAACCAATATACCTCTATGCATATCATCGTGCATGGCTTTAATTAATTATTTTCTAAGAGACTCTGGAGGTACTATGATATCTCCGTTACATATAATTCCTTTTTATATTATCAGTTTGTCTTGACTCTTTATAAGGTCTCTTAGCCATGTAGCAATTACTCCATGTACTCCTTTTTATTCTATCTATAATGCCATTTAACATTGGATCCTACCTCATTACTCCATGTACTCCTTTTTATTCTATCTATAATGCCATTTAACATTGGATCCTACCTCATTCCTAACCTAAGACAACTTAAGGGTAATACATCCGTTTCTATCCAATGCAAAATACTCTCACAATTTTCACTTGCTTCAACGTTTTTACTCTCAAAGTTTAACTGAGATAATGCATCCAAATGCAAAATAGTAATTCCTTTCATATATACTATGTCAAAGTCGAACGCCATAAGCTTAATTGGCCATCTTAATTTCCTGGCAGATGTGACCTTTGGCAACGCTCTTCTGGAGTTGAATATTTATTCCAAAGGCTTATGATCAAATTTTCATAGAAATTTCCTTCCCGGTAAAAAATTTCTAGCTCTCTCCATGCTCCACATAATCGCCAACGTCTCCTTCTCAATATTCAAATAATTTGCCTCTGCCGATGTTAGTTTTCTAGATAAGTACATTAGAGGGTGATCCGCCTGCGACAATATTGCGGCGATAGCACATTCACTGGCATCGGTAGTTAACGTCAGTTCTTTTGTTGGGTCGAAGATTTTGACAACTGGTTTGTTTCTAAATGCCTTTTTTTAATTTCCCAAAAGCGATCTCCTGTCTTTTTGTTCATTGAAACTCGATTCTATTCTTCCTTGTGTCGTTAAACGATTCCACAAGGTCACTATGTCGCGGTAGATCTCTGTCAATCCTAAAGAAGATTCTCTTTTTTGCTTTTGAGTGCAAACATTCTCTGATATTTTATGAATGACTTTTTCATCTGGCGATATACCGTCTTTGGAGATTTGATATCCTAAGGTAAGAAATTTTTTCACAATTAAACTCGCATTCATCGCCATTGTCAAATACGCGCTATTTAATTTTCTCAAAATTTGCTCTGTTTTACTTTTGAGTTCTTTACTGCGCACACCAATGCCAATGTCGTTCTGATAAACAATCATATTTTTAATCTATATTTCTGAGATGAGGTATTATGTACACTATTTACATTATTCAGACTATTGTCCTCATCTTTGTCGCCATATTTATTACAACGTTTCGGCCTTTCAGTATCTGTCTATATTTCTGAGATGAGATATTATGTACGCTATATACATTATTCAGACTATTGTCCTCATCTTTGTCGCCATATTTATTACAACGTTTCGGCCTTTCAGTATCTGTCTATATTTCTGAGATGAGGTATTATGTACGCTATATACATTATTCAGACTATTGTCCTCATCTTTGTCGCCATATTTATTACGTTTCAGCCTTTCAGTATCTGTCTGTATTTCTGAGATGAGGTATTATGTACACTATATACATTATTCGGACTATTGTCCTCATCTTTGTCGCCATATTTATTACAACGTTTCGGCCTTTCAGTATCTGTCTATATTTCTGAGATGAGGTATTATGCACACTATTTACATTATTCGGACGATTCTCCTAATCTTTGTCGCCGTGTTTATCACAACATTTCGGCCGTTGAACGCTCCGGCCTTCTTCAGATGGTTGGAATGTGGAACTGAACCCTTTATTTCGCTCACTGGTGTATACTGTTCTAGTTCCACGTACCATGTCTAATGGATGTCAGTTATCTCCAGTTAATTCCCCTATCCTCCGCCATAACCAGGTATTGAACTCACTCTTTGGGTCCTGTTACTGGATCTAACTAATGCCTTTATCCACTGTGTCATGTGTCCTTGAGTCTACCCCAGTGAGCGAAATAAAGGGCTCAGTTCGACATTCCAATCACCTGAAGAAGGCCGGAGCGTCCAACGGCCGAAATGTTGTGATAAACATGGTGACAAAGATGAGGACAATAGTCCGAATAATGTAAATAGTGTATATTTTTAATCCCCTATAAAACTTTTTCGATTGCTTTTTGGAATCCAATAGCGTTGTTCATTGTGGTGATTTCTTGGAACTTGCTATCAATTTTTATCTGATAATATACTGACTTAAGGTCAACTTTAGCAAAGTGTCTCATATTAGCAAACTAATGTCACACTGTTTCAATGTTTTGCAACGGGAATGTATCTGAACAGATCTAGTAAAATCACGCCTACCTTATAATCGCCGCAAATTCTTAAATATCCATTGGGCCTGCTCGTCGCCACAATGGGTGACGCCCAATTGCTATCACGCTGACTGACTTTTTCTAATATTCCTTGTATCACTATTTTGTTCAGTTTAGGAACTACCAAGTCTAACATAAGAACAGGAACTTTTCAGGTTTGAAAAAACATGGGTTGACTGCTTTGTTTACCCCGAATACTCGCCTGGTATCTCCTTAATAATTTAACATCCGGTTCTACCGACTTCATGGAATTTATCAGCGTTGATGTATCCAAACTTAACTCGTTAATTCCTAAAAGACTGCGCCTTTTGATGTTCTCCACGACCATGATGAGCATTATCTCGAATTTGCTTTTTTTTTTGTTGTCTCAAACGTGCCTTCAAAGCATCCTAAAATTTTTATGATTTACCCATCGTACTGTTTCAACTGGAGATTACTTTTCTTTAACTTTGGTCTGCCTATTCCCTTTAAGAAATTTTTCAGTATCAACGTAACATCACTTCCAGTATCCACTTACATGAGTAAAGTTACTCCGTTCAACTTCACCACTTGCCTACTTTTATCCTATACTTTTATCTCAAATACTTCCGTAGTTTCAATCGAAGGATCTATATTTTCCACTCGATTTTTATATGTGCAAAGCGTCTGGGAATGATTCCTTGTTTTACACTTAAAACACCATTTCCCAAAGAACGGACACATTTTTTCTCTATTCATGTTCCTTATTGCAATATCTGCATACAAGTAAGTTTTTAGTAGCACTCCATCTTACCTTCGGAAGCATTAAATTTTTGAATCAATTCCAATTGTTGTAAGAACACCACACATGCTTTCAGATTCATATTATGAGCTTGAAGCCGCTCTAGAATTTTTACGCTTGTACACGATGTCAAACATTCTTTGAATCAGTCTTAGCAAAATTAACTCGTTTTCGATAGACATTTGTTCCGAACCCATTCTTTCGAATTCACAATATCTCGACGCGTCTTTCAAACGTTGGTTCGTGTGTACGGGGCTAGCCTTGATTTTCTCTTTTAATTCCCCTTGATGCAATGGGGCAGTTTCCTGTGAACACTCTCCTGGTTAAGTTAAACAATATTATGTTTTCCGAGTTAATGTGAATAAGTGTTGTTCCCGGCATTCTCTTTTCTTATGATCCATGTTGAGATTCCTAACCTCCCCTAGTTTGTTTTTATCCCCCATTTTTCATCCCGACTGGGTCAGCCTTTGATTTTCCCCATTCCGTCATTTATTTTTACCATTCCCATTCCATTAGTGAGTGTGCTTCTTGATTTTGTTTATCGCCAGAATACAGCGGCCACTCTTATTATTTTGAGGGATGGACGGGTCCTACTAACATTGTTTTATCTTTGTGTTTCATTTTTAATTTTGGTTTTTGGTTTCATCCCCCCCATCATTTAATTAATCATGAAATTTTCATATAAACGAACTCTATGGACAATGCAATGACATTTTTACATCATGGGATCTTTTGTAGGTCCCCTGTGAATATGTGGTGTTGTGGTTTAGGCAGGATTGAGTGGCGATGGATGAATTCTTGTAGTGAATGGACAAATTGCAATGAATGAATGGGTCGTGATTCTGATTAACTAGAACTAGGATGGCTAATGAAAAACAAGCTCTCCCCATTTTCCCTTCGGTCTTGTGCCACAATTTTGTATCTTTTACGAAATAAATAATCTTTCAATTGCTGGACATTATTGCATAATGGCTTCGTCCGGTCTCTGTCTACTTTCAAGAAATTTAGTTCTTTCCGCTATGACCAATACTTTTTTGCTTTCGTACATTTGCTTTTATGATGGCAGCAATTTCTTCCTAGGCTAAATCTTCCAACATTTTGGGTAGACCTTGACGGACATTTTTTTATGGCCTTACACTCCGCTGAGTCCAAAAACAAACCCGTAACTTCATTTTCTCCTCAACTAGCTTTGGTGTCCTTTAACCTTTTCACTCTCGCCGAGGCTGTGAAACACCTAATCCAGGTTTCCACAAATTCAGAATCCTCCATTGTTATAAGTAACCGATCGACGACGCCATATTGTTATGATGGGTATTCTCTCTGAGAGAGTTTCGTCAAGAGAAGGTAACTCTTCCGTAAGTAGAGATTGCAAGAGTGGACGAAATTATTTGTGTATAAACTACTCGCATAAATCTTTCAAAGAAAGGACCTTGTAACAAGAAAAGCTATGCTGGGTATCCTTGCTAGTTTAAATATGAAATTCATTGCCACGATATAACTTATTCTATAGAATTCAACGTCCTTAAAAGAAAAGATTAAAATGAAGTAAATCTTTTTTTAAGCGTCTAATGCTAATCACTGTATGCAATGTGATAGAGAGAGTAACTACATACATAGCGGAAAAAAAGAGGCAGTAAAATTTCCTATTTGTGTTTTGGGGGGGCGCGGGTGTACCTTCAGAAGTCAAGGAACGTAAAATTGGATTTCTTTGATCTTCGGTAAGCAAATGACCAACTGCGCAAGCACGTTGATGTTAACAAGGTCGTGAGTTTTGCGTTATTTTTAGGTGAAGGTGCGTGTTCCATATGTAAACAAAGAAGATAGAAGAAACTACAAAAAACAAAACTTGCGTTTCTGTTACGGACATTTATATGTTGACTGTATTGAAATAAAGATAAAGGGTCTCTTGAGTATGTCCGTTTTGCTTTTGGTTCTGAAATGATTCAAAGGAAATATGGTATCGGAGTTAGCTCCTCCTCAGTTCCTTAATCCTTCAACAGGGGTCTCTCTCCCACGAGTATACTGGCTGACCCTTCGCCTCTTTCTCTTTTCCGACTCAGGCCTTGGGCCGCCATCTCGCGTGGAGATGAGGTAAAATCTCTCTTTTTTCGACTCAGGCCTTGAGCCGCTACCTCGCACGGAGACGAGGTAAAATCGTTCTTTTTTCACTTAGGCCAATATGTGACATCTTACAGATACTGCGTTTCTCAAATTCTGGGAACACGCTAAGAACAATACACGTACGTACGGACACTCAACACAACACACACACATAACTTCTCCATACAAGCACTATGTAACTTTTCATGTCTTTGTGTATTATTATATATTTGTTTACCCATAATATATATTTGTTTACCCATGTATATTGGTCTTGTTTGTTTTCTTTGGACTTAATTAATGTCCGACATTCTGATGTAGCTGGACCGGCCAGCAGGAAAGTTTAACCTTCTGATATCTCTTCATATCTTCACCCCACGGCCTGCTACAATGGATAAGAACGGGTAAACATGGTCGAGCTCATGTTAGCCTCACGCTGGGTTGGGAAGACTAAGTATGTCCATTTTCTTTTTGGTTCTGAAATAATTTGCGGGAAGTAAGGACATGAACGAGTAAAGCTGAGCGAACTCAAGTCAGCTTCGAAATGAGTTGGGAAGACTGAACATTTACTTCAAGAGGAGGGCTGCTGAAACACGTCCGTCGATGTCACCTGTAAGTGAAACGGGGAAACTAACATTCCCCAGTAGGAATTCAATTACTGCGTGGTTCACATCTTGAGGCCAAGAGGTGAAAGAGAGATTCTATCCTTTGGGGGGGGGGGTCATAAAAACGTACGTGACCAGAAATCCTTTCCGATTTCTTTATAACTTGCATCATGTGAAAATTAATATTTTTTAAATTCGTAATAATAAAAAAAATATATATATTTTAATTTATTGGTTTTATTTAATTTTCCCCACAAGCAAAGTTGGTGTAAGAGTCTTGTGTCACTCTCACTTCTGAATCTATTTGTTCATTCTGAATCTAGTAATCCAACCATACAATAAAGTACTTAGAATATTGACTCTCATAATCACGAATGATATAGAAGTAAAAGTTGAATAAACTCAAGAAATAATGAACATGAATGCAAAATGCTAACTTTAATTTACATGAAATACGAAAGGTTTGTTCGGTATGGAAAAAATGTAGGAAGTACTCCATATTAATAAGTGTGACGATAAATATTCGCACTTATCGGAGATAATCGCCCAAGATGTTTTGCTTGTCGGGCTGCTGTTTTGTAAAAGAAAAAGTACATTCTCCGACATTTGTTATTTTATGCTGCTTGGCACGATTTGTCTAGTGGCGGTCTGCATGCTGATTGGACGAGCTGGGGACTCTGATTGAGAGCGAGGCCAACGGCAATGATTGGTGCGTTGGCCGTATTTTCGGTCAATAAAAACGGTCTGGGACATTGGCTGGCAGTGCGGTCGTGTACTATTATAGTTTCGTATTAAGTTACGACTCTGTTTATCAGTAGGTTGACGCTAGCTTCCAGACAAAAATAGAGTGAGCTGTATATTTACCAGTGTCTACAGAAACGTGGGACGAACACACGTTTTAGCTGGCGAGAAGTGAAGATTGGACGTGTGACCCCAGTTTTGTCGTTTCTACAACAACTACAATAAGCTAAATATTAATTTTAGCTCAGAGGTTTAAACTCAAGGGAGATAACTACAGAACTATTCAAATTAAAGGGAGGTAACTACATGTTGTATAATTCATACATTGTGACCATTAGTACGTGGGCAATCATGCCTCTCTACATCTTCCTTTGCAGCTCTAAGCAATATTTGTCACCCTTGCTATTTGCCACAGACCTTTCTCTACCATCCATTTACACGTGCTAATTTTTAGCGTGAACATGCCTATGCATTTTCGTTAAATATCGTCTTAATTTTGTATTTCTTATTTTTCGTCAATATGAACCAAGATGCAACAAATGGTAAATTTTTAGCTGTTCTTCTATGTGACGTGTCCCTTCAGGACGTAGGCGATCATGGCTCAGCATAATTTCCTGTCTTTTGTAGCTCTTAAGAAATATTATCTTTTTGTTATCTCTCCTAAACCCTGTTCCATCATCTATTTTTACTCGCTCATTAGCTTGGTTATGCATTGTTTTCCTCTGTCCGTCTTGCTTTCAATCTGTCCTGTGAGTATCAAATTTTCCAAGCCCTCTTTCCGGATTATGTGCTCTAGAAATTTCAACGGTCTCTTCCTGATGTTAAGTATCTGTATTTTGTGTTCACTTGTGAGAGAATCAATTTCACTTTCTCGGTTGTTCATTTTGGCAACAACAAAACAAATCTCTTGTTCTCTTCTCTATCTCTTGTGTTCTTACCATTGCCCCCCCCCCCGTAGAAAACCCACTCGACGATTGTATGATCTAAAACAATTTCCTTCTTCCCCTATCGGTAATGTGATTTTTATATTCTTTTTGGCAGTTGAAAATTTGCATGTTACCAGCAAAATCTTGTATTTGTGAGAATGTGTTTATATATTTGCCTTGTGAGCGGCCATTTTTTTTTTCTCCAGATTTTCAATGCAGGTTTGAAGTCTTTGTGTTGGCAATAAGTAATTTTTTTAAAAAATTTTATTTGCTTTTCCTTTTAGTCGTCTAACCACAGTATCCTTTCTGTTTTAATTTTCTGTAAAATTGTCATTACACATATTTTTGGTCCATGGTATTCTCAAGATCCCTCTACAGAATCACAGTTCTACTGCATCAAGTCTATTTTCAGCTGTGAGGAGATTGTCCAGCATCTAAAAATTCAGTACGTACGAGAGATTATTTTGCAGGATTTCGTCACCCAAATTTAGAGATGTGTATTATGCCTGGGAACAAAACAAGAGAGAAGAAAGAATAAAAAATGTTAAATACACAATAACTTTCTCTGTTTTATTGTTGGCGTGTTTTTTATCTCGGGCTGTCTTTCCTTCAGTGAAAGGAAGGAGTCTTTTGTACAAATGCAGATCTGTGGAGTGTTCACTCACATCATAGTAGTAGGTATTTTAGGCTTGGTTAAACCAAGAAAAAACGAACACACTACAGAGAAGGCATGGTAAATTGTAAGGAAATTTCATACAATTTTATTTATATATTTGTGTGTATTTTTACGTTACATTTGTGTTAATGTTCATATTATAAAAGGGAGAAATTTACTCCATTGTATTACAAGTCACATCACAGACGGAAGTTACACACGTTGTCTTCTTGACAGTTCTAACATCTTTTGGCGGGATGTCCGTATTTCCAGTAGGTACAGTTTTTGTTGTCTGCTAGGAGTCATTTTATTATTTATTTATTTATTTTAAACAAGGTTTAAATATTATTGTTTTATTTTATTTATAATAATGATGATATCCCTACACATCTGAACTTTCACTTGTCAAACAGTTTCTCTTTCAAATTTATTAACTTGATCAAATTTTTTTAGTCCATAAAACTAGTGGGGATTGGTGTTTCATTTCAGAGATGAGTAATTGTCAATGTACTAGTATTATTTTGAACTATTGTTTTCATCTTGGTTGGTATAGACACATTTCGACCAAGTGCTCTCTGATCATCATCAGGTATCTATTGATTGTCTGATGTGGGATATCTGTTGACTGTTGTGTGATATTTTGTCTGTGATAATAGTTATTGTTGCATCAGGTAGTGAAACAACAATTCAGCAGTAATAACTGAGTTACAGGTACTACTTCTAGTTAAACTAAAGTGGCTTATGGCCAAATCACGTTGAAACACTGGTTCCTGTACGATACTTGAAATCAAGCAATATCAAGCGTGGTCAGTACCAAGACCACTTGGGAATACCAGGAGCTGTAAGATTGGATGTGCAGTGCTGTAATGGATAATAGCTTGGAATTGTTAATTGGAGAACCAAGTTCCAATTCCTGTTGAGTTCGTTAATCTCACTTACATGCAAATAGTGTTGGGAAAGTATGAATCCGCTTTTTCTCCCTCCAGCTATGGGTTAATTAGTACGACTTGTATCATTAAATCATTATTATCTCAAAAATCTTAGAATCTTGAAAATATTTCCTGGCTTTAAATAACCAGCAAAAGGTTGATAAGCCATAGAAAACGAAACAATCAAATACTCATTAAAAACATAAGCATTTTTTTTTTCATTTATTTAAATTCTCTGGAACACTAATGTATAAAAACTAGAGGAACCACAAAGTGAGGGATCAGTTTATATATTTATATTTAAAAAGACCAGAGTAGCTGTTAGCGTTTTAGAAGTGAGGGGGAATCAGGGTTAGATCTCCCCTGATTGGGTCGACTTGGTGATGGGGAGTATGATGTTGAAAGACCCGAAACTCCCTGATGAACCAAGTCAAAACATCACTGACGACCCCCTCGGGCGCCTACTTAAAAGCGTATTTTTGAATTATCGTAATATAAAATGAATCCCCCACTTTATATCAGTATAATAATTTATATAATTTATATAATTCTGATTAGGTATAAAATGACCTCTTCTCTTCCCAACTATGGGTTAATTAGTAAAACTAAATCATTATGTCCTCCCCACAAAATTCTTACAATCTAAAAATATTTTCTGGCTTTAAATAACCTGCAAATGGTTGATAAACTGTAAAAAAATGAATGAATCAATAGAGTTAAACAGTGGCAACAATATTTTGCACAAGTAAATGATGAATATAATGAAATGAATGAATTTCAACAAGACAATATTTTTATAACTGAGTAAAAAGAGAGAGAAAATACACTAGTATGCTTGCAAAAGAAAGACATTAAGTGATAGCAATTATGTGGCTGATACGTGTGTGTGTGTGTGTGAAAAAAGTTCAGTTACTAAGGGGAAAGATATCCCCATGCCTGGAAACAAGGTCCTGGTGGTGTTGCTACTAAAGCATGCTGTGTAGAAAAAAAAAAAAGAAGAGAAGTGAGAGAAAAACTGGAAGTGTCTTATTTTTTAGCTGCTTGACAGCACCCTGTAACAACTTCTTGGCAATGCTATCACAGGGAGAAAATATCACAATAATAAACATATATATCAGCTAATCAATAGATACCTGATGATAACCTGAGGGTACTTGGTTGAAACATGCCTATAATAACATCTATATCAACCAAGGTGTGAACAGTAGTTTGAAATAAAAGTACATAGTGATGAATAGTCAGAAAATTATTTCCGTAGAGTACACTTTAATTTACATTATTTAGACTGTTATCCACATCTTCGTTGCCATATTCACAACGTTTCGGCCTCTATATCTCTGAGATGAGGTATTATGATTACTTGCATTATTTACATTATTCGGACTATTATCCTCATCTTCATTGCCATATTCACAACGTTTCGGCTGTTGTATGCCCCAGCTTTCTTCAACAGATTGGAATTTCAAGCCAAACCCTTTATTACGTCCACGAAGGTAGACTATTCTAGTTCCATGTGGATACATGGCTCAGTGGATAAAGACGTTGGTTAGATCCAATGACTAGACCCAGAGTTGTGACTTCAATACTAGGCAGCCGCAGTGGTGAACCAAAGCTTGGAGACTTGAGTTAAAGGGAATTAACGGAGACATCCGGAAGAAGCATGGCATGTGGACCTAAAACAAACTACCCCACTGGACGAAATAAAGGGTTTGGCTTGAAATTCCAATCACCTGAAGAAGTCAGGAGTGTAGAACAGTCGAAACGTTGTGAATATGCCAATGAAGATGGGGATAACAGTCCGAATAATGTAGATAATCATAATACCTCATATCAGAGATAAAAACAGTACACTTTAAATGTTTATTACTGAAATATTTAATAAGTTTTATTCATAAAAAAATAAGTTGTTTTGTCTAATTATGGATTTATTTGTATATTTTCATTGAGTTCCTTAAAAGAAAAAAGCCATATATTTTAGCATTAAAATGAATGATTTTCGGGCATAGCAAAAAGAAAAATGAAAAAGTGAATTACAAAATTTAATTTTGTAGACGTTATTTAATACAAGAAACATTGTATACCATTTTACATTACTTTACCGGGATACTGAACCCTCATGACACTGCACCATGATACTGGTGCAATTTATTTCATACTGCGTATGAAATAAATGGTTAAAAAAAATGTATAAACTTATTCAACTGCTTCAATTATGACCATTTCATGACACACACAAATCTTTCAAAGAAAGGACCTTGTAACCTAGTGGAGCACAGGAAAAGGACTTGTCTCAAGCAATGCTGGGTATCCTTGCTAGTTTATGAAATATATTAGCGATAATTCTACAAAATTCAAAAGCCATTCCTAATGAATTTGTGGCACATTGAAAGACCTGCTGTATTCTTGGATGAAAATTTATTAGATTGTTTACACTATTAGATTGTTTAATGGAATGATTGGCAAAACATCAGTTAACTGCCAATTGATTCAAACTTTATAAAATGGTAAATAATAAAGATTTTCTTAACGTTGGTTCACATATTTTAATAATTTACTAAATGTTTATAAATTTATGAATAAAAAGTTGTTTTTATATTTCTTTCTTTATGAATTGGTAAATGATAAATATTGCATTGCATTAGTTTTAATTGTATTAGTTTTTAGAATGTTGTAAATATAAAATTACTCTTGTAAACAAACAATCTAAGAAATAAATAGTGTTTAATATTTTTGTTGTAAATTCTCAAGAACAAAAAAAAACAATGTATAAATTCATTTTCATCATATGCTTAGGCTTTATTACAATTCTAATTATCATTTTTTAAGCAATAAACATTGTTGAGGAGCGAAGGTAGTTAAAATAATAGTGTTGTCAATGAAAAAACTGCCCTTTTGATACTCCATTTTTTTTTGCAGGCATGAAGGTCCAAGTTTACCATTATTTTTTTTTAATAAATGACTTAGTATTTTGATCAGCACTTGGGTTTCTTAAATTTTTTTTATGTTTGTGTCCAATAAATAGAAAAGAAAGATATTTCAATGCAACCAAATGAGTAGCATTCGTTGAGTTCTTGAATATAGATTAACGTAATCTATTTAGTAACTCTTTTCTATTTAACTTTATTATGAGCTGCCTGAATAATGCTGAAATTTAAGTACAGTTGCCGATGTGCTGCTTCTTAAAGAAAATTGTGTAAGTTTTTAAAAAAGAAAAAGGAAATTTATCACCGAAAGTGCAAGAACATAGCTGCAGTGCGAAAACAGTTTAGAATAGCATTTCAAACAAATTTGCCAACACTACTGCTCACATTAGAGAAGTCTGAAGCAAAAGAAAGTGTTCAAAGCATTACAAGCACCATTTTAGAAGGCTGTGAACATCCATGAGCTCCACAAGACAAGGTCTGCTAGAAACTTACCATCACTCTCCAAGAAAATCTTTCTGGTAAGCAGCTTGTGAGATTGGTTTAATGTGATGTTAGTAATGTCCAATATGTGACTAAATTTTTCATATGTAATATTATTGTTTATTCAGTTCCGGACACCAACAAATTAACATTGGCTGTGAAAATATGTTATTTTTAGAACTTTCTTTCGATATATTGATTTTCTTCTTGTGAGGATGTGATGGCGTCTCTCAAGGGTCGGGCATTTATATAACGTCCTGTCATCCAGTTGTCTTGTGTATGGATATCCTAAGTTCAGCTGGGTTGACTTCTTGTTTTATATTGGTACAACTACTGATATCTTTTGAGGCCCAATTTTTTAGTGAGTGGCTATGAGGTCTGCTCTTAGTTCAATTCTCTGAGGCCCTTAGGTCTTTTGGGGTCCAGCAATAGCTGAGCAGTACTAAAAAGGAACAAGACAAGATATCCCAAGATATAGACAAATGAACAGGAACAGTTTATCCCCATAGATTAAATAAAGTGTTCAGTTTGAAATTCCTTAAAGGTTACTTGGATCTACAACTGAAAAAAGGTGGGGAGGAGGGCAACTGCAGAAATATAACAACAACAACAAAGATGAGGAAATTAGTTCAACTGTAAATACATTTGTCATCCTTAAGTTTAATTATAAGATTTAGTTGTATTTTAATTTTTAAATAGATTTTTTCTTAATCTGAAAAACAAAACAAAACAAAAAAACAAATCTATTTACTTAATTACTGTGCTTACGTTCCAGGTGCAAAAACAAGTCTAGCAGATATAGATTCAAAGAAGTCACAAAAAAAAGATGTACATTTCCTTATGTAGGTGATTAAGCCTTGTTTATCAAGATAGTCTCCTGTGGCTGAACTGGTGATGGAACACTTATAAACAAGCTATAGGCTTACAGCCATATCACGTTGAAACACTGGTTCTTGTATTATCAACAAAGTTAAATAATGTTGAGTCTGGCCAGTACCTAGATGGGTGACCACTTGAAAATACCAGGTACTGTAAACATGGATGTGCGGGTGGTGTAATGGATAATGGCTCAGAAATGGAAATCAAAGAGCCAAGTACAAATTCCAGTTGAATTTGTTAAATTCACTTACGTGCAAGTACCCTTGGGAAAGGTGTGAATTCACCTGTTCTCCATCCAGTTTTGGGTTAACTAGTAAGACTTATATTACTAAACCAATATTATAACCAAGAGAAAAATATTCTTACAATGTAAAAAATATTTTCTGTCTTTAAATAACCTGCAAAATGTTGATAAGCCATGGAGAACGAATCAATCAAAGCAAGCTATAGAAGAGGTTTCCCTGATGAAAAAAAAAAGGATATACATTAGATTCCTTTCAGAGGCACAATCTTTCTTTAGTAGGATTTCTCTATCTAGGCCTCATGTTATTTATTTCACGGTTTAAGAAAAAAAAAACCCCAAAAAACGGGGATATCAACTCAAACATGTGTACCTACAAAAAATAATGTTTATAGTAATAATTTATGGTATTGTAGTCCTTTAATAAACATAGTATCAGCAGCAGCCCTTAATAAACATAGTATCAGCAGCAGCCCCGGGGTATAAAAACAAGCAAAGTCTTAAGTAACACTCTTTTCCTGTTTTTCCTCCTTTTGAAGTGGGTGCCATCAACTTTACACACTGAAGCCAGAAAGGATGTGGAATTTTCACACACAAACACGCCTAAATCAAACTCAAATACATTAACAATTTTCATTGTGTATTCCATATATTTTCTGTCTGCAAAAGGTTGATAATCCACAAATAACGAATCAATCAATCAAAGTAAGCTATAGGAGAGGCTCCCCTGAAGAAAAAATGGATATAGGCTCGATTCCTGTTGGAGGCACAATCTTTCTTTAGTAGGACAACTCAATCTAGGCCTGGTGTTATTTATTTCACGGTTTAAAAAAATGAAAAAAAGCAAGGATAGAAACTCCAAAAATAATGTTTGTTTGTTATATATATATATATGTATATATAAATAAAAAGAAAGAACAGTAAGATATAAAATCTGGTGTTCTTATAGATATTTTTATTTTTACACAATAGTGCTCAATGTAAATTTACAGAGCGTTAATATTATAAATTAATTGATTTAAAATATGGTTTTTTCGCTACACAGTGATACCACGTTTCAGAAATGGAAGCTAAAGCCCCTGAATTTAATTTTGTTATTAAACCAAAGACATTAGTTCCATTTCCTCGTCAAGCAAATTTTGGAGTCCAAAATTCGCTTGACGAGGAAATGGAACTAATGTCTTTGGTTTAATAACAAAATTAAATTCAGGGGCTTTAGCTTCCATTTCTGAAACGTGGTATCACTGTGTAGCGAAAAAACCATATTTTGAATCAATTAATTTATAATATATATATATATATATATATATATATATATATATATATATATATATATATCCTAGTAGTGTTAATATGGTAGTTTTACATCAACACCAGGCATGCCAAAAAAATGGGAGCTTATAATTATTGTGTTTCTAGAGGTGTGGAATAGTGATCTTTTTTTACCCTTCACTTCAGGAAGTGGGTGATTATGGCCCTTCTCAGCATCTTTCCACTTGTAGCACAACACAATGTTTGACTCTTTACTCTCTTTGTTCCCACTCTAGTAAATTCTACCCCCCCCATTCTATCCCTCAGTCAATATCAAGTTCGCCAAACCTTCTTTTCTCATTATGTTTCCCTGAAATTTCAAACTCTCTTTCTGATTTTAAGTATAAGTATCCTTTTACATGTAACATAGACGAGGACATTATTATACAAAAGGACATTATTCTACGAACAAAACAACCCGAAATAAATAAAATATCTTCCATTACAGGAGACAATATTCACTGTGTATTCCATGTATTTCTAAGTAAAGAAACTCTTACACTTTCCTTTTGTTATTTTGTTAAATAAATGTTATCTTGCACTGCAAATCAATTAGCCTTTGTTATTTTGTGCATATAACTTTTCACCACAATTCATGTCTTGTAAAATATTCTCATAGAAACCTTACATTAATTATAGAAGTAGCCAACACACTAAATTTTCGTTGTGTATGCAACACATTAATGTATGATCTATTTTAATACGTTTTCTAAATAACTGCTTAAAGTATTTGTGATTGTGTATGAGGAGTCACTTCCTGAAATCAGTGTTTCAAAGACAAAATATCAAAATTATTTTTGGAAGGGGTTCAACAAACATACAAAACAAAATGTCAAGTGAGTTGAACTGCAGATTAAAAATACAGAATGGTATGGTTAGAATGGTGGGTAAATTACTCTCCCGAGTGTTTTGTAACACACTTATAATCCCCCAGCTGCTTTTCTGTCTTCAGGCAGAGTGCGCTCAGGGGCGGCTCCGTCAAAGGACTGAGTCACAACTGAGGAAAATTATACTGAGAGGTGCCCAGCCCTGGGGAACAGCTACCCGAGGCCGCGCCCTCTCATTGCACTAGAAAGAGGGATCGGTGCTTACACCGAGGCCAGTGCAACTGACAGTTGTGGGGGCTGCGGGTAATTTTTGTTGCTAGCCTGATTTTATGCGCTCAGGGTCTCACCTTAAAAAACTAACCTTGTGCCACAACTCGTCTTGTGGGGAGACAGAGTAAATACTTAGTATGGTTAGGTTTGCAGATTATTTAATATTGAATTTTTTCACGGGCTGCCCCGTGTAGATTGAACTCATTACTCAATAGTAATAATCAAGTAAACCAGCCTCATTAACCATTGCCTTATACAGAGGATCCTGTAGAATAGTATGTACTTTACAATACATATTGCTATATATTGTTCTTGCTTGGCAAGCCAAGAACTTATCAGCAGTCCCATCATGAGATAAAGATTAGTAAATGGCAAAATGGAAAACATTAAAATTTTTGTGAATCATTTTACTTAGTTACAAGTTTCTTCATACTGTTGTAATTTCTTTATGGGGGAAAAAAGAAAAAATCCATGATCCACTTCAGAATGCATGCGACTGATACTGCAATTCTAACACATGCATGATAAACGCAGATGTTCTTTGCATATGAAAAGTAACAATAAAAACAAAATGTGCATATCAATGGTTACTGCATGTGTCACTCTCCTGCAAAAATCTTTAAGTATTACTTGTTATTATTCATAAACAGTTTCTATTGCATTACCATATTTTTTTTGCCTTTAATACAAGAATTGAGGACAAAAATTAAAAGCACAAAAGTGTGTGGGGTTGGGGGTCATATTTTACACAAGTATGTTTTCAGCATTTCTACCCAGCTTAAAAAAAGACAAACTCTTATTTGAAACAGGAAGATTGCAAATATGCCCAGATAGAACAATCATAAAAGCATATAATTATCAATATGTATTTATTTATATATTTCCTGTCCCAACTGTAATGGGAAGGGAGGTAAATCAATGGATTTCTTCCCTTAGTTGTTTTAATAAGCTATACAAATAAAATATCTAGATGCATTTAGACAAAATTAGTTCCTAATCAAAATGAACCATGGTGCCCGTGCCACACAGAGGAATTTATTC
>OZ038491.1:38308567-38316067 GCA_964036315.1 Acanthosepion esculentum
ATCGTGGAAGATTTTCCACTGAAACTATAAATATGGTGAGCTTAGATCAACACAGAAACACCGGGGTAAGTTTATCTCGCTGTTATTTTCTCTTTTCACTTCGTAATTTATTTAAAAAAAAAAATCTCAACGCGTTCGGCTGCTACTGTATTATTGTCAATAACAACAACGGTAGCCCATCGTACTCTTCTTTTTATTTTTTGGGATTAAGTCCCTTGAAATTCTATGGAAGCCCAATAGAAGAGAAACCTTTTAGTTTTTATATATTTATTTATTTTGTGGTAATTAAATTAATTAACAAATAGCGTTCTTTTTTTTAAAGTATTGCTGCTAGTTGTTTTTTTTTTATACTAACGGAAAAGCAAGTCTACTTTGTTTCTAGACTAATTTATCTACGATAGAGTACAGTTAGAAAAAAAACAAACAAAAAATTAGTCCGTTCCTGAAATATGGGACACCAAAGATTTGTTTGAGATGTCCCATACCGGATTTGTTAATTTGCTTATGCATAAAACAGCCGATCACGTACTCTTCTTTTTTTTTTTTATGAAAACAAATGTTCATTTGTTTATATTGTGTACGATGTGGAAGAATTCGATAACTATTAATGATTTAAATGAGATATCTTTTTTGGTGGCAGATATATATCGAGGAGACTAAAATCAACAAAGTGACAGTATTTGCGCAAGATTTACTTAAGTTAAATGTCCAAAATAGGGAGACTGTGGAAAAAAAAAGTTAGACATGCTTTAGTTTACATTTTTATGTTTTTAATAAAGTAGAAATAATACAAACTCCTAAAAACCATGCTCATTTTTCTTGGGGAAACAAAAGGCTACGCTAAAAGTTTATTGTTGCATTGGCCATCCATAGCATAATCCTTATTTGGATTGAACACGTGAAAAGAATATAATTTTTTTTTCTTTCTCTGCAGCTGTTTAAATATTTGTAAAATATTTGTTTTTGTATCCTCGATGATAGACGATTTGTCAAAATGAAAAAAATTAAGATAATAAAACTGAATGCAATTTTTAAAAAATTCTTTATATTTTTTTTCTTTTTTGTATGTGAACATTTTTAGTATTTTTTTTAATTTTGTTTCTAAAAAAAAAAAATTAAACAGCGAATTTTTAGTGGCCCTAAAAACTAAGAATTGTAAAAGAAAATTGTTTTAAAATTAAAAAAATAGACCTATTTTTTTTTTTTTTTAATTTACTGATAAAATATTTTTTTTATTTTGTTTGAGGAAGTTCCGACATAAAGAAAGCGAAACCAGATTATTATTTTCTTTGCATTCTGATTTAACTTTTAAAAAATAAAAATACCATGTATTTATTTTTCTAATGGTGATATTTGAACGCATTTCCTCCCAAATAGTCATGTTTTTGAGAGTCGTCCTGGAATATAGACAAAAAGAATTTCGTCTCAGATGTCTTGTTTGTCCCAAGTCCGCAAAAAAGGATAGTCGTCGTAGTAATTAGATACATACCAAAATAATGGGGTATCATTAATTTTTTTTTACAGCCATAAACTAAACAGAAACTATTTCCGCATAACACACATACATTTTTCTTTAACTCTCTTTTTGAACCCTTTTCTTTTCTTATTTAAAGTCACGTACCAGGAATAAAGAAACAAGCTATCAATAACACACACGGAAATGTATGGCATTGTTTTGTTTTTAAATTCTGGATGCATAACTTTTCAAATGTAAAAAGCCTAGAACAAATGTGAAGGGAGTAATTCATTGTATGAAAAATTGTTTAGACTTAGAGCAATAATAAAAAAAAATCGACACTCCTCAAGTAATTTTGGTTTTAACACCCGCGCTAATTATCCCTTAAAAATTTTCAAAAATTGTCATAATTCCGTGCAAATGTACATGCTGAACTCGAATTAACAATTACATTATGAAGAAACCTACTGTTTTAGAGTTATCGACAAGAAAAAATCGTAATTTTTAAAAACTCTGAAATTTGATTTTGCTGCAGAAGAGGTTAATAAATGTGCTTGCTCACACGCACGTGTTTAAATATGACTTTCAAATCAAATGTTAAATTATGATCTCTAAAAACAGAAACTTAAAGTAGTAAAGTTTAGTTGTCTTTTAGAATCTTTAACGTTTGTTTGGCATGTTCAGGGTGTTAAATGGGAAATATCTCCTGAATATTATTTTTTAAAAACAATCTCATTTGTATTTTTCTTTACAAGAACAGAAAGATCCGGGATGAAGACGAAAAAACACTCCGTGCAATAGAAAAAGAAAACTTGATTTGCTATCCATCCATTATTCACTCTTTCATAACGAAAAAAATCTGCCCAACCTTTAGTTTATTTATTTTTCTTTTTTTCGTACAAATTCCTTTTTATTTGTTGTTAATTTAAATCGCCTTGAAATAATTTTTGATGACACACCTTTCAATTCACGCACTCACCTACTACGTCAATTTTAAAAAGCAAAACCAGTTGCAAATAAATAACCGATCATCATCAGCACTATTTTTATTTTTTATAATCCCGTATCATGCATGGGACTGGAGGTGACGGCATTTCCGATCTCTTGAAGGATTTTAGTTTTATGAATGCAAGAAAAAATAAATTCCAATATCTTTCCATTTTTCTCCACAGCCTCAATTTAGTCTGGAAATGAAAACCTTCCAAGGATCGTTTTAATTTCAATTCATTTCGTCTGCTACCAGCTTTTTTTCTCCCTCTATTTCTTTCTGCTGAGTATTTGTTGTGTAACAAACAAAAAATCTATTATTAATCAATCCCATGATAAAAGTCTACACTCTGCCTATTACAGTTTGTCTTCTTAATGTTGTCTCAGTGTATTTTAAATTTATTTAAAAAAAAAAAAAAAAACGCGGGTAGGGGCCTTCGTAGTTGCTGAGTAAAAAAGACTACCCAAATTCATTGCCTACAAAGAAGTCTATTTGTGTCTTGTCCGTCTGTCTGCCAATCGCATAACTTCAGGACAGAGAATCACCAAATTTTCTGTAGTCATAAAAATTCCGTAAAATTCTTTTTAAAAATTTTGAAATAGATTTTTTTTTTTTTTTTTCACTTTTTGTTAGTCACGATGGCAAATTTGAACCAAGAACATATTTTTTAGCACGCATATTAAAGATTTTATTTTATTTATTTTTTTTTTAATATCTGTGGGATCGAATTTTTACACATTTTAACACAATAACATTATTTATTTCTTAACCAAGCGAGAAACCTGGTATGGCCGCTTACTTTTCACTTTCTTTTCCTCCGGTGACTTACCTAAAAATAAAAGCTAGATATTAATAATTATTGTGTTTTTTTAGTTTTACGAGCACTTGGCACCATTGGCCCATACCACTACTCACTGTTTTTACTTTTTTTTGTCAGTGTTTATTAAACAGTGTGGCGACGTTTATGGTCTAACGTGGGAGTACTCACCAAAAAATAGGACAAATTTTTCAAAAACATTCTTTTGTGTGTGTTGGGGGCGGGGCTCATAATCGGTGGGGGTAGAATTTTTCTCAAACGTGTGTGGGTTAGAAAATCACTTCGTCAAAAAGTACGAAATTAATAAGACGACCCCGTCTTAAGAAGCTTGGTATGGTTTGGAAAATTTCCTATAAAAAAATTTTTTTTTAAATAAACAAAAATAAATAAATAAATAAAATAAACAAAACGTCACCCACCTCATCTAAGATTAGGTGCTTAAATTCCACTGTAATCCTCTTCCACTCCCCTCAGTCTTAAAAATCTGATCAAAAAGTACATAATAGTTTTCAAATAAGCCATGATTCAATAAATAAATAAATCTGCTATTGAAGCCGAAGCCACCATATTTTTTTTTTTAGTTTCTAACTGAAATTTCCGCTGACAATGAAATGATGTCTGGATTTCGAGGACAATGGAATGATGTGTTGGTCATGCAACAGAGGATTTAGGTGGGAATTTAAAAACAATAAACATAATTTGAGACCATACTATTTTGCTCCTTGGCCAGAAGGAGGCATGGATGATTTTTCAACATTGGATTTAAAATACAAATTTACTAGTAGTTTAATTCAGCTTAGTTTGCTCCGTGAGCTGTGTATGAGGATGGAACTCCTTGCAACAAACCTGAGCAAAGATCTTGTTTTTACTATTGCTTCACCACGCACACAGCAAAGCAAAGCAAATATTTGCTCAGTCTTACTCATTTAGACATAGAGCATTGTCTTTACAATTACTCTTTAGGTGTCTTTTTTTCATTTTTCTCAGTTTGTTTTCACTTCTGCTTTTTAATTTTTTGGTTCTTTTTATTTTCTTTGGTCACTTAGCAGGCTTTGTGTTGTTTTTTTTTACCAATACTTGGCTTATTGAAGTGTTTGTGTCTGCGTATGTGATTTTTTTTTTTTTTTTTTTTTTTTTTTTTTTTTTTAAATTAATTTTCATCCAATGAAAGGCCTAAGAGCCACTCAAGGTAGAGGGTTACTGTGTGAAGTTGTATAAGCATAAGAAATGGCAAGATAACAGGAGATAGATGGCTAATTCTAGACTTGAAGAGGTCAAGATTTAATTAGTGAATAAAATTTCAGAGTTCAGGCAGATGTGTTAGATGTATAGAGATGTTAAAGTATAGTATTGAGGTAGATGTTAGAAGGAACAGGAAACCTAATCGTAAACAGAAAATAAGGGATAAATTTCTACTCCTCTTCAAAAGACTGGGGAGGTATGTTATTTTTGAAACCTAGATGTACATTTGGGTAAAACAAATAATATTTGAGTTTCTTCCTTGTTTTATGAAAATGCCAAATTAATATAATTTGCTTCTTCATCATATCCTTTGATGGCAAATAAAAAAATACATATTTCTGGACAAAAAAAAAAAGAAGATATTCCTGTTAGAAATAATAAATAAGATGAACATACCACAAAGAACATGAATACTTTGATAACATCAACTATATATATATATATATATATATATATATATATATAATAAATCAAGAAAAAAACCATAAAGATCCATTTCAGTTATAATTTATTTTGTGAATATTGTTATATTGATCTCTTCAGACCAAAAGTTTTTAATAAATGGAGACAATTTATCCAGGCTGATAGATTAACAGGAGAAGAAAGAAAAATAACAGATTTTCAAATATGATTTCTTTACGTTGAGCTCTGTTCGGATTAATATCCTCATTGGAATTTTCACTACCAATCACAAATTGGTATGATATATATATATAAAACACTTAACAATAATTTCCCAAGCAATATTGTTGAAGTAATAAGATTGGCTTTAAAGAAATAACATAAGCCACTATTTCATTGTAACCAGATGTATACTGATTATAAACAAGATGAAAAATCCATTTAAGATATAATTTGCTTGTATATAAGTTATTGATCCTAACAAATACCTTAGATTTATCATTTATTACAAAAAATTTCAAATTGTCTAATCTAATTCAACATGTCAAAAATACAGAGTTTTCATGAATTCTCATGTCCTTTTTCTGATTTTTAAATTTGTTTTTCATCTATGTAATCTGTTTTCTGATTGTCCTCATGTAGTTTCATTATTTTAATTTTTGTTGGTTCCAGTCATGTTAGGAATTACTGTAAAAACACCCCTCTCCACAAAATTAAACAAATCCTACAGATGCATGTTGGGATTTCCTTCTAACCAATAATATAGACCACTTCTTGGTTTCATCTGCCATAGTTTTGTTCTTTCTTGTCTTGAAGTCTGAACACTGACTGTATCCCTTTTGTATATTAAGACTGGTCTTTTTGAACTTTTTGTTTTATTACTGTTGCTTTGCCTAGTTTTGTCTGACATATATATTGTTTTCTTAGCACCATTTTTTTTTCTTTGTTCTTTCTCTTGTTTATTGGAAACTTTATCAATTCTGTTTGTTGGGCAGTTTTTCTAGTTATACTTAACTAGGTACTTCCATGAAAACGCTAAAAAATCAGCATACCATGATGAAAACATGTTCCAAGCATTATGAAAACGTATTAAGAGGAAGGATCAAAGTATTTTTTGATTACATAATTTTTTTTACTCCTTTTTAGAACATGAGAAATTTCAATTAAAAAAAAAATAATTTTTCATGCAACAATGGTTGTTCTAACTTTTAGCTTTGCAAATTTTAGCCTCTTTTTCATGGTGATAGACTTATTAATTTGGAAATTCTTGCAAAAATCAAATAATTATCAGATTTTAATGAAATTTTTTAGGACTTATTCACAAAATGAATGAAATTATTTTAGAAATTTTGTTCATTAGAAAATCTTGGCAATTTTCTTTTTGTTTTTTTTACATGTTTCAGGCCCTTACTTCATTTTATGAAAACTTGAGAAATTCAATTCGATAATTTTTAGCAACTATATTAGTTGAGAGCAGAATTCTTTGAAGAATTTAAATCACCAAATTTTTTTGCAAAAACAGATCCTGTTTTACCAAAAAGTCCGTTCTGAATCGAAAAATGAAATAAAATTCAGACATTATTTAATTAGAGAAGCTTTTAATAGCCTTTATGAATTATATATATATATATATATATAATATATATATATATATATATATTAAAGACAATATTGTCTGAAGAAAAAATAACTTTGTCAATGAAAAAGATTTTTCATTTTTTACAATTTTAAATTAAATAATTTATAAAGATTTTAAAGCTCATTACAATCTGATGACCCCAAATATTTTAAAAGAATTTCGATTTGTTTTTTATTTTGTGTGATTGTGTAGAATTTCTGAAGTATAGAATGTATGAGCAGATAAATCTATCATTAAAAAGTCGTATGTTTTAAGGATTTATCATCTCCTGCACCATACTTAATTATGTAGATATTCAACTGTCAATAAATCGATTAACACGTCAGAAAAACAAGAACCCCCCTGTAATTAAGAAATGTTTGTATACATTTGTATACATACTTATAGCATAAAAGTAATATTTGTTTTGAATAACATTTCAGAAATATATATTTTATTTTTTTAAGATTTCTAAAACATAAAATTAACTTTTGTTTACAAATATGTCAAAAATGGCCGATTTTTATTGATTTTACTGAAAAAAAAATTGATTCTAATTAATATAATTTTTGTTTGAAATACACCTGAGTATTTTGCTTATTGGAAAAAAACTTTTTTCATTTTCAAAAATTCATTTTAAAACTTGCATATACTGAATTAGTGAAGGTACCTATATTTAACCACAGACAATTACTCTACAATTTTTGTTTGGAATTTGCTCATTGGGAACTAACTTAATAAATCACTAGAAATCACTGGTTGTTTATCACCTAATTACACATTAATTAATGAAGTTCAATATAATAAACATTTCTAATTAGAAGCCTATTTGCTCTACTTGCTGACCTGTCCGAATGAGTGTCTAATGTATTGGCAGTATTGATTGGTCAACCATCAACGAAGATAGTTTGTACAAATAGAATGGGGTTGGGATGATGAATTATTGTGACATGTAACAGCAGCAACAGGATTAGCAT
>OZ038491.1:38323567-38341857 GCA_964036315.1 Acanthosepion esculentum
ACGTGATTCTTGCTGTGTGTGGTCGCGCATTGTCCTGATGAAACATCACCCGTTTTTGATTCACTAGAGCAGGTCTTTTTTTTTCCTCAAAGCTTGGTTCAAATGCTCTAATTGCTGACAGTATATTTGAGCATTAATTGTTGCATTAGGTGGTAAGAATTCAAAGTGGATTATTCCTTGGCAATCCCACCAGATCGAAAGAAGAACCTTTTGCCCATGAAATTCCCTTCTCGGTCCCTTCCCTTTACCAAGCCACTGTCTACGATGCTTAACATTTCGATAAAAGATCCATTTTTTGTCACAAGTCTATCCAAAAAAGGTGAAACAAGTTGACGAGAATGGAGAGAAGAGCAGATGTCAACTCGGGATTTGAGGTTGTTTTCAGACAATTCATGAGGCACCCATTTTCCAAGTTTAGGAACTTTTCTAAGTTGTTGAAGATGACGATGAACAGTTGTATGGTTTGAACTGAGAACCACTGCCAATTCCTCAACTGATAAAGCAGGATTTTCTTCAAGGGCTGCTTCAAGAAGCTTTTCATCAAACTCAACTGGACGTCCGGTTCGATCTTCATCTTCAAGGGTGAAATCTCCACCTCTGAATTTTGCAAACCATCTTCTGCAAGTTCTTTCATTTGCACATTCTTTCTAGCCGCTTCGGCTGCTGAGTTTCCTTTCTTGAACTCCTAAAGCATTATGTGCCTCAAATGATTCTTGGGTACTTCCATGTTAGCAGGGTTTTAATCAAACAAAATTTAATTTTATTGTTCTCTGAAATAAAATTTGATCAGTTTAAATGCATCTGAACATAAAAATAATGTTCAGCTCCATTAGACATTATAAAATACTCTTTAAATTTCGTTCATTTTAACAAAAAGTTAAAATTCGGACAGAAATTATGGGATGACCTAATAAATAAGTATTTTTTGAATGATCAAAACAATTTTTGTTTCACTGCCAGAATTACTTGCTTTGTTAGATGTTGAAATATTGTCCTTGTCTGTAAGAGGCTGATTTTGTGCACATTCTCTAGTAATGTTTTAGCAGATCTAAAATGTATCATAATACCTTGTGAGAATTTTAATTCATACTGGGATTTGATGTGGGGAGGAAGATTTTTAATTGTAACAAGTTGGGTTGACATTGACCCCTTTATTTTTTTTTTTTTTTTTTTAAATCTTCATACGCATTTGTGATGAAGATGTTACCAGACAATGATTTGATCATTAAGAATATTAAATAAGTTCTTGTAACTGTTAAGTAGACAGCTGCTGCATTCAGACGTATCGAATGTATCTCGGGAACAGCTGCTGTTAGACATAAATTGTTATAAAATATTATTAAACAATCCCTAACATTAAGAGATGAGGTTTTATTATTATTATTATAACACTTGTTTAACACTATTTTAACAGTACATTTGACTTGAATTTGTTTAAAAATTGCATACAAGTATAAAATTTTAAAGTTGTATGTTACATGCTCAAGAGTAAGAAATCCTAAGAATTTTTTCTTTGCTGTTGTTGTAATGGAAAAAAAAAAATTAAGAAATATTGTTTACCATGAAGTCCGATAAAATTAAATTTAGTTAAAGAAATTATTAAACCACAAATTAGGGTTTTTGTCAAAGTTATCTTTCCAAACAAATCAGTTCATTCAAATTTCATTGATTGGTTTGCGAAATGAAATGTAGAGTTTGTAAATCTTGACAAAAATGAACAATACTAAATACTGTAAGGATTTCAGCATTAGAATGTTGCAAAAAACATTCTAGTTTCTTAAATTGAATTCTTTGTAGTAAAATATTGGAAAAGTTACAAGAATCATTTTATTTATTTATTTTTTAAATTCTTGTCAAATTCATGTATTTTGATACAAGGTAGATGTATAAAATATAATTTTAAATATTAATTTCTCTCTGAGGCTAGAAATTGGAGAAAACTGAAATATGAATAAAGACATTTTTCTATAAACCAGGGTAGTACATGTGTGTACCTCACTCCCCCATTTCAGTTTTGGGAGATGTGGTATGTGAATCATTTTTCTCGACAATTAATATCTGATTCCCAAGAGTTCCCTCCTATCTCTTGCTAAGGGAGTTTGTTTTCAAGTTCTTCTCTTTCTACACACACACACACACACACACACACACACACACACACACACACACAGTTTACTTATATCTGTCAGGAGATAATTCAAATCCTAAACTTGGAAAATAATAAAATCAATCTGATCTTGCTTCCAACATTTGCTCTGGTCAGTTGTTATTGTTTCAGTGGGGACAGATGATGATATCTGGAATAAATTTTTAAATGTTAAACTGTTTTTGCTTTAGTGTTGTCCTGATTGACAATGGAAACCTACAAATTCTACTAATTCACAATTAATGAAGTTACAAAAGGCACTGCAACAGGAAAAAAAAAAAAATAGCACTTGCAATTTGTTTGCTGTTGATAAAAACCATCTTTTTAGCTATTTGTTTAAGTTGCACCAATAAATTGGTTGATAATCAGTTAGGAATGCAGACCAAATTTACTTCCTTTTTGTCCTCAAAACACATCTTAATTGTCTGCCAAAAATGTAAAATCCTTACAAAATAAGAATGTTTTCCTTTTTAATTTACTTTATTTTTTATCTTAATCTTATCATTAATAGTGGTTAGTCGTGAGATAGAAAAACCATTAAATTTGTTTGAGAAATAGCTAAAATAGTGAAAGTTTTTTTTTCTTTTTCAAATGAGGAAAAAAATATGAGAATTTTTCTGTGGTATGTATGTACGTATCTATGTCTGTCTGTATCTATGTATGTATGTCTCTGTCTGTCTCTCTCTCATATCATCGACTCTCCCGTCGAATTCGACGTATGAGGGGCAAGTGGATCAGTTCCTAGGAAACCGACAGCCTGACAACAGCAGATGAGATTTGATTATAGTGGTGAAGGTTTCGTGCAGGACCATCCACACTTTTTGAAGGGACGAATACAGAGACCTGGTGCACTACGTGCCACAAGGTCCCCAAACGACCCTCCACAGGTTTTGAATTCAGAGTGGTCGTTCTCTTAGACCAGTTGCCATCCAAGGCTATAGAACCCAGTCTGTCCTGCTATTTACCCATAGTTGGAGGGAGAAGAAGAGGATTCACACCTTTCCCAAGGGTATTAGCACGTAAGTGAATGTAATGGATTCGACTGGAATTCGAACTCGGCTCTCCGATTCCTCAATCCAAGCCATTATCCATTACTCCACCATGGCTCTTCTCTCTTTATATTTATATATATATATATATATATATATAATGAATGACAAATTTAAACATTTTAGTTAAATAACCTTGAAAAATGTAGCACAAATCAATTTTTCTTCTCTCTTCATTCAATTTCTATATGAAAAATGTCTGTTAATTCTAACTATTCACAATTAAGTTTTTAAAGTTTTCACCAAAAAAATTGTCATTTACTATTTATTACCTGTCTTATGTTGTGATTAAATTTTTGGTGTTCATAATTTTTTTAATTCTCCCTTGTATTTTCAATTTAATTTAAGAAGTCAAAAACACAACACCTATTACATTCATTTTTTTTTTCGTGGCTTTGTTTGTTAAATCAAAATTCAAAGTTCTTACAATTAGATTCTAATGTTTTTGGGACCTCATATTGGGGGAACTAACCAGTCAAACCATCACTAAATCTGCGAAATGACCAAAGAAAATAAAAACAAAATAAAAAGAAAAAATGTAGACCCCCTACCTAAACGCTAAATGACAGTCTTCTGTCTGAATAAGAAAGAGCAAATATGCTACCCAGCAACCATAATCGGAGACAAATTTCAAGACTGCTACTAGAGTTTCATGCTACTATGATTGTCAGGTGACCAGATTGCAAATGAATATAACTATGGCTGGAGGGTGAAGAGAGAAAAAAACCCATGAACAGGTGTCACTCATAAAAATCAGCAAAGAACCCCCCACCCCTTCCTTGTGGGTGGACCTATTTAGTCTGGGCGACTAACTGAATAGGGAGGATATCCACTAGTCTGGTGGCAAATGTCCAAGTAGGTGTTTAATACTAATGCTTTCTATTTAACAGTCTAATGTAGCTTCTTGGCTCAAATATTGCTAACTGCTTTCTTGGTATTCTCGGTTATTTTTGCGTTTTACTCTTTTAGAATTTTCCAAATTATTTTACATCTGCCTACTTCTCTGAATTTTCTAATAATAGGCTCACTGTACTGTAACATTTTCACATTTTCTGTGTTTAAAATCCAGCTTATGATTATAATATCTTTTTTCCACTTGTACTCAGTGATTCCTATGTAGAACTTCTCTTCATTATCACCTATTTCTGTTTTAGCCATATATGCTATATTTTTAACCATACAATTACTTTTCATGGGATGGGTGTTTTTTTTTGTAGTTACAATTCAGTTTGTCATCTTCAGCATTAATAAAACAATGACTTTCTGTTATGACTACTGATGATTTTTGTCATGTTTTTCCCATAACAATAACTCACTTTCACATTCTTCTTAAATTGTTTATTCATTTTCTTTGTACCAGCAATTCCTATATTTTTTTTAAAGTTTTACTATTGAGGTTGGACCATATGTGTCTATCTCTTTTTCCTTTTAGATTTTTCCATGTCTTAAATGTAGGCTCATCTTTGTACCCAGAGATTTTCTGGGCCACCTTCTTTTCTCTCTCTCTCTCTCTCTCTCTCCTTTTTTATAGCTCTGTCAAAAATTGTCTTAAGAGTTAGATAACCTACAAGTTATACATATTTTGTTACAACCTGGGGATGATTGGAATTTAATATTGTGGCATATTTTAACTTTCCCCCCCCCTTTCTTTTTAAGCAAGGCAGTAATCCAACTAAAACACAAGAGATTACAGGGTGTGGAAAAATTAAGAACAGAAGCAATAATGATGAGCAGAAAGAGAAGAGAGTAATCAGGTGGACAGCAGATAGCGATTGACATTGCATTTAAATTTTTGAAGATTAAAGTTGGCTGGAAAGCATGGAGTCGGAACAGATTTCCACAAGTGAGAAGTGTGAGAAAATAAACTGTTAGCATAGAATTTGCGTCTATATCTAGTCAGCTGAACTGTAAATTGATGAGATCTTGACACCAGTCTAGTGCTGCTCTTAAATTAAAAAGGGATAGGTACCATAGTGAAGAGCTTAAACAATTGCCATGAAAGTATTTTTAGAAAAGACGTAGAGAGACAACCTTATGGTGGTGAGAAAGTGATTGAAGCCGTCAGATCAGGAACAATAAGCTTACTCCTCCTTTTTATTTTATCAATGAATTCTGGGCAAGAGTAAATTGTCATCAGTGTAGATACCAAGTTAACAGCTGATATCAGGAAGGTCATTAATGAAAATTAAAAACAGTAGGACCATGGGTGAAGTCCTGGGGACACCAGTGTTAATATGAAAGGATCTAGACAAGTGGTCATTCAGGGTAACTTTCATTTCACTATTTGATAGGAAAAATTGGATCAGTTCAAAAAAGCACCCGGAGACACCGTAACTTTTCAGCTTGTGGAGAAGACCAAAATGCCAAACACTGTCAAAGGCTTTTGAGATGTCTAATGCTACAGCTGGGCTTCACCATTTTTATCAAGAGAATGGTAGACTGTTTCTGCATTTATTGCCAGTTGACCTGGAAAAGTGAAAGCCATATTGCTTGCCTGAGAAAAGGCCCTGCAATGAGAGATGAACCAATTCAGCATTGATTAGGGCCTCAAGGAGTTTCCCAAAAACTGGTAGAAGGCTAATAGTGTGATAGTTGGAAATGTCTGGAACAACAGATGATGACTTCTAGCAGGAAGGAAAGCAGGAGGCAGTGAGGCATTTAATATACGGTTTAGAGAGAACAGGAACCAGTTCAGGTGCGCACTTCTTAATGACTATTACGATACCATCAGGCCCACATGCTTTGTGGGGATCTTGGTTAGAGATGATAGCAGAAACCATAGAAGGGGTTCAATGCATATCACTCAACAGAGATTCCATTCTAAGTGGGAAGTTAGGTAGAGATACTCCAGATGAGTCAAGGGTAGGGTTTCAGGAAAATTTCCAGGCGTAGCATTAAGCTTTATCAGTGGAGGATGTTTTCTGTGTATCTTATACTCTTCTCTCTCTTGTGTGTAATGTTATGTATGTAAGTATGTATGTATGTATGTATGTAATGTTATGTATGTATGTAATGTTATGTATGTAATGTTATGTATGTAATGTTATGTATGTAATGTTATGTATGTAATGTTATGTATGTAATGTTATGTATGTAATGTTATGTATGTATGTAATGTTATGTATGTAATGTTATGTATGTAATGTTATGTATGTAATGTTATGTATGTAATGTTATGTATGTAATGTTATGTATGTAATGTTATGTATGTAATGTTATGTATGTAATGTTATGTATGTAATGTTATGTATGTAATGTTATGTATGTAATGTTATGTATGTAATGTTATGTATGTAATGTTATGTATGTATATATATATATATGTAATGTTATGTATGTATATATATATATATGTAATGTTATGTATGTATATATATATATATGTAATGTTATGTATGTATATATATATATATATGTAATGTTATGTATGTATATATATATATATGTTATGTATGTATATATATATATGTAATGTTATGTATGTATATATATATATATATATATGTAATGTTATGTATGTATATATATATATATATATATGTAATGTTATGTATGTATATATATATATATATATATGTAATGTTATGTATGTATATATATATATATATATATGTAATGTTATGTATGTATATATATATATATATATGTAATGTTATGTATGTATATATATATATATGTAATGTTATGTATGTATATATATATATATGTAATGTTATGTATGTATATATATATATATGTAATGTTATGTATGTATATATATATATATGTAATGTTATGTATGTATATATATATATATGTAATGTTATGTATGTATATATATATATATGTAATGTTATGTATGTATATATATATATATGTAATGTTATGTATGTATATATATATATATGTAATGTTATGTATGTATATATATATATATGTAATGTTATGTATGTATATATATATATATGTAATGTTATGTATGTATATATATATATATGTAATGTTATGTATGTATATATATATATATGTAATGTTATGTATGTATATATATATATATGTAATGTTATGTATGTATATATATATATATGTAATGTTATGTATGTATATATATATATATGTAATGTTATGTATGTATATATATATATATGTAATGTTATGTATGTATATATATATATATGTAATGTTATGTATGTATATATATATATATGTAATGTTATGTATGTATATATATGTAATGTTATGTATGTATATATATGTAATGTTATGTATGTATATATATATATATATGTAATGTTATGTATATATATATATATATGTAATGTTATGTATATATATATATATGTAATGTTATGTGTATATATATATATATGTAATGTTATGTATATATATATATATATGTAATGTTATGTATATATATATATATATGTAATGTTATGTATATATATATATATATGTAATGTTATGTATATATATATATATATGTAATGTTATGTATATATATATATATATGTAATGTTATGTATATATATATATATATGTAATGTTATGTATATATATATATATATGTAATGTTATGTATATATATATATATATGTAATGTTATGTATATATATATATATATGTAATGTTATGTATATATATATATATATGTAATGTTATGTATATATATATATATATGTAATGTTATGTATATATATATATATATGTAATGTTATGTATATATATATGTAATGTTATGTATATATATATATATATGTAATGTTATGTATATATATATGTAATGTTATGTATATATATATGTAATGTTATGTATATATATATGTAATGTTATGTATATATATATATATATGTAATGTTATGTATATATATATGTAATGTTATGTATATATATATATATATATGTAATGTTATGTATATATATATATATATATGTAATGTTATATATATATATATATATGTAATGTTATGTATATATATATATATATATATGTAATGTTATGTATATATATATATGTAATGTTATGTATATATATATATATATATATGTAATGTTATGTATATATATATATATATATGTAATGTTATGTATATATATATATATATGTAATGTTATGTATATATATATATATATGTAATGTTATGTATATATATATATATATGTAATGTTATGTATATATATATGTTATGTATATATATATATATATGTTATGTATATGTATATATATATGTTATGTATATGTATATATATATGTTATGTATATGTATATATATATGTTATGTATATATATATATATATGTTATGTATATATATATATATATGTTATGTATATATATATATATATGTTATGTATATATATATATATATGTAATGTATATATATATATATATGTAATGTATATATATATATATATATGTAATGTATATATATATATATATGTAATGTATATATATATATATATGTTATGTATATATATATATATATGTTATGTATATATATATATATATGTTATGTATATATATATATATATGTTATGTATATATATATATATATGTTATGTATATATATATATATATGTTATGTATATATATATATATATGTTATGTATATATATATATATATGTTATGTATATATATATATATATGTTATGTATATATATATATATATGTAATGTTATGTATGTATATATATATATATATGTAATGTTATGTATGTATATATATATATATGTAATGTTATGTATGTATATATATATATATGTTATGTATGTATATATATATATATGTAATGTTATGTATGTATATATATATATATGTAATGTTATGTATGTATATATATATATATGTAATGTTATGTATATATATATATATATGTTATGTATGTATATATATATATATGTAATGTTATGTATGTATATATATATATGTAATGTTATGTATGTATGTATATATATATGTAATGTTATGTATGTATATATATATATATGTAATGTTATGTATGTATGTATATATATATGTAATGTTATGTATGTATGTATATATATATGTAATGTTATGTATGTATGTATATATATATGTAATGTTATGTATGTATGTATATATATATGTAATGTTATGTATGTATGTATATATATATGTAATGTTATGTATGTATGTATATATATATGTAATGTTATGTATGTATGTATATGTATATATGTAATGTTATGTATGTATGTATATGTATATATGTAATGTTATGTATGTATGTATATGTATATATGTAATGTTATGTATGTATGTATATATATATATGTAATGTTATGTATGTAATGTTATGTATGTATATGTATGTAATGTTATCTCCTCTCAATAAAAGTTTTATCCAGTCAAATTCCAGACTTGGCCATTAAACAGTTACATAAAACATGCTCAAAACACAATGCAAAAAATTGACAGCCTAGAGCTGTTAAATATTAATTTTTTTTTTTAAAGAATCATTTTAATTGAAGTTCAAATAAAAATATTGTCAAATCCTCTCAAACTAAAGTTCTACCCTCTCTGGAATGATGTTAAACTGAAGCGAGTTGATCAGTAATTCAGTTACTCTGATTTGCAAGCGAAAATTAATGCAAAAAGACTGACAACCTTGAATAATGAATTCTTTGTCAATGTCAGGTAATGAATAATCCTTAAACTAGGGCTGAAATTTAAATACTTTCATGTTGATTGTTTGGATGAGCTCTTTGCTATGGTATCTAGACATTTTGAATTTAAGTGCAGTACTAGACTGGCATCAAGATCTCATCAATTTACAGTTGAGCTGTCTTGATATAGCTGTAATTTCTATGCCAACAGCTTTTCTCGGACTTTTTATTTGTGGAAATCCATTCTGGCTCCATGCTTTCCAGCTAATTTTAATCTCCCCAAATTTAAATGCAATGTCAATCGTTATCTATTGTCCTCCTGATTACTTTTTGCTCTTCCTGCTCATTAGTAATGTTTCTGTTCCTGATTCTTCACACCCAGTAACACCTTGTTTTTTAAAGGCATTACTGCCTTGTTTGGGGTGAAACAGATTTTTAAAAAAGGTATCTGTTGGCATGACTTTCAATTGATTAATTAGTGCAACCCTAATATGTGGTGTGAGGCACAGGTTTCTATGTTTGTGCAGGTGAGCAGTTTACTCCAAAACAGTCTGTAATTGGTCATATCTTTGTTGTCAAGATAATCATCTACCCTCGACCCCGATTTCATGGTATTTTGTTCAGTGCCATGGTACTGTCATCTTTTAACCAATCCTTTGACTTTTTTGTCTCTGTATAATAAATATCTATATTCTATTTATAGAAAAGATGTGTACTAAGTATAATGTTCTCTGCCACAAGACCAAGTTTTTGAGGGCATGGTTGTCTTGCATCAGTTTGCCATGAGAAAGTTGCCCAGCTTATCTTAAAATCAATGTTTGAAATTGTTTTTCTGGGCTTGAACATGACCTCTAACCCAAGTGGAAAAGTATTCAACTTTCTTAACCACTTCATTTTCTGTATTATTTTCTCAGCAATATGACGTGGCTTCTCTCTATTTTCTACAGATATTTTCATGGTAATTGTTCTGATGAGTTTTCCTCCTTGGCGCTATGAATTTAAGTCTGTTACTAGATGGGCAATTAGGTCTCAGTGTTTGACTACTGAACTAGCTAGATGCAACCATAAGTACTGTTCTAATATTTTCGTTTCTTGCACTTCTCCCCTGTGGAACTCCTTTCCTATTTCTTACTTCCCTGCCACCTACAATCCTCAAAAATTTAAATGCAATGCCAATCACCATCTTGTGTGTTCCTGAATCCCATTTCCTTTTTTTGTCCTTTCTCCTCACTAAAATCTTCTCATTCTGTTTAACTCTTTGTAAGCCCTTGCATTTTCATGGCATTATTGCCTTGTATAGGGTGAAAACATTAAAGACAAACAGTGTTGGAAGAGATGTATTAATATCAAGTAAATATTGCAGGTTTTACATGTTACTGAAATTGAGGCAGGCCTCTCTTCTGTGGAAATTGTCTTGAATACTAATTAGTAACATTTTCATCTAGCTAGTTCAATAGTCACAGATGCAGATGTGGAGCCTCCATCGATGAGTTTGGTTTGCATCCTCTCTCCTGTCGTCGTGGTGCCAGCCGCTTTCCACGGCATGCAGCAATTAACGACATCATCAAAAGAGGTTTGGATGCAACTGGTTTCCCTTCCCAAATTGAACCCGTAGGCCTCGACCATGGTGATGGAAAGCGGCTGGATGGCATTACCATCTTCCCTTTTAAAATGGGTAAGTCTTTGATTTGGGATGTGACCTGTGCAGATACATTTTCGACTGGTGATCTGATCAGGTCCGGTTGAGCCGGGGTTCGTCGCCCGAGATGCAGAGATAAAAAAATAGCTAAATATTCTTCTCTTGCTGATAGATTTTTTTTTTACTCCTGTGGCAGTGGAGACTTCAGGGGTTTTTGGCCCTCGTTCGATGGTGTTCCTTCGGAGGATTGGCACGATTGCGTCTCGATTAAGGAACGAGCCTCGCGAAACGGAGTGGCTCTTGCAGCATGTCTCACTGGCGACGGTTTGAGGTAATGCTTTCTCCATCATATAGAGGATAGAAAAAATTGTTTATAGTTGCGTTGTTCTGGAATTATCATTGGTCGACTGAACTTGCTTTGTTTCAATGACTTTTGTTTTGTTATTATTAGTTAATTTGTTCAATAAATTATCAGTAATTATTAGTACCAAAAGGGAGCTTATTACCACATCTGTTTAGAAATGATGCATATTCATAATCTATATGTTCATGTTAATTAAATTTTTAGGTGTATAATATAAATCCTTGATTAGTATATAATTTGTAGTGACTGGTACAAAATTTTATGACATTAAAAACATATTTTAAAACTATATATTTACATCATATACAAATATATTAAAATAAATGGAGAGGAAAAGCAAAGAAAAATATATTACTTGCAAGTGGGGAATTGCAAAATATTAAAAAAAAGTTATAGCACCTTGCTCTTCCAAACTCAATTAAGAACAAGACCTAAATGTGTGTATGGTAACCAAAAAAGGAAATGGGGAAGGATTACTAGCAGAGAATTGATAGTATAAATAATACAGAGTATATTTATACCCAGCAACCATTCTTTCTGTTTATAAAGGGGATGGTTGGTTAGACTTAATATATAAGGTTTCAAGCATTTGCAAATAGTAATCTACTATGAGTGGGGGTAATCTCTGGTAAAAGATGAGGCACAAATTAGATCATTACATTTATTAAATTATTTTATATTGCTGATTCTCTGGTAGTGTTATTTTTCCTTTCCCTATTTTTAGTTGTTCACATATTTGCCTTGTCCTTGATTTTTGCTTTGAAGAGCAATGAGGAATGACTATGCAGTTATATGTGAATACATATATTTAAGATGTCCATTTTTAAAGCCATGTGGACTCTCAAGGTGATTTTTCAATGTATGAAGGCCTAACAGTTTAAAAAATGAATCCCCAGACTAACCCCACATGGTTTTGGTGGTGAAAGTTTGTGCAGAACCAGCCACACTTTTTGGGAGAACTGATGAAAGAAATGGTGTACAGTGTGCCACATAATCCTGAAACAGCTCTTCTCAGAATTTTTCTTTTCTTAGACTGGTTGCCAGCCAAGGCAAGAGAGTTATCGCTGTGCAGTTAGGGTGGGGGCAAAGTTAGGGATTCATATTCTCCCCAAGTGTGTTTGTGCAAAAATGAACACAGTGACCTTAGCTGGAATTTGAACACAATAGTTACTACTGTTAGTGTATTTCTGTATAACTTGTGCTTAAACTTAGTAGAAATTGTTCATAAAGTGTTGCAGAACCTATTTAGTTGCATCAGTTTCAAAAGTGTTCGCAGCAGTAATAATTGGCATCCTACACATAATTAGTTTGGTCTTCATAGCAGATCAGTGTAAGGCTAATTAAAAAGGGGCCAGTCATTTGGTTTGAAAGTTACCCCCACTACATCACAAAATAGGAAAAACAAAAAGTAAAGAAAACCCCCGCTTGACTATATACTACATAGTGGGGTTTAGTGAATAAAATGTCTGTTAAAGATGATATGGCTCTTTGTTAGATTCCACATCAATCACTGAAGTTAGGTCATATGGAAATTACTTCTAAGGGGTCTGTTATAGGTACAGGAATGAGGATTTGATCTTCATTAATCAAATGGAATTGAAGGAGGCTGAAGAGCCTACCAGCTGAAACCCTGTGATTGCAAGGAAATTGATTTGAAAGGATCAATGTTGCACCTCTGTCATTTACTGTGTTTCTCTGTTTTCTTTTCTCACCTGTAGAACTCCTTTCCCATTTCTTACTTCCCTGCCACCTACAATCCTCAAAAATTTAAATGCAATGCCAGTCACCATCTTGAGGGTTCTGGAATCCCATTTCCTTTTTTGTCCTTTCTCCTCACTAAAATCTCATTCTGTTTAACTTTTTGTAAGCCCTTGCATTCTCATGGCATTATTGCCTTGTATAGGGTGAAATCATTAAAGGAAAAAATTCAAAATGCTGGAAGAGAGATGTAATAATATTGAGTAAATATTGCAGGTTTTACTGCAGGTTACTGAAGGTGAGGCAGGCCTCTCTTCTGTGGAACTTGTCTTGAATACTAATTAGTAACAAAAGAGAGCTTATTACCACATCTGTTTAGAATTATTATTGCCTTGTTTTGGGTGAAATCATTAAAGAAAACAATTTCAAACTCTCTCTCTCTCTCTGTGACTTCACTCTCTCTCTCTCTCTGTGACTTCACTCTCTCTCTCTCTCTGTGACTTCACTCTCTCTCTCTCTCTGTGACTTCACTCTCTCTCTCTGTGACTTCACTCTCTCTCTCTCTCTGTGACTTCACTCTCTCTCTCTGTGACTTCACTCTCTCTCTCTGTGACTTCACTCTCTCTCTCTCTCTGTGACTTCTCTCTCTCTGTGACTTCACTCACTCTCTCTCTCTCTCTCTCTCTGACTTTTCTCTCTCTGTGCGACTTTTTTCTCTCTCTCTCTCTGTGCGACTTTTCTCTCTCTGTGCGACTTTTCTCTCTCTGTGCGACTTTTCTCTCTCTGTGCGACTTTTCTCTCTCTGTGCGACTTTTCTCTCTCTGTGCGACTTTTCTCTCTCTGTGCGACTTTTCTCTCTCTGTGCGACTTTTCTCTCTCTGTGCGACTTTTCTCTCTCTGTGCGACTTTTCTCTCTCTGTGCGACTTTTCTCTCTCTGTGCGACTTTTCTCTCTCTGTGCGACTTTTCTCTCTCTGTGCGACTTTTCTCTCTCTGTGCGACTTTTCTCTCTCTGTGCGACTTTTCTCTCTCTGTGCGACTTTTCTCTCTCTGTGCGACTTTTCTCTCTCTGTGCGACTTTTCTCTCTCTGTGCGACTTTTCTCTCTCTGTGCGACTTTTCTCTCTCTGTGCGACTTTTCTCTCTCTGTGCGACTTTTCTCTCTCTGTGCGACTTTTCTCTCTCTCTCTCTGTGCGACTTTTCTCTCTCTCTCTCTGTGCGACTTTTCTCTCTCTCTCTCTGTGCGACTTTTCTCTCTCTCTCTCTGTGCGACTTTTCTCTCTCTCTCTCTGTGCGACTTTTCTCTCTCTCTCTCTGTGCGACTTTTCTCTCTCTCTCTCTGTGCGACTTTCTCTCTCTCTCTCTGTGCGACTTTTCTCTCTCTCTCTCTGTGCGACTTTCTCTCTCTCTCTCTGTGCGACTTTTCTCTCTCTCTCTCTCTCTCTCTGTGTGTGTGCGACTTTTCTCTCTCTCTCTCTCTCTCTGTGTGCGACTTTTCTCTCTCTCTCTCTCTGTGTGCGACTTTTCTCTCTCTCTCTCTCTGTGTGCGACTTTTCTCTCTCTCTCTCTCTGTGTGCGACTTTTCTCTCTCTCTCTCTGTGTGCGACTTTTCTCTCTCTCTGTGTGCGACTTTTCTCTCTCTCTGTGTGCGACTTTTCTCTCTCTCTGTGTGCGACTTTTCTCTCTCTCTCTCTGTGCGACTTTTCTCTCTCTCTCTTTGTGCGACTTTTCTCTCTCTCTCTTTGTGCGACTTTTCTCTCTCTCTCTCTGTGCGACTTTTCTCTCTCTCTCTCTCTGTGCGACTTTTCTCTCTCTCTCTCTCTCTGTGCGACTTTTCTCTCTCTCTCTCTGTGCGACTTTTCTCTCTCTCTCTCTCTGTGCGACTTTTCTCTCTCTCTCTCTCTGTGCGACTTTTCTCTCTCTCTCTCTCTGTGCGACTTTTCTCTCTCTCTCTCTCTGTGCGACTTTTCTCTCTCTCTCTCTCTGTGCGACTTTTCTCTCTCTCTCTCTCTGTGCGACTTTTCTCTCTCTCTCTCTCTGTGCGACTTTTCTCTCTCTCTCTCTCTGTGCGACTTTTCTCTCTCTCTCTCTCTGTGCGACTTTTCTCTCTCTCTCTCTCTGTGCGACTTTTCTCTCTCTCTCTCTCTGTGCGACTTTTCTCTCTCTCTCTCTCTGTGCGACTTTTCTCTCTCTCTCTCTCTGTGCGACTTTTCTCTCTCTCTCTCTCTGTGCGACTTTTCTCTCTCTCTCTCTCTGTGCGACTTTTCTCTCTCTCTCTCTCTGTGCGACTTTTCTCTCTCTCTCTCTCTGTGCGACTTTTCTCTCTCTCTCTCTCTGTGCGACTTTTCTCTCTCTCTCTCTCTGTGCGACTTTTCTCTCTCTCTCTCTCTGTGCGACTTTTCTCTCTCTCTCTCTCTGTGCGACTTTTCTCTCTCTCTCTCTCTGTGCGACTTTTCTCTCTCTCTCTCTCTGTGCGACTTTTCTCTCTCTCTCTCTCTGTGCGACTTTTCTCTCTCTCTCTCTCTGTGCGACTTTTCTCTCTCTCTCTCTCTGTGCGACTTTTCTCTCTCTCTCTCTCTGTGCGACTTTTCTCTCTCTCTCTCTCTGTGCGACTTTTCTCTCTCTCTCTCTCTGTGCGACTTTTCTCTCTCTCTCTCTCTGTGCGACTTTTCTCTCTCTCTCTCTCTGTGCGACTTTTCTCTCTCTCTCTCTCTGTGCGACTTTTCTCTCTCTCTCTCTCTGTGCGACTTTTCTCTCTCTCTCTCTCTGTGCGACTTTTCTCTCTCTCTCTCTCTGTGCGACTTTTCTCTCTCTCTCTCTCTCTGCGACTTTTCTCTCTCTCTCTCTCTCTGCGACTTTTCTCTCTCTCTCTCTCTCTGCGACTTTTCTCTCTCTCTCTCTCTCTCTCTCTGCGACTTTTCTCTCTCTCTCTCTCTCTCTCTCTCTGCGACTTTTCTCTCTCTCTCTCTCTCTCTGCGACTTTTCTCTCTCTCTCTCTCTCTCTGCGACTTTTCTCTCTCTCTCTCTCTAACTTTTTTTTTTACTGTCTTATAATAATTCCGAATTTTGGCCCTGTGTTAAAATAATTTGTATTTTTATTTTTTCCTTATATCCTTAGAAATGTTAAACTAAAGCCTCTAGCTTACCAGTCCACACATTTAACCATGGAGCCATTTCTTTTTGCACAGTGAAAATAGTCACTTTATTTTGTATTGTACAATTTCTACAATCACCATATTTGCTTACTCTATCATCCCCAAGCAGTTGCTTCTCTAGATCTCATGATGTCTGGAGTTAGGAGATGAGTCAGCCGCTTACAACTGGACAGTCCCTGGCAGAACTGTGTTGCTGGGGTGATGCAGTATTGCATCATGACTGCAGAAAACCTTAGTACAGTTGTTGCTGTAATTTTACCTTTTGATAACCACTGCCTTTTTGCATTGATGAACACGTGAATTTTCAGAGGCCATTTCCTCTTTGTATTTCAGTTTTATTGATGGCAGATTTTGTATCTCATTTTTGGTTCTTTTCTTGGAATTATTTAAGCTGTGGTCTTGGGCCCAGGATTCTGTTTTTCTTTCTTTTTACTTTTTATATCGTTAAGCAATTTAAGTAACAAAATACTGATTACTTTTGCCTCATACTATTGTTTTTACTAATGACAATTTCTATTTTGTACTGGCTTACAAAGCAAAAATAAAACTGACAATTTCTATTTTGTACTGGCTTACAAAGCAAAAATAAAACCCTACTTATAAGCTACTACCTATAACTACTTATAAACTGCTGTATTCAATGGCATAAATGATCCCCCATTTAAATTTAATATTGCAATATTAAGTTTATCAACAATCTTTAGCTTATAAGAATCTTGAATATTGTATAATAAATGTTATTATACAGGTTGTGGCAGAAATGCTGCCCATATTTTAAAGGTTGATAAAATTATCAAGGTATCTGCTATTAAAAAAAAAATATTTCACTGTTGTTTAAAGAAAGAGCTACAGTTTTTGGTCATTTCATTTTAAAAATCACATCCTCCAAATGGTGGCCTTTATTCACCATACACTGTCGGAGATGATTTCTAAAGTTTTCCATCACCTAGAAGTTTGATGTCTTCCAGTTTCCTTACTTTTAAGGGTTGAACCTGTGGCCCTGAAATTTTCAACCCATAACAGTATTGATTTTCTATCCAGGAAAGCATCCTTCTGACGTAACATGAAATTATTATGAAAAGCTACGTGTTGCAATTACAGATTCACCAGTTTTCAAACATGCTTCAGCAGCGAACACGTGGTGTGTACGGGTTCAAGTCATGATGGTAACTGATTGTATCTGAAAAAAAAAAAAAAAGTTAAGAGATTAGCAAGGTGAAAAACTTGCTACTTGCCTAAGTTCACTAGCACGACACAAGTGACTGTTTAAAAAGTGAGACATTTCTGCAGCTCCCTGTAATTATTTTATATATTATGAAATGTAAAAGGGGGTTTGCCATCATATACAAAATTAACTTTACAATGATTTTTTTTTTTTTTGTTATAAATTTGATTGCACTGTATTGCATCTAACATTGCAGTTTTCAAAGTGGAGGCTGCTGTCCTTCTGGGGACACTCATTTAGGTAGTGCTGAATTAATTATTTTTATTTTTATGTTGAAAATGGGTTCTTGTTAGGTGTTCCAACAGTTACGCTTCTTTGAAAAAATTGGAATGTTACTAGTTAAATACATTCAAATAGCTAAATTGTCCGCTTATAAAATATTGTCCCTCTCACTTGACTACCGCAGGTATTG
>OZ038491.1:38342057-38364557 GCA_964036315.1 Acanthosepion esculentum
AAGACGAAAGGAAATCACCATATTGATACATTTTTAAATCCAATCTAAGCTTTCGGCTTACATAAGCCATTATCAAAGATGACAATTTCAATAAATCAAACACACAGACGAAACTACAATGATAGTCCGCCCTTGCTGCTTGAATAAGCTCAAAGTAACGACAAACTCGTATATACGAGATACGGAAGCGAAAATTGTGTCGCAGCTCGTGACGTCACACATGACCACACAAGAGTGAAAAACGAGAAGTATTAAGTATGGGAAGCCGTTGGTATAAACCAATGGCTTCTGTTACCAATTATAGGCATTTAAGAATATTTGTGGAGATTTTATAGTTTATTTTGTTCAGGTTAGGTTTCAACTGTTTTATGTATATAGCTTCAAGAATTTTAATCTTTGTTTATTGTATACATGAGTTTGTCGTTACTTTGAAATTTTTCATGGAGCAAGGGCGGACTGTCGTTGTTGTTTCATCCGTGTGTTGTTTGATATATTGAAATTGTCATCTTTGATAATGGCTTATGGAAGCTGAAAGCTTAGATTGGATTTAAACATGTATCAGTATGGTGTTTCCCTTTCGTCTTTCAATGATAATGTGATTATCAGACAATATGAAAGGAACTTACTTAAAATAAATAGACAAAACTTGTCTATATTATTTAATGAAACATGCATTAAGATGATATATATATATATATATATATATATATATATATATATATATATATATATATAAAATATGCACCTAAACCTTCTAGTTGCTTTAAGATTGTGAGAACCTGAAACTGGAGTAGTGAGTCAAGCTTTCCTTTGTTAAGTGTTGACATTGTCTTTTGCTCTGTGTAGATAGTCTAGGCAAGTAGTTCCCAAACCTTTTTTTCTCTGGGCTGCATTTTCATAATGAAAATTTGCTCACGCCTCACCAAATTTTATGTGATGATAAAAAGTACATTTCAAAATAAAAATGACAACTAGTAAGTTAAATATAACACAAATAAGTTATAATACGATTAAAGTACACAAATTTAATGAAAGGTATGAGCTTGTTTTCGATGAGTTTTATCCTCTATATAAGGCCTAATTTGAGATAAGCAAACTTTTATCTCATCCACAATAATTATTTTTAACTATTTATACTGAGACTCATGCATGCAATTACGAGTAATCCATGATATTTTAGATTTTGAAATCATATTTATTTTTGGCATATGAGGTGCATCGCACCATTTGGAACCACTGTTTAGGCATTAAGCACTTTAATTTACTGCATATTAGGTAGGTGTTTTGCTTTTGATCTTTTTTTTTTCTTGTTTGCGATTTGGTAAGTAGTCTGTTGGACGCACCAGTATTGTTTGTTTTATATATATATATATATTACATGAATCATTCATACAAAAAACAGATATTGAAGTTAATGATATAAATGGCGAGAATACATCTTCGCAAACAAATTTAATAAATGACATTAACCCCGAACCTGTAGATGAATGTTATGATCCCTGTTTATAAATTCCAGTTGCATAAGGTCTTTTTTTATTTTTATTTTTTTTTACAAGCTTTCATCTGTGCATACAGATATCAGGTATGAAAATATATTTGCTTTTTACATCCAGGTAATAACAGGACAATGAAAGAATAGGTGTAATCTGAAAGATATTTTAAGAAATGCGTTATTGTTAATTGTAAGAAATTTTGGAGGATGCGGTTGCAACGCTGAGGTTGAATTTTTAAATTTTAAGATTGTGTGTTTTTGTTTTTTTTTATGTAAAAAAAACAAATATATTTTCATACCTGATGATGTCTGTATGGACAGATGAAAGCTTGTAAAAAAAAAAAAAAAGAAAAAAAAAAGAAAAAAGACCTTATGCAACTGGAATTTATAAACAGGGATCATAACATTCATCTACAGGTGCGGGGTTAATGTCATTTATTAAATTTGTTTGCGAAGATGTATTCTCGCCATTTATATCATTAACTTCAATATCTGCTTTTTTTGTATGAAACCACACACTTGAGATATATATATATATATATATATATATATATATATATATATATATATATATATTATTTTAATTATTGGTTTTAGAGATGTCAATTTCACAAAGGACATGACAATTCATAAGCATTATTTTTACATTGGGGAATTAGGTACTAATTATTGGGGGAGTTAGGTTTGTTCATTTTTTTTTTTTTTTTTTTTTTTTTTTTTTTGCATTCATTTATGTCTGTATATGCATCCATATGTACATATACATTCATGTATATGTGTGTTTGTATGTTTAATATTTGTTTATTAATAAATTAAGTTTATATTTGTTTCTTTTATTTAAAGTTTGTATTATATTTATTTATATTGATGGCAAATATTTTTTTTTATATGCCTACATTTACCTATTATGTCATTTTTATTATACAGGAGTTTATTTTGGTTTTTAAAACTAATTATTGCTAAAAGTGAGATGTGGGATTATTGGTATAGTACCTTTTTTTAATTTAATATAATTCAATGTATAAATACTGAAATATATATTTATTTTTTTTACCCAAGATAGAAAATGATCTTAGTTGTGGAATAAATACTCATAAATCCATTTCAGCAACTACTAATTCAGTACAATTGTATTATAAACACAGCATTAAAAAAAAATTAGTAAGGACAAAATTATCCTTATCTATATATAAAATTCTGTGACTTTTGTTTATCTGTCACGCCCTTTAAAATAGCCGTATGTTGACTGATTAAAACCACATTTTGGCAAGAAGTTCAAAAAGGTAAAGGAGCACAAAGTACAGTTGGTTTTATTAGAATGTGTAGCTTAGTACAATACAAAAGTTTTTCCTTATTTTTTTTGGGGGGGGGTAAATTAATTAAAATTAAAAAAAGAAAAAAATACCAATTGGTTTGTGAAATTGAATGAAATGTGGTTTGTAAATCTCGACAAAAATATTAGCAATAACTTCAATAATTCTAAGTACTGTGAGGATTTCATTTGAAATTCATTAATGTCCTGTTATAATTAGATATTTAATCAGGCTATGATGTTGTAAAATTTTCGAACTTTGCCACAACGAATATGCAAATTGTTCACTTCAAGCTGCGTCTCAGCAACAACAACATGGCAAAGATTAAAATTGTCGGTCAATTTAAAACAATAAATTATGAATGCTTGCAATTCAAGAATAAGTTTGAGCAGCAACCAAGTAGTTTTCCATACCTGAGTTGACTGTATTTCCTGGATATGAGATAAATCATTGCATTCCTTCCTGGAAGGATCTATAAACCTAAACTCTAAAATCTATTGCAAAAAAAGATTGTCAGTGAATGCAAGAAGAACCCTAAAATTGTGCCGTGTCAAACAATGTACAATATGCAAGATGCTAAAAAAAAAACAAAACATGTTCTCCGTAGTGTCTGTTGTTGATTTCAATCCTGTTAGGAATGATTGCTAAAAACAGCTTCCTTCCCAACTTTATAGACAAATCGTACAGATGCAGGCTGAAATTTCTTCCTAACCAATAAAATGAAGCACTTCCCAATCTTGTGTGTCTTTACGGGTTTCTCTTGTCCTGGAATCAGAAAGTTACAATCAGTTAAAAACCATCAATCGATCAGTGGAAATGTTATGGTATTTGTGGAAGAATTTTTGAACTGATTCAGTCTTTATTAAATCACAAAAAAGAAAGTTGTCTTGAATGGCCACTCTTCTAAATCTTTTTGCATTAATGCAGGTGTTCCCCAGGTCCCTATCATTGGACCTGTGTTGTTCCTAATTTTAATAAACAACCTTCCTGATGGCATCAGTTCTCAACTCTGTATCTATGCTAATGACACAACTATTTACTCCTGTCATAATAGTCTGATCAGTTTGGTAAGGTCAAATTGGCAGCTGATCTGAAAAAACCCCACATACATTGTTAACTGGGGCAATGAATGACTTGTTAATTTTAACACCTCCAAAATCAAACTGCTTTCTTTTGATCAACCGAGAGAAATCTTTTTGCCTTCCATTGGCATCGCTGATGCTAACCTCCAGGAGAGTAACCCATTGCACCTCCTCAGATTAACATTTTCTGCTACTGGGAAAGTTGGTTCACTATGCTGTGCTAGACAATGTTTCTCACTCGAATCTACAAGTCTACCATTCGTTCTTGCTTTGAATATTGTTGCCACATCTGGTCTGGTGTTCCTGCTATAAAATAATTATCTAATGTGATCGTCCTTGAGATGTAGTTGTTGTTTAGTGCCTCACGTATTCTGTGGGGGTAATGGCAATTAGTATATTGGCAGTTAGCAGTGGATTGGGCTGATTGAAACCTGTACTCTGTCCAAATCGGTAAAATACACACAATGAGGAGCACACTTGAAAAGACACAGCTTTTTATTGTTATTATCTTTAAATAATTTTAGATAATGAAAGATTTTTGATTAAAATCCAAAGAAGATTATAACATTGTCGTAAGGTAGCTTCCCTGTGCCTTTTCTATAAAAACTTTCATGGTAATTGTTTTGATGAACTTCAATCTATGGTACCTATACTTTATGAATTTAAGCATAGTACTAGATTGGCGGCAGGATCTCATTGTTTTACAGTTGAAATGGCTAGATTGAGCCGTAAGTTCTATGCTGATAGTTTCTTCTATTGCTCTTCTTGATTGTAGAACTCCCTTCCCAGTCAACTTTGATCTTCAAAAATTTAAATGCAATGCCAGTTGTTGTCTTAATTCTTGTTCTTTTATTTTATTGTTCTCTCTCCTTAATAGTGTTTTTTTTTTTATTTCTCATATTTTGTAACACTTTGTAACCACTTGCATCTTAGTGGCTTTATTGCCTTGCTTGGAGTGAAATGATTACAAAGAATTACTTGAATGTATCCCTTTTGCGTGTGAACACCGTTCTTGCTTTGCCTAGTTTTTACTTGCATGATGAAAGTAAAATTTTGTTAGAATCGGTGACAGCAAGTGTGGAGTTAAAAAGACCTGAACCTCAGAATGACATAAAAATGGTGGCTGGTAATCTTATTCTCTTTGAATGGGGGGTTGGGTGGCTTTTAATGGAGATGGAATGGGTCATTTGTTTAAAATTGTAACCATGAAAAAGAGTAACATATTTTTAAGGAGAATCTGAAAGATTTTGTCAAGTACCTTTTTTGGAAGATTATATTTCTCTTTATAACATGATTGTCTATGTACCATGTCCCTTCAGGATGTAGGTGATCATGGCTCTCCACAATTTCCTGTCCTTTAAAGCTCTTAATAAATTTCATCTTGTTTTATCTCTCCTAAACCTTGCTCTGCCATTCATTTACCTAAGCTCTCTAGATAGGTTATGCATAGTTTTCAACTGTCCTCTGAGTATCAAATTTTTTAAACTTTCTTTTCTTGTGTGTTCTAGAAATTCCAACTATTTCTTCTTGATGTTAAGTATAAGTGTCCTTTTTGTTTCCATTTTCTTTAAAAAAAATTCATCGTTGCTCACATATTCAATCTATGGTATTCTCAGCATCTTTCTGTAGAACCACATTTCTGTACTCCAAAATTTTTCATCTGTATTCTAAAAACAAACAAGTATACTGGCCAAAAAAAATTGGCTCAAAGACATCAAGATCAATATCTTTGGCCTGCAATGAGCGGGGATAATGTGCCATAAACTTTCAGTAGATTTACTATGAAAACCTGTTTAACGTTATTGACTAGAAAGGCTATGGTATTGACTATTAACTGAAGCTTGTAAGTAATTTGGTTTTGACCTATTTTCTTCTAGTTTCCTAATGTCACTGTATTGAATAAAGTTTCTGAAATGGGTTGCATACTAATTCAGTGCAGATGATCATATTCTATTTTTTTTTTTTTGTATGTACACACACACACACACACACACACATACATACATACATACATATATATATATATATATATATATATATATATATATATATATATATATATATATCACAGCAATAAAAGTGTGAAGCTTGATATTACTAGACATATTAAAAACGGGTGACGCAACCGGTTTCGCTCCTGCTCTTCAAGCTTCCAACGGGAGATTTAATTTAAATTAAAAAACACGAAAAATGTAAAATGAAATGTGGAGGAGGAGAAAAAAAAATATGAGCAAAAGGAGCTAGAGGCAAATGACAGCGAGCCCCAACAAACGCTCGCATTGTTTGCACAAGGAAGGCTTGCGTGACCTGATGTAAAGTGCCTCCAGCATTTTCTGTGTTCTTTAATTTAAATTAAATCTCCCATTCAAAGACTGAAGAGCGGGAGCGAAACCAGTTGGTTTGCCCGTTTTTAATATGTGTAGTAATATCAAGGTTCATACTTTTATTGCTGTGATAAAGTTTTGTACCTTCAAAAATATCTTTTCATATATATATATATATATATATATATATATATATATATATTTATTATTTTTTTTAAATATTTGAAAAATGAATTCTATTTTAAATGGAACTGAACTGCACAGATAATTTTTTTATCTTGATGTGTAAATAAGTGTGCTGAAAAGTTCTTTTCCTGAACAAGAACACTTGAAATTTGCATGCCCAATTTAGTAAAGACCTGTCACTGTTAGTGAGACGTAATCATTTTTATTTTAAGGAATTAGTTGCTTTTAGGATAAATATAAAACAATTTAAAGGAAAAACTTAACCCATTATCCCAAACTACAGTTCTAACATGTCCAGGACAATGTTAATTTATAGTCTTGTATGTATGTCAGGTTTGTTAGTATCTGTTGTGTAATCATCATGTGCCAGTAAGTTATCATTGGTAACTGTTATCTTTATTCTGAGAGTGAATCAGCTTATCAATGTTAATCTCTTTTGTCGTTACCATAGTTTTTTGTCTAGTTCAGTTTAGCATTCATTAGAAAATCATTTAAAAAATAACCTCATTCTCAGTGTCAAATCATATAAACCTTTTTTCTTATTTTCTGGATCCTTAGAAATTCTGTGGATATTATCCCTTCTCCTGCCACTGCTCTTCTTTCATTCCGTTTTTACCTGTATCTTCTCCTTCACTCCCTTTTACACCTTTGCATTCTTTATTTCTTTTAGACAAGCAAATTTTCTTTTCATATTTTGCATTCTCATAATACATCAAATAAATGTCACATATTTAACATCCCCTGTGCATTCAAACTTCCTCTTAGATTTTTGATATTCTGCCAGAAAATCTTCCACTTGAAATACCCAGACGAGAGTTAAATTGAACGAGCGAGTAAGCTGTTGTACATTGGAATCAAAATTTTGGAAATATATGGAGATAACGAGACTGTGGAAAAGCTTTTATGAACAATGTTTCACTTCAAGGTGCTAAATGCCTATCACGTGGAGGAGAAATGCATTGCCTGTAAAAGATTTCCCACGTTGTCTCATCTTCACTTTTGTTCGGATATTATCACACATGTACAATCACATATGAGTGATTAAAAATAGTTTTTAGGTAAGTTACATTTATAGGTAAAAGTGATCAATATCAAAGTTGACCCCAAGGGGCAACAGTTTTTCATGATTGAACACAATCTTCAAGCCTAAAGACTGCATTCAAACACTATTGCCACTTAGTGTGGGTATCAGTGTCCACTATATATATATATATATATATATATATATATATATATATATAAATTATGAATTTTTTTTCATCTTCCATTTTCCTCTTCTATTTTGGATTTCTAAGAAATTCTTTTCTGTGTAGGTTTGTCATAAAGCAACACTGACTATAGCTTGGCAGGTATATAAAACTGTTAAAAGTTGTTGGGCTGACGTTATTTTAAATATTCTAAAAATATTTAACCTGCTGTACTCTCTGACCTTCTTCGGGTCTTTGATCCTGGTAACTTTCAGAGAATTTCAAACTAGACCCTTATTTAATTCCCATCAGTAGATTGTTCTCATTCCACGGTCATGTTTAAGGATATAGGGTAGTACTTCTCAATTATTGCTAGTTCTGTTTCCACTGAATCTCAGCATATCCATTTTAAGTGATCCAGACACTGAACTCCTAAATACCATCGCATTAAATTCACTAACTAAAACTTTAATCCTTTCGTCTCTTGTCCTGTGGGACAATCCAGAATCTAGAATTTGAAGCTATGTTCTTAATTCTGTCTAGTATTTTTACTTTCAACAACAGTAATTAGTGAGCACTATTTTAAGTGCATATAGGCTAGACAGCACAATGGCCAATACATGATAGTAACAACAATGACAAGGATATTAGTTTTACTGTAAATAATGAATGACTCTTCATCCCAGATATTTAGACATAAAACTGCATAACATTAAACACACGCACACACACACACCATAGAATGGTTATTAATCTGTGTAGACAGGGAATGCTTAGTGTTTTCTTAAAGAACTTCATTTCAGATTGACTAACATTGTTTTACAAGAATAAGCGGTTTTGAATACTCTTTTTTTTTTTTTTTTTTTTTTTGCAATCTCTAACATGGCCTCCAATCTATTGTTCTCTCTCTCACAGATTTGCTTTCCATATCAATTGTTAAGAGTTAACATTCTTATGGCATCCTTTTCCTCTTCTGCTAAACCAGAGTATAACTTTTTGCACTCAGCAAATCAGGGATTGAGCTCTTGACCACCATTTGATGCTACTTGTTCGCCCACTAGGCCATGTCGCCTGTAGGAATATTTAGTATTGCAAAGTTAAATCCTTAAACCTAATGATACTCATCTGTCTGTCAAAAATGAGTCTTCTACTCTGGTCCATGGACAGTAGAATGATAACAATCTATCCCCCACCCACTGATTAAATAAAGAGTTTGTTTTGAAATTTGTGGCAGTTACAATGAAACTGAGAAGTATAATGGCTGAAATGTGGCAATAACAATCAAAATGAGGATACTCATTTGAACAAATCAGTGTTTAATCATTATTCATCTAAAAAAAAAAAAAAAAAAATCTAAAATGAGATTGGTAGTTCAGGTAATTCTTGAAACAATAATTCATCATCGCAAAATTACGAGTCTCTTCGTATTCATTGCTTACAGACTTTAACCATCATATTCTTTACTCTTCGTCATTGGGTCACATCTGGTTTTGTTGCTGTTAACCTCCTTATTAATGAAAACATTGAAAACAAAGTCAATTATTTCATTTTTATATAGAATAATTAAAATATATTATCTCTGAACTTTGTCTAATCAAGTGCTTCTAAGAATGATCTGGATTAAACTTTATTTGCAAAAAAAAAAAAAATGAAATAAAACTTTGAAGCACTTTGGACTTAAACTAATTATGTTTATTCACTATTGATTTATAGAAATTTACTGAGACTAATTGCATGGAAGAGGAAATTTGCATAAAAGATTTCTAAGCTCTGACATCTATCACTGACTTCTTTGATAAAATAAGAATGGAAAAGAGACAGATTTACTGCCTCCTAACCACTCTTTCCAAATGTAAGAATTATTCAACTATTGAATAATTAATGGTGAATTGTTTAACAATAGTAACTATGTAAATTATTATTTTTATTTTTATAATTTATATTGTGCCATGGTCTATGTAAGTAAAATACTGGTGATTTACTTTCAAGGGAAAGTAATTGAAGCAAATTTATTAAAACATATCCAGCTGTTAAAATGATAAGAAAGCAGGTAACAAACAAGTGCCAACATTTTAAGGGTTTAATTATTTAAATACAAAACCCTATTAAATTTTATTTATTTAAAAATTAGTTTAATTCTTTAAATCCTTAATTCAGCATCTTCGTATAAGATTTATGTTGTGTACATTTTTGCCACAAACTTAAAAAAAAAACCATTAAGGGTTTCTTCATAAAAGTCGGGTCTTATAGGAACCCCCCTAACTAAGAGGATACATTAAGTGAAGTGCATCATTTTGCAAATAATGTTTTGAGAGTTATGATCTCTGTTCATGCCTACAAATTGATTCCTGTTCATTTATTTCCACTGCCATAGCTTGAGCCAAAATGTCACTTGGGTGTGTGGTGGGAGCTTCTATGTAATCAAGGCATTTTGCTGTAATTACATATTTTGCATGTACCATTGAAAGAAATAGCTACTGAATACAGTTGATGTATTTCTTGCAAACAAAATACACTACAGTATATGATTATCACCTAATATAAAAAGAAAACTCGAAAAACAACACAAGTTGTATTGAAAACCACTTTTGAATTAAAATAATCATTATTTTTCTTGGTACTTTATGACATGACTAAATGATAATATTGAAAAAATAATTTATATTCCTGTTCATGACTAATTGAAATTTTATTGGCAATTCCTACAGGCTTTATTAGAACATCTCATTGAATATATATTGAAAATGGATATTTAGACATGTAAGCTGTTGTACTTATTTTTTGATAAGTAAATCTATCTTTCAGACCCCTTCTCTCCTCCACTTGATGTTTAAGAACTTCTAGTTAAAAGTATTTGCACATGGGTAATTAAAATTGCCAAGAAGCATGCATAATTAATTTATTTCTGACGTCAATCTTGATGGTGAGTAAATGGTACTTATGTTAATAATTTAATCTAAAAATCAGTGTTATAAAAACTCTGTGGAATTTCCATAGTATTTTTATTATTATTATTTCCTTTCATTATCTTGTTGCATGATTTTACTTGACTAAAAACAAAGAATTTGAATTAAACGCTTCGAGATTCAATTTTCTCGATTTCTGAAATTTTCGATATTATTCAAGCATTTAGATATAGCTGAACTAAGATTAAATTTTGACATGTGAAACTTTCTCCAAAGCGTTTGATAGGGTTTGGCATGCCGGCCTTCTTTGCAAGCTTCAGGGTTATGGAATTACAGGTCGATTGTTCGACTTAATACAATCATTCCTGTCAAACCGTACATTGAAGGTCATTCTCAATGGATTCTCCTCCAGCTCCTATCCCATGAACGCAGGTGTTCCCCAATGCTCTATCCTAGGCCCCACTCTGTTCCTTATCTTCATTAATGATCTTCCTGATGTCATAGGTTCCCAATTAGGCATCTATGCAGACGACACTACTATTTACCCCTGCCTCAAAAACAAATCTAGTGTCGCCGTTCATCTCGAAAAGGACCTCCAATCGGTTGTGGACTGGGGCAGGAATTGGCTGGTTAACTTTAATGCCTCAAAAACAAAACTGCTCTCTATTACTCATCAGAGACAACCATCCCTGCCCCCCCATTAGAATGTCTGATGCTCAACTCCACGAGAGCACCTCTTTGCGACTGCTCGGTCTCACATTGTCTGCTGACCTGAGATGGAACGAATACATTGAGTCAATAGCTTCGTCCACTGCAAGGAAAGTTGGCTCCCTGTGCCACACCAGGAAATTTTTCTTGCTGGAGTTGATTCTACAAATCGACCATTCACCCTTGCATGGAGTATTGCTCCATAAATACTCTGGAGCCCCTTCTAATTGTCTCAAGGTCCTTGATAAAATCCAAAGACGAATATGCAATGTAACTGGCCCTGATATGGCATCCCGTCTGCAGCCGCTCTCTCACAGACGTGCCGTTGCCTCCCTCTGTCTTTTTACAAATACTTTCATGGTAACTGCTCTGAGGAGCTGCTTTCGCTGGTTCCCAGACTTCCTGAATTTAAGTGATCAACTAGGCTGGCATCTCGCTCACACCCCTTTCACTGTTGAAACGTTTAAATGTAGCTGTCTCTTCTACTCCAATAGCTTCATGTCTCGCACTTCTCACCTGTGGAACTTCCTCCCCATTTCTTGTTTTCCGGATAGCTATAATCTCCAACTATTCAAATGTAACGTCAATCGACATCTCCAGATGCCTTGATCTATCCCCTAACCGTCTCTTCATCCTTTCCTCTATCACTCCTCTCTGTTCTCGCTCCAACCCCTTGCGTGCTAGTGGCTTCCTGCCTTGCTTGGGGTTGAATGCTTAAAAAAAAAAAAAAAAAAAAAATAAGTGATTTCAAATTACTTCAAGATTTAGGCATCTGCTTGGATATGTGAATTTTCAATTGAGGCTGCTTAAAAATTCTTAAAGAAATATACAATAAAGAGAGAATGCTGATTCAGCTTCAAGGAATCTATGGAATAACAATAATTTTTGAACTATGTATAATATTCTGTAAAGGCAATGCCTTGTTGGAAACCAGATTTAAAACAATGATGAGGATACATGTTTGAATGGTGCCTTCAATAAGGGCAGTGCTTCAATTAGGAAATTGAAATTGTACTATTTGGTTGATCTTGTTCTTTAACCCATCTTGGGTATTACAATAAATAACATCTGCGTCTAGTGTAAGACAATAAACTACATCCAACAGTAAGGACTCTGATCAGGAGGATTTGAGGAGCACGGAACCACCTCTTAATTGCTAGTGTTCCCAGATCCACCCTGACACAGGGCGGTAGCTCTTGTTAGGGTCCCAGCTATAGGTAAATAGTTAACCTTACAAACTGGGGTTAAAACACTATGAAAGTATAAAAAATAGTTTTTAATACTAGCAATACATTTTTGGAAAATATATTAGCAATAAAAATCTTGTCGGCATTAAATAACCCATTGAGGTTGATATGCTGTAAAACATACCAAAGCAAACCTTGTTCTTTAAGTGAACTTTGATCCCAAAAGAAATTTCATGAATGATCAGTGGCTTGTGATATTAACTGCTTTTCTACAGTGAGTGTTCTAGTTTCTTTTCGGTCTATCAAAAATGTTATTTTTTCATTTTATTTATTTATCTTAATGACAGACCTTTACTCCCAAGTACTTATATTATGTGCACATTTAAGACTGATTCCACTTATTACTGTTTGCTTCCAGTGTCATAATCATGGATGCAAATATTGAGATTCTAGCAATTTTGAAGCCTTATTTTAAATGGGGGGCTCAAATTTGTTAACAGTGCACACAGCAACTGGGAAGTGGAAGGAAATGAAACAATACTTGACTGTACTGCTACAAATTGGTTTAACAGTTTTAACAATCTATTCCCCACCCACTGATTAAATAGTTTTTGAAATTCTTGGCAGTTATCAATTACAATGAAACAGAAAAGTACAATGGCTGAAATGTGGCAAGGATACTCGTTTGAACAAATCGGTGTTTAATCATTATTCATCTAAAAAAAAACCCCAAAAAAACCTGGTAGACTGGTAGTTCAGGTAATTCTTGAAACAATAATTCATCATCGCAAAATTACAAGTCTCTTCATATTCATTGCTTAAAGACTTTAACCATCATATTCTTTGCTCTTCGTCATTGGGTCACATCTGATTTTGTTGCTGTTAACTTCCTTATAAACAAAAACATTGAAAACAAAGTCAATTATTTCATCTAGTAACTTGTCTATTGAGATAATGGTTATCAATTTCTAGACATTATTTATGATAATTTGAAATGAAAAGTATTTTATTTTTTAAAATTTATTTTTTATTTATTTATTTTTTTCAAACCAACCAAGGGAATAATGCCACTAAGATGCTAGGAGTTACTGACAGTGAAAGAAAGAGTTGTTAGTGAAAAGAAAGGACAATAAAAGAACAGGAGTCAGGAAATGATGATTTGCATTTAAATTTTTGAAGATCATAGGTAGCACGGAAGAGAGAAGTACAAAAACTATTAGAATGGAACTTAGGATTACATCTAGCTAGTTCAACAGTAGAATTGGTGAAGCATCTTACTATGAATGGCTTTGTTTCAGATAAACAATATGGCTTTCATTTCTCTAGGTCAACCACCAATGTGTTAACAGTTATTATTGTCTATCCAGTTTTAGGTAAAAACAGTGAGGCTCAGGTTGTGGCTTTAGATATCTCAAAGGCATTTGACAGGGTTTGGCATGTTGGCCTTCTTCATGAATTGAAGGCCTATGGTGACTCTGGCTGAATGTTTGACATGATCCAATTTTTCATAACGGACCGTGCAATGAAAGTAGTATTGAACAGACATCCTTTTAGATCCTTTCGCATTAATGTAAGTGTCCCTCTTGGGACCTATCTTGATTTGTATCTTCATAAATGACATTTCCAGATGCCATCAGTTCCCAACTTGGTATTTATGCTGATGACACTTTTTACTCCTATTTTAATAGTAAGTCCAATAGATCCAATTAAGTAAAACTGGCAGTTCATCTAAAAAATGACCTACAATCAATTGTTAACTGGGGCAAGAAATGGCATGTAAATTTTAACATATCCAAATGAAACTACTCGTTTAGTAATCATAGAAAACTATTTTTGCCTCCCAAAATTATGGATGATGCTCACCACCAGGAGTGCAACTCTTTTTACTGTGTGTGTGTGTGTATGTGTGTGTGTGTGTGTACACATATAATCATACATTGAATCAATTACTAATATTAATGCAGTTAATGGCAAATTCTCTTCACTAACAGACTTAATATAAGCATTAAACTACTAACAATCCACTGAATGATGCGATCCTTATGTATAAAATTGTCAGTTGGATCTGTATTTTTAGAGCAGCAAGTACTTTTGAAAACTCATATATATATATATATATATATATATATATATATATATATATATATATATATATATATATATATAATAGGCTAAAGGTTTAGTTGTAACCTTTGGATTTAAATTATTTCTAAGTTTTATAGTGCCTTTGGTTTAACTAACTACTATTAAGATAGGATGCTAAAACTATTTAACCCATAGTTACCTTTTTTTTTTTTTTTTTTTTTTTTTTTAGAGAGGGTGTTACCTAAAATTCCTCCTGCCCTAAGATTACCATTAACCAGCAAGGTAGATTTGCCAAAAAGAGATAGTTTTAAGGAAACTTTCTGCAGTAATGTGTTAATTTCATCATCATTATTATTATTGAATATAAGACATCTTCAGGAAGAGAATGTCTCTCTCACCCAAAATGAAGTCATTAATCAGGTTTGAAAATTGTACACAATGTTCAATTTTTAGGTGTCCCCCACTGACGACCAAGTGTTCAAACAATCTAAGTTGATGTTTCATAATCATGGACTTGATACTCATTACATTGGTCAGTTGCAATATTCTCATATCAGGCATATTAGATTGCCTTAAAATCCTTGTCAGAAAATATACTCAGTGTTGGGGGAAGTACTCAAGGCATTGGGCATGCCTGCAATAGGTTGTCCAAGTCTTGCATCCATACAACAAAATTAAGACACGTGCCCTATAGATCTCTACTTTTGTCAGATTATGACCAAAGCTTTGACTCAAGCTTTTTATAAGCATAACAAGTGTTAGGAAGTCTATAACGGACATCATTGTCAAGGGTGTTGAATATTGTGCAGTGCTACCTAGACGGACAAATGTATCTACAACCTACAACATTTTTACCCCTGACATATGGATGGTGGTATATGTGCATTGCCTGGGGCTGGTTGATAAATCACAACTGTCCTCTTGAGGCTAGTCGTAAGACCAAATTCATTACATGAGATTGTGTGGGTGTCATGATCAGTTGTCCCAAATTAACAATATGAAGATCTTAGTTACAGTATTAAAATTGCGGATATTAAAAAGCTTTTCCTGTTGTGTTATATCAGATTATATATATATATATATATATATATATATATATATATATATATATATACACACATCAGCTTCACTGTGAGAGAATGCTTGCAAGATGACAATTGCAAAGAAAATAACGAGCGATGTAAGATCTATGAGATATCCTTGCTTCACATCAGATTTGACTGACATAAGATCTAGCTGTTCACCATTATTGCGGTGAAGAGATTAAATCTGACCCATGAACTCTTCAGGTCTGTCCAGCTTTAACAGGACTCTCCAAAGAGTTGGCCTATTGATAGTGCCAAAGGCCTTTGTTTTGATCGATAAAACACTGGTAAAGACCATTTTTTACTCTTCACTTCTCTTGAACTTGTTGTAAATACCATGTCTGTTGTACATTGGTTTTGCTGAAAACCACGTCGAGATTCAGGCAGAATGATATGTGCAAAATGGTGAAACAAATGTTTCAAAAGAAGTATTCTTGCAAGGGCTGGTGTGGGTGTGTGCAAACACCCTCACAAAGGGTGAGTCAAATGTAACACCTAATTTGTTTTTGCAGTTATCTGTTGGTTGTTTGCCATTTGTGTTTACACTGTACAGAAAGATAGAAATCAACAAAATTTATTCTGGGTTTAAATTAAGGAACCTGTAAAACCAAATTAAACGAGAAAAATAATCTTTAACAACAAATATTAACATGACTTCCCAGAATTTGGGTGCTATTTCTGATTAATGCATGTGCAATATATATATATATATATTAAGACATTTTTATGTTTAACATTCTTTTTATAGATACAAATATTTAAGTAAATGCTCTGTTTATAATAACAGTATTAAACAACATTTACTGGACTGAATGTCTGAGAAATTTTCGGTGGACAAATATTGTCTATGAAAATTTCTCGGACATTCAGGCCGGTAAATGTTGTTTAATACTGTTATTATAAACAGAGCATTTACTTAAATATTTGTATCTATAAAAAGAACGTTAAACATAAAAATGTCTTAAAATGATTGTTGGACTTTGTCCATTTCATAATATGTGTATATATATATATATATATATATATATATATATATGAGAGAGAGAAAGACAGAATATTTTCATTGAGACAGGTTTGGTTAAATAGTTTAGACATAGTTTTCATTGTGATCCTTTCATGTTCACGGATTAAATTTTTGGTAGAGTTAGAAAATTGAGTAAGAAAAATACCAAAATTCTCTTTCAAATAGTTTTTATTTTCCCAAGTACTTTAAATCTCATCTGAGACCATCTTCAGAGGGTTAAATTATCTGTGAGTATGTATATGTGTTTCTGAGAATTTAAAACATTTCAAATGTTCAATATTTTTTTTTGTTTGTTTTTTTTACTGCTTATGCAGTGTTCTATATTTCAAAGTTCACATGTTCTTCTTTTTTGTTTTTTTTTCTTCTTCAGTGTAAGAGGAGTAACTTTTGTTTTTGTTCATATGTATATTTTTTTTTTTGTATTTTTCTTACTCAATTTTCTAAATCTACCAAAAAATGAATCTGCAAAGTTGAAAACTAATCGACAGGATATTTCTAAATTATATAACCAAACCTGTTTGTTTGTTTGTTTGTGTGTATGTGTGTATATATATATATATATATGTGTGTATATATATATATATATATATATATATATATAATATGCACAGTCGCATCCAAAATTAAGGAACAAAAACTAAAGCTTTGATATCTCAAAAAATTTAAGTGTAATCTTTCTGAAAATTTCACTAAGTGTAGACAAACAGCAGTTCACTTGTACTTTAAATCTGCAAGTTATTTCGAATGATACAGAGAGAGCTATGATTCATTTAATTCTTTACTCAAATATCAAGTGTCCAAAATTAAGGAACAAATCAGGTGTATGTGTGGGAGGGGGATATGTGATAATGCATATAATCTGAATTTCAGATATGTGCTGTTAAGGTAAAGATCGTTTATCATCACTTTGTCATTTTCCAACATGGCGAACTGATGAAAAGTTTACAAGTCTCTAAGAGCTTATGTTGTCAAACTGCAAAAGGAAAATCACACAATTGACCAGATTGCTGAACAGGTGAAGTGTTCCAAAAGCACTGTTAGCTGAATTCTGATACGGTATGAAAACACTGGTCACTTAATCAGTCCAAACAAAATGGTTAGACCAAGGAAACAATGGCCAGAGAAGATGGGATTGTTCTTCACCTAGCACAGAAGGACCATTTTCAAATTGATACAGACATTTTATGAGAAATTTCAAATGACATTTGTGTCTCAACATACTGTCTAGACACTTGCAAGAAATAGGGATTTTATGCTAGGTGTCTACAAAAGAAGCGGCTCACAAGCAAAAAAGAACAAGGCAGCAAGTTTGGAATTTGCAAACAATCACGTGTTGTAGTCAGAAGAACAGTGGTCCAGCATATTTTTCACTGATGAAAGTAAATTTAATGTATTAGATTCTGGATGGAAAACAGTATGTAAGAAGATGAATTGGTGGAATGTGAGTTCAAAGGCCACCAAGAAGACAGTCAAGTGTGGCAGAGACAGTGTGGTGGCTTTTGGCATGTTTTCAAGTCTGGGTACATCGCCTCTGGTACACTTACATAATACAGTTAATGCTGCTATGTACAAGAATTTGTTAGCAGAACATGTCGTTACAAAATTCTGGGTTTGAAAATCCTGAGTTCATGCAGGATAATGTTACCTGCCATAAGGTAAAGCAGGTTATTGCTTATCTGAACACCCAAGGAATAAACGTTACGGATTGGCCAGCTCAAAAACATGACATGACTCCTATAGAAAATTTATGGAAGACTTTAAGACAGAATGTCATGGCAGGGAATCAATCAAATGTCAAAGATCTATGGGGAAAATTACCGGGGGAATGGGCTAAAATTGCAGTTGGCGAATGTCAACATTTAGTGAAATCCTGTGGACCCTGATGTGCAGTATTGATTCAAAACAAGCTGATAAGACTTTTAGCATTTTGTTGTTCAATTATTTTTTATTAAAAATATTGTTTTGTTCCCTAATTTTGGAGAATTGATATTTAAGTAAAAGATTAAATGAATCATAAGCTCTCTCTATCATTACAAATAACTTACAGATTTAACACAAATGAACTGCCATTATTTGTCTATATTTAGTGAATATTTCAGAAAAATTGGACTTATACTTTTTGAGATATTGAAGTTTTAATTTTTGTTCCTTAATTTGGGACACTACACTGTATAATAATACACACATATATATATATATATATATATATATATGATGTCTAATCAAAAAGTATCTGAACTGGTGCTTTAAAAATAAAACTATAATACATATCAATTCAGCATTTAATCTCCTTCAAAATAGTCCTCTTCTGAAGCCACACACTTTATCCAGCATCATTCCCATTGATGGAACCATTCCTAGAACTCCTTTTTTGAGATAGCATGCAGCTGCCTCATCACATTCTCTCGGATTTTCTTGACATCTTGAAATTGTGTTCCTTTCAAGTGAAATTTGATTTTTTGAAAGAGGAAAAAGTCAAGTGGTAAGATCTGGGGAATATGGCGGTTGTTGGACCCAGGGGTTATGCATGGCCAAAAACTGCTGTATGAGCCATGGTCACTGATGGAACTGCTGTGGTGTGGTGAGATAAACACATTCTACACACTTTCCTTCCAAGCACTTCTATAAGCAACAGAAGTGAGCAGGAACATTATAACTTACTGTGTATGTATGACAGAGTTCAAGGTCAGTCTGCTTACTTTAGCTGTGTTAGCATAGTAACAGTCTAATACTTTTCGATCAGACACACACGTGTGTGTGTGTGTGTGTGTGTGTGTGTGCATATATAAGACATTTTTATGTTCATACATTCTTTTTATAGATACAAATATTTAAGTAAATTCTCTGTTTTTATAATAAACAGTATTAATAACATTTACCGGCCTGAATGTCTGAGAAATTTTCATAGAAAATATTCATTCTCCGACAGGAATCTAACCTGTATTCTATACGGCACCGTCATTTAGCCTGACATGCCAGGCTGAAGTTTAAAAACGGTAAAATCGACCTTGCTAATCGAACTATTCTCTGTGGCTTAATTGGTTAAGGCATGTCAGGCTATATGACGGTTCCGTGTAGAATACAGGTTTGATTCCTGTTGGAGAACAAATATTTTCTATGAAAATTTCTCGGACATTCAGGCTGGTAAATGTTATTAATACTGTTTATTATAAAAACAGAGCATTTACGTAAATATTTGTATCTATAAAAAGAATGTATAAACATAAAAATGTCTTAAAATAATTGTTAGACTTTGTCCATTTCATTATATATATATATGTCCATTTTTCCAAAGCATAACAAATGCTTTGAAGCCAATGGCTGTGTAAAACAAAAACAAATAGGATAAAGTTTCAGAAATTTCTGTTTTACACTGAAACCTTTGTATCTTAGCAATTAAGTTTTGTAAATTGTTAGTATTTTTCAAGGTAAATAACCCTCTTCACTAATTTGCTTAATTGGTAATATTGTATTCAGCTAATTATGCTAGTTGCACAAAGGCCTAACTTTATGGGATAGGGTGCCAAAAAACTGACCAATGGGTTAAACTAAAACTCTTCAGTACCCTCTTATTTAGTCCGTTTACCACAGGCCTTTCTCTGTTTATCAGTTATGGAGCCTAATGTCATAGATCCTGACTAATATGAATAAAAATAGGCAGAGAGATATGGCAGCACTGTATGGACAAAATTATTATGTGGTATTGTGAACTTATTCTCCACCCTGGAGCCTCTTTCCAGCAGACATAACATTGCGAGGCTCTTCCTACACTGTTGCTCTTTCTATGGCATGTGGTAGTGGTTTCAACTGGTTTCATTTAGGCATATGTAATGTTGTTATTCTTCTTCTCCATTTTCTCATCCTTTTCTTTTTTCTTTCTCCTCCTTTTCTTTTTTCTTTCTCCTCCTTTTCTTTTTTCTTTCTCCTCCTTTTCTTTTTTCTTTCTCCTCCTTTTCTTTTTTCTTTCTCCTCCTTTTCTTTTTTCTTTCTCCTCCTTTTCTTTTTTCTTTCTCCTCCTTTTCTTTTTTCTTTCTCCTCCTTTTCTTTTTTCTTTCTCCTCCTTTTCTTTTTTCTTTCTCCTCCTTTTCTTTTTTCTTTCTCCTCCTTTTCTTTTTTCTTTCTCCTCCTTTTCTTTTTTCTTTCTCCTCCTTTTCTTTTTTCTTTCTCCTCCTTTTCTTTTTTCTTTCTCCTCCTTTTCTTTTTTCTTTCTCCTCCTTTTCTTTTTTCTTTCTCCTCCTTTTCTTTTTTCTTTCTCCTCCTTTTCTTTTTTCTTTCTCCTCCTTTTCTTTTTTCTTTCTCCTCCTTTTCTTTTTTCTTTCTCCTCCTTTTCTTTTTTCTTTCTCCTCCTTTTCTTTTTTCTTTCTCCTCCTTTTCTTTTTTCTTTCTCCTCCTTTTCTTTTTTCTTTCTCCTCCTTTTCTTTTTTCTTTTGTTATTAACAACAGTTACCATGAAAATATTTGTAAAAAAAAAAGATTACTTATTTTATAGAATCTTTGAATTTTTTTTGATAATCTTGAGATATTCAGTAAGATCACCAGACAAGATATGGCAGCAGTATTCAATGCATAGAAGACTGTAGCTTTATAAATGTGCAAAATGGACCATAAGGAAAATTTTCTGGCATGATACAGTGAATGAACTTTCCTAGGAGTAGATGTAGCAAATGATTTGATAGTCACTCCACTTCATGTTGGTGGAAAATGAGAAGCCAAGAAGGCATAAAGAGTTGCTCTTCTGGAGTTTAGTATCCGCCATGCTGATGGCAGACAGAAAAGGTTCTCTGTGGTGGTCATTTTGGAGCCATTTCTCCCCTCAGTTAACCACTGATTGGAGGTCCTTTTCTAGAGCAGTTGTCGTGTTTACATTGTTGGGTCTGTCAGATTTGCTACTAAGGCAGGAGTAAATGGTTGTGTCATTTGTATAAGTACCTAGTTTGTAACTGATGACATTGGGGAGATAATTGAAGATCAGAAACAATGTAGGTCTAAAAATAGACCTTTTTACTTGAAATTATAGTAATGAAAAAGGATTTATGGGAGTAACTAGGATTTGATTAGTCACCCTGAATAAAATAACCGGTATTTTTACAAGAATTGTTGACATGATAGTTTTGAAAACAAATGTTATGTCTTTGTCAATCTTGGTTAAGTAGCAAAGTACAACAGAAATTTCAGAGGTTAATCAGAAAGGTTATAGGTCACATTGAGAGAGCAACTGGAAAACAGGAAGAAATCTGTCCCTGTGGAAATATATAAATAAGGAATTTTAAAATGTATGTAATCATTCCTTGCACTTACCTTTCAATATTTAACCGGAAAATCAATGTAAACATCTTGTACAACATAACTTAAAATCATTATGGAAATATTTACATGCTGTTAGCATAGCTTCTATCAGTATGGCTGATACTAATCTCCAGGTGAGTGACTCATTGTGTCTTCTTGAGACTACATTTTCTGCTGACATGAAGTGGGAAGAAATTGCTAGATCTACTGCAAGGAAAGTTGGTTCACTGTGTCATGCTAGACAATTTTACTTGCCAGAATTTATCATACACATAAGTCTACTATTTATTCATGTATTGAATATTGTTGTCATATCTGCTCTGGTGTTTCTGCTATATATTTAAAGATTTTTGATAGAATCTGAAATGTTATTGGTCCTGACCTTGCATTTCTGCTTCAGTCAATTTTCCACTACTATAATGTAGCTTCACTGTGCTTTTTCTATAAATAATTTCAAGGCAATTTGGTACCTTGACTTTATGAATTTAAGTGCAGTACTAGTAGCAAGGTGTCTTTATTTTACAGTTGAAATGGCAAGATGTAACTGTAAGTTCTATGCTAAAAGTTTCTTTTCTCGCTTGTGGAACTTTCTTCCAGATTGTTGCTTTCCAGTCAACTTTGATCTTCAGAAATTT